>NC_051172.1:129423111-129805274 GCF_013339725.1 Rhipicephalus microplus | reverse complement strand
AAACAGATTTTTGTTTACAGTTTGTTTAAAGGACCTGCGGCCTCTAGAAACCGAAAAACATTCTGTATGGGGATCAGTGCATTTTCTGATAGTATTAACAATAGGTGTAGAGGTGTTTGTGTTTTGTAAAATTGTTTAAAATAAGCGTGTCTTCTTGTTTCAAAGACTGGGCATGCTATTAAAATATGATTGATAGTCAGAGGTTCCTTACAATGTTCGCATTCTGGCTGAACTTCTCCTTGCAACAAGAAATTGTGGGTGAGGTGAGTATGACCTATCCATAGGCGGCATAGCGTTACTTCGATAAAGCGCTTTTGGTGATTGCATGAATTTCATTCTTGTAGAATAGGCTTGACAATTTGAAGCTTGTTATGCACTTGAGCCTGCCACTCTTCTTGCCTTCTTGCCCTAAAGGCTGTCCGACAACTGTTGAAACAGTCTCTGAATGGTGCCCTTATTTCTGCTATTTTTTGATGACCTGCCCTTGTTGCTACCCTGTCTGCCTTTTCGTGCCTTTTCGTTTTCTGGGATACCAACATAGCTTGGCACCCATACAAGTCGGATTGTCTTGCCACTTTTCTCAGCTCTTTCTAGCTTCTGTAAAATGTCCCCGAGAAACGGTTTGTTTTCCGACCTTAAATGTAGGGCTTTCAATGCGCTAAGTAAGTCAGTGTATATGACAGCTTTTTTGTGATTTCTTGATAAAAATTTCTTCGAGAGCAATCAAAAGAGCATATACTTCTGCTGTGAAGATAGATACAAATGACGGCAGTCTTGTACATGTTTCTGAGTGTTTTGATATGACAGCACTTGCTGTATATTCTTGTGTTTTTGATCCTCAGTGTAGTATTCAATGTGCGTGTTATATTTTTCTTGTGCGGCTAGGAAATCCTGCATAATTTGTTCCTGTGGAGTTTCCTTCTTCTTTAAATAAGTTAAAGTGAAGTCAGTGTAGTGCGAAAATTCCGACCATGGAGCCAGTCTTTCTGGCATTCGGACCACGCTTAGTGCCTGATTCGGTACTTTGTAGTCGAGACATATTTCTTCAAAGCGCAGGAGAAGTGGTCTTATCGTGTGTGGTCTTCTCACTCCCCTTCTCACACCCTTCTCACTCACGCCATTTTTTCACTTATTTGGTTACTCCCATTTCAGACTGGTTTAACTCCCATATTTTCTGATTTTTTATGATCATAGTAAAATAGTGGTTCATATGATTTTATCTCTTTCAAGGAAGTTAGTGTTTCTAAATGGCTGGAAAAAGCGATCATAACATGCTTAAAACGCCCTTATAGGCTTATTTTTGTTTACAATGGGGGGCCATCTGGAGGCGCAAAGAACATGGCAAGCAGGCAACGCATTCTATCCGATGATGCTCATTCCAGATAGCGATATTCTATTGACCGTTCTGCGTATACCTGAATGCTGTGCACGCCAAAACACACCAATATAGCTAACTGAGATATGCGAGCGAACAGGGAGGAAGATGCATCCTCAGGCACCTCTTCAGTGCTGCTAGGGTGGCTGGAACCCTTCTAGCCACCATAGTGCTGCTTGGAGCCGCGTCTATTTGGAATCGCTGTTCTGTAAAAGGTCAGTAGATGCAAGAAGAATTCGCGACGTCACGAATCGCGGAGATTCCAAGCTTCAGACTATCGTATTCAACGCGAGTCGACACTATATGCGGCAACGACGGCAATGCAGGTGACAAGGCGTGACTAATGTGTCCGCCTTGCAGACGAAATGTTTGCGCAGCAGTTGAGCCTGACGTCACTCTTTTCTGTGGAGAAGTGATCAGCTGTAGCGTGATCTGGATGTGACTGTGAAGTAGCGACACTACTGGGACTCCCAGCGCTAAATATGGTAGGATTGCCGTCCGTTTTCAATAGTGCTAGATACCAGTGATATTAAATCAATAAAAGTAATATAGTTATTAATCCCTCACTTGCGTTTTAGTTCGCGAATCGCTGCTACGGGGTCTATAATTCCTCGCTGACGCAAAAATCTTGGCATGAGTAAATTACATATCAGTGCTATTTTCGAGGGACACTAAAGAAAATGAGGACTACTTTTATTGCGATAGCAATTATATGCACAATATTCCCTGAGTTTTGACGCCGGTGTCAACGTCGCCCTCATTGACCGTTTATGTATACGTATTTATGTACATGAAAATGCAAGAAAAAAAAAACAGAAAAAGACTGGCGCGTGGAATCAAACTTCGGTCCACTTAATCGTGATTACCAGGCATTACCAACTGAGCCACCGAGGAGCTTATTTTTTTTTATTACCGGTTTTGCACTTCGTACAAAAATCAATGTAGCTCGCTAATAATAGTGATATACAAAACATAAAACGTTACAAAACAGTCGTGTAACTAAAGTGGTTACAGTGCTAAATTTTTTTTAGGTTCACCAAGGGATAAACCCTGGAGAGCAATTCCAGAAGTTGTTTGAGTATATCAATGTATTGAGCAATGTTTTCGCAGAAAAGCACGCGCTCCGGACGCCTGTCAGATTAACAGTAGTAACCGGGCGATCTAGCCCGCCATAGACAATGGAGGCCAAACATCAATATAAGATCAAAAGACAGTCAATCTTCTTCTTCTATTGTTAAAAACTTGATACACAGTGAATGTAAGTGAAGTTCCTTTTTTTAGAGTTCTCTGTAAAACATCCCAGTAGTAGACCTCTTCCCAATAATGCAAAAGGACGTGACTAATTGTCTCCGGCTTTCGACAGATAAGACAGTTCGAACCCCATGTAATATAAAATCCTCTATCTTCTAAAAAACGTCTTGATTTGATTGATATGTGGGGTTTAACGTCCCAAAACCACTATATGATTATGAGAGATGCCGTAGTGGAGGGCTCCGGAAATTTCGACCACCTGGGGTTCTTTAACGTGCACCCAAATCTGAGCACACGGGCCTACAACATTTCCGCCTCCATCGGAAATGCAGCCGCCGCAGCCGGGATACGAACCCGCGACCTGCGGGTCAGCAGCCGAGTACCTTAGCCACTAGACCACCGCGGCGGGGCTAAAAAACGTCTTAACCGGTAATGTGCCCATATGTAATTCAAAGCACGTCCTTCACCATTCAAACGGCAAGCTATTTATATCTACCACTTACCCCTGCTGACGGGTATTTCGGGGGGGGGGGGGTATTATCGTGTTTTTACCATTACCAGCCTGATGGCGCAATGCGCGCGCGCGTCGCCACATCGCGCGGAAGGAGTAGGGACAAATTGTACGTCTTTTCTAGCCTCAGGCTTAAGCTGGAACAATTCTGTTGTAGTTACCGTGGGCACAAGGGTCACTGCAATCATTGCAGTCTCCGTTTGTGAAAAGCGCGCGCTTTTCTGACTCAGCTAAGTAACAACTGAGACGCTTATTCGCGTGCATATGTAGCTTTGAATACGTTCCATGCGTCATTTGTGTGTGAGAAACGCGGGGCACGTTTCGATCTGCTTTCAAATCTGGGCGTGACGTTCCAGTTGGTTGGTATCTGGTGAGAACCATTGTGCACCGTGTCAAAGTCGATGTTGGACTAATCGTAATTTAAGCTTTTGTTGTACGTACGGAACTCTTGTTTTTTTTATCCTCTCCACAAGTGAAACACTCTCCGTGCAATTGCGAAACCTTTTCTTGCGAGAACCCGAGAACAATATTTCCATATGTGGCTGGTACATCTAACCCCTTTTTGGCAGAGTATACCGTATATATATTCTTCTCAAACCACTGATACAAAAAAAATTGCATAATATTAGAGAGTGTCCTTCAAATGAAAGAGTATTTTCAAGAAACACTCTATGCCATTGTGCATATTGGAAGCCCATAGATCGGTTACTGGCAGAGGCGGATATTACTCCCTTGTAAGTCGACTCCCACGGGAAGCCTAAATGCATATCTAAGAAAGAACAAATTTTGTACGCAACCTTTGTATATTTTATTACCATAAATACCATTATTTTCTATTTACATCAGGTCAGTTTATAAGGATGATCTGCGTCGTCTAAACTGCAGAATGATGCCATTGTCTATGACGCTACTCGATTTAAAAACTGTTAAGGACGTTACAGGATTCGGTCATCGTGAACAACTTGCGGACGTGAATCTGACGCAAGTCTTGGGGCGCGGTGCAGCATTGCCTCGTAAACGATAACGTACACGCCTTATTTGAAGTGGACGTGCTGATAAGTGCATGGTGCTCAATGATGAACACGAAATTCTCGTTTGAATCGAACAGCTCTTCAAGAAGCATGTGCCCATTGACCGTGCTTAGCTCGTTCCAGTTGTCGTAGACCCCCTGGCGATCTCCCAGTGGAATTCACGACAAAGGTAGGCGTGGCTTTGAAATACTTCCACAGTGGTAAAGTCCAGTTGAACGAGATCGACAGGTTGTGACAGATGCCGGCAGGGTGCGTGGCATACTCGTGCAGGTGATCTACTACCTCTTTCTGGCTGTTCTGTTCGGGCTGTCACGGTGGATGGACGTGTTTTTCGAGCGCTCCGGATCGACTGCGCAGATAAGTTTTTTTGCATGTTTTGAGCTTGTCTTTATAATTATAAGGCAGCGGTTGAAATCTTCGTAGCACTTATTTTATGGTACGGCTTTTTCGAGGGCCAGTCACCAGGTATTTATTAGTTAGTGCGGGTGTGTGTGTTTGAAGTTTTTTGTTGGTGTTTTCTTCTTTTGCCACCCCGTGGGGGAGGTGCGCGTACATTGAACACGCAAATTTTTGTAGTAGAGCTTAGACTTTCTTTTTTTTGTAGTGCAGGGCTCGAGTTTAGTAATTATCGATTACAGGGATAATTGGTGTCAGAAAGGCATGGTTAAAAAGACTGTAAAGTGTTCAGGATGTGGAGTGGGTTTGAAAGTGGATCCAAGCGTAGAAGCGGGAGAAAAGGCTGACACGAAGTGTAGGCAATGTGAGGTGGAGGAAAAAATAGAGGAAATGATAGTTGCCCAGAGTGAACTGCTGATGAGAATCGACGAGCTCGAGACTGCGTTGGCGACAGAGCAAGAGAAAACGAGGGCAATAGGAGAAAGACTGAAGTCCGCCGAGGAAGCGCTAGCGAAGCTGAACAAAGAAGCGACCTACCGAGAGAACAGTAGGGAACCGGCAACCAGAACGGTGGAGAAGGAAAAGCAAGCAAGTTTGAAAAAAAAAAACAGGTTTAGCCGGTTCAACTGTCGCAAGGCCCAGCTTCAGCGAGGTAGTGGTGGGGCTGGGAGGGGACAAAGCAGCTGGCGTCACAGGTGCAAGTAGCCCCCAGGTGCAGGACGCTCTAGCTGAAAAGTCACAGCATGTGATAATCGCCGGGGACTCGAATTTAAATCGATTCACATAAGTCGTAAAAGAGAGGGTAAGAGGTGACAAGAGGGTTGCAGTAGGGGCGTTCCCAGGACGCAAGCTTGAAGCAGTCATGAGGCAAGCGAGCGCAAAACTCAAAACTACAGCTGATAGACGAAACTTCGTGATAATTTCAGGCGGTTTAAACGATGTCTTAAATGAAGATACAGCAGGACTCGCAGCCACACTGGCGAAAGGCGTCGATGACATGCGCGCCACTTCTACTAAGGTACAGGTAGTGATATGCACGATACCGGAGGTACCGGTGCGTGATAGCAACCTGCAAAGAGCGGTTGTCAACGCAAACCAAGAGATATGGCGGATGAGTCGAGAGAAAGGCTTTGAGGTGGTGGAAATAAACAGAGAGGTGCATAGGTGGGGTGGTTTTCAACGAGACAGAATTCGCTTCGATGGGCGGCTAAGTCATGAGGTGGGTTGGCGACTTGCAGGACGCGCAGTAGCTTTTTTGGGGGGCAAGCGAGCCCTTCGGGGTGCAGGATAGCTAGTAACGAGGAAAACAACCAGGGAGACTCTTCGACAGGTGTTATGGACAGATACGATTCCAAAGTGGCACCAATGTCTAAGATAGGTAGAGTCCGGGGCATAAATAGACGTAGCCACGAGTGCCGAGCCCATTCAGACATAGGGTATATTAACATGCAGGGTGGTAGGAACAGGCTGAAGTGGGAAGAAATAGAAGAACAGCTAAGGGAAGAGAGGCCGATGGTATACGGTTTCGTAGAAACACATCTCAGGGACATGGAACAACCTCCGAACAATCCGGACTACGCGTGGGAATATTGTAATAGAACAGAAGGCAGCAGAAAGGGGGGTGGTATTGGGGCATTCATTCATAAAAGTACAGACTGGCAAAGGGTCAAGCAGGAGTGCAAGGAACATTTATGGCTAAAAGGGAAAGTGGCAGATCAAATGACACTCCTTGGTTTCGTGTACTTGTGGACGGGAGCAAAGGCCAGAGAGGAAAACCAGGCAATGGTAGAGTGTATATCAAAGGACATTCAGGAGTTAGGAAGAGAGTGCGAGTTAATTATACTAGAAGACATGAATGCGCACATAGAAGATATAGATGGGTATACCGACCTGACAGGCAAAATGATCATGGATATGTGTGAAAGGATTGATTTGGTCATTTGCAACAGTACCGAGAAGTGTGAAGGGCAAATAACATGGGAGGTAGGAAGGCTGCAGTCGACGATAGATTATGCACTGATGTCACATAGGATGTATGATAAGCTCAGGGGAATGCACATAGATGAAGGTGGCTCCAGAAGTCTGGGTAGTGATCACAAACGTATCAAGCTAAGTTTTGGAAGAGCAGTGAAAGTGGGAAGGAAACAAGATGAGCAACTACATAAAATTTTTTATTCAAAAAGGCAAATTGAAATAGCCACTAAACAAATTGAGAAAATAATCACGGAGGATAATAAGACAGTGTGGACATACACGAATCTAATTAGACTCTTTGAGCTAGAGCTTGCTAAGACGCGTAACAAGTCACCCCGGAAAAGAAGACACAAACCCAAAAGTTGGTGGGATGAGGAAGTTAAGAGAGCCATAGCAAAACGTCAGGAAGCCTCTAGGGAACACAGAGATGCTAAGCAGCGGGGTGAACCGACTGATGATGTTGAAAGAAAATGGGAAACCTTTCTAAGCTGTAGAAGGGCTGCATCCCTTCTGATCAATGAAAAGATTAGAAGAAAGGGAGCTCAGTGGCTGGCAGAAGTACATACAAAAGATAGAAAGGCAGCTGCGAAATTTTGGAACCATCTAAACTCCCTAAGAAATGAGACGAGCCTAGAGCAGATTTTTACAACTACAGCCAAGGTACCAGGCTAGAAGGGGACGAAGCTATTGAATATATAAGAACAAGGGTCACAGAAAAATTTCTACAAAGAAGTACTTTATGCACCACAATAGACAACGACGAATCAAGTGGTGCAATGGCTCCATTTTCACAACGAGAGTGGGAAAGGGCTGAGAAAAGGGTTCCTAGTAGTACATCAACAGGCCCAGATGGCATTCCAATTAGGCTAATAAAGATATTAGGTCCGAAGTTTAAGCAGGCTTTGAGAGAGGCAGTCAGCAAAATAATAATCGATGGTGAAGTTCCCGATGGATGGAAACTTAGCAGGACGAGCATGATCTATAAAGGAAAGGGGGACAAAGCTGACATAAACAACTACCGTCCTATAACAGTGACATCAGTGGTCTACAGGCTGGCGATGCAGATTATTAAGGAAAGACTGCAGGCATGGATAGAAGATGAGGGGGTGCTGGGGGAACTGCAGAATGGGTTTCGGAAACACAGGAGGTTGGAAGACAATCTGTTCTCACTGACGCAGTGCATCGAAATAGCAGAAAAGGAACACAGGCCCCTGTGGCTAGCATTCTTGGATATCAAGGGAGCGTACGATAGCGTGATTCAAGAGGACTTGTGGGGAATACTGGACACATTGGGTGGGAAGATGGAGTCACTAATCTTTAAAGGGTATTTATAAAGGTAACACGGTAGTTATAAAGTGGGAAAAACAGGTATCCAAGCCTGCAGAGGTAAAACGGGGTCTTAGGCAGGGGTGCCCCCTGTCACCCTTATTATTCATGATGTACCTACAAGGATTAGAGGCAAAATTAGAGGGAAGTGGGCTGGGCTTCAACCTCTCTTTAGTCAAACAAGGAAAACTTATTGATCAGGCACTACCAGCATTAATGTACGCAGATGATATAGTGCTAATGGCCAACAACAAGGAAGATTTGCAGAGATTGATGGACATCTGCGGTAATGAGGGAGATAGGTTAGATTTTAGATTCAGTTGGGAAAAATCAGCAGTCATGATTTTCTATGACAACGAAGGTAGTGAGCTTAGGATACAGGAGGTCACGCTAGAGATAACAGATAAATACAAATATCTGGGCGTATAGATAAGCAATGGGACCGAGTACCTGAGGGAACACGAAATATACGTGACGACTTAAGGTAACAGGAATGCAGCAGTGATGAAAAATAGGGCACTGTGGAATTACAATAGGTATGATGTTGTGAGAGGAATATGGAAAGGGGTCATGGTTCCTGGGCTGACGTTCGGCAATGCGGTCTTGTGCATGAGATCAGAAGTTCAAGCAAGATTAGAAATTAAGCAACGTGGAATAGGTAGGCTTGCTTTAGGAGCTCACGGGAATACACCAAATCCGGGAGTACAAGGTGATATGGGATGGACATCATTTGAGGGCAGGGAGGCTAGCAGCAAGATAAAATTTGAGAAGCGATTGAGAGAAATGGGGGAAGAGCGTTGGGCTAGGAACGTTTTCAGCTACTTGTACATGAAAAATGTCGATACAAAATGGAGGAAGCGAACCAGGAAGTTGACTGGTAAATACCTAAAAACAGCAGGTGGCCAAACCAAAAAGAACAATCGGTTAAGAAGAAAGTGAAGGAAACGGAGACTGACATGTGGAGAATGGGCATGATTAGGAAGTCCGCACTAGAGATCTATTGAACTTTTAAGCAGGAAATCGCCAAGGAAAGGATCTATTATAATACTCGGGGTAGTTCTCTACTGTTTGAGGCCAGGACGGGAGTACTGCGAACCAAGACATATCGGGCCAAATACGAAGGGGTAGACACGGTATGCAGTGCGTGTGGAGAGGAAGAAAAAACTGCCGAACACTTGATAATGTTCTGTAAAGGGCTTCACGCTATAGTTCAGGATGATGGCGCAGAGTTTTTCAAAGCACTGGGGTTTAGGGACCGGGAGGGCAAAATAAACTTTAAACGGGTAGACTTAACTAGAAGGAGGTTTTCTGATTGGTGGCTAAAGTCATAGCACAAGTGAAAATTAAACTCTTCACTGCAAAGTACGAATCCTCAAACTCACTATTTAAGAAAAAAAAAAGAAATATAGTTTTGGGTTCATTAAGTGTTACGGCTTGGTGGCGCTGGCCGCCGCCCAATCTAAAGGGTACAGCCATATCCATCCATCCATCCACCCATCCATCCATCCAGGCGGTGGACGCGCTGCAGCTCCAGAAACACGCCCAAACTCGTAATCGAGCACACGCTGACGATGTTCAGTGGGTTGAGCGCGGCGAACGAAGAGCGGAGTACGTCGATGAGGTCCGTGGGCAGGTGTACACCTGCTTGAGCCCCCGGTGTAGCCAGAAAACCTTCCTGTACGAGTGCTTGCGTTTCATGTTGGACGGGACGAAAATCATCTGTCCGTTCAGACACATTAGCACCATTAGCTTCAAACAGCCTGCCCGATTGGTGCTCCGAGATGAAGAAAGACTTGCCCGAACTCGTGCCACATGTAGTGCTGCCCGAGAACGAAGTAGCCGTTGATCGCGCTGGACATGCGCGACGTGTCATGGTGCACCTGACGATGACCGAGGATGGACTGTAGTGCTGTAGATTCGAAAAGAGGTAGTAGACCAACAGGCACAGACTGCAACGGCTGCCGATACGGTAGGCGGCATACGCGGGCAGGCGGTGGCTTGATGGTCGAACATCTGAGACGTTGTTGGGTCGTCGTTTGTCACCACTGGAGGTTATCAGCATCGCCGACTGCAGCTGAATCGCGCCTCACTCGTCTAACGCAGGCCTTCAGGGTGTCGGTGCCTGTAGAATTCAGCGAAACGGCGGAGTGAGAACAGGGCGTCTGACTGCTGTTGTGATGATGATGATGATCATGATGAACCTTCAGCTTTGCTGGCACTCGCCCACAAAGGGGGATCGGCCAAGAACCGGGTGGCAGGATCATCAAGTGTGCTAATTGAGGCATTCAGGTAGTCTCGTAGCCGTAAATAATAACAATAGGCTAACAGGGTAATCTCTTTGTTGCCCTTATGTACTCGCACACAGCAGAGAAAACTTCCTTGTGGCTATAACCTAATGTAATCCCTCCGAAGGATAAAATTAGTTCCACGTTTATTTTTAAACCTAGCTTCTCAATTGGTTCGACCAGGTATCTTTTCCTTTGATAAGCATAACGTTGACAGGATAAAAAGAAATGATATATTGATTCCGATTCCTTGCAATAGAGACACAACGGAGCTGCTGTTAGTCCAGCTTTATGTAGGTAGTAATTCAGATGCGGAATTCTGCATCGTAATCTGGTGATTGTAATTTCTAACTGCCGAGATACACATCACTGTTTGTTCCAGCAATATCTTAGATGTACGAAGTCTCTGACTTTATCCAATGATAATTTTTCTGTTTCTTTGTGCAAACAAGCCTTTCTATATCTGAGTGCTGTTACGTAGGCAAAATCAGGTAAAATAGGTAAGAGTGGTCCGCTTAAAGATGCTTTGGGTAATGAGTCTACCATCTCATTTGGATAAATCCCGCAGTGGCCGGGTATCCATAGCAAGTGAAATTTTTTCAGGTTTTCTGGTAATAAACTGCTAATCATACTCAGTGATGTCAAATTTTTTGCTGTATATAGTGCAGTGCATACTGACAGAGAATCGGTAAGTATGACCGCATCTGATTCGCTTGCAGGAAGTTTACGAAGCGCTAGAATTATAGCAAATAATTCAGCGATGAACATAGGCGTGTAATCTGGTAATCGAACTGAGAAAGACCAGTCGAGAGAAGTACAGAAGATGCCTATTCCAGCCTTTTTGTTCAATACGGATGTATCTGTCGCAATAATGTTGCTTATGGACAGATGAGTCAAGCAATCTTTTAACCGAATATTCAAATATTGAAGGGGCAGTTGTTTCGCATTAGAGGGAAAATATCATCAAACTTAATTTCAAGTTTTGAATTAGGTGTCTTCGTTATGCAAATCTGATAAATATTTACATTGAGAGGCTGTAGCAACGCTTGGACGAACCTAACCTGAGGGGAGAGTAGTCTAGACCATTGTGTTTCAAAGAATGCGGTTGGTTCTTGAATAAAAACGTATGAAGCTTGTCGCAGAGGCGAATTGTGTATTTTTAAGAAAGTGTGAACTGTTAGTATTCTAAACCAAGTTAACAAAGGTGAAAGGCGCGCTTCAACATACAAAACATTATTTGCCACAAATTTTGGGAGTCCAAGACACAAGCGCAAAGCTTCTCTTTCTAATAATATTAATTGTCTCATCTTGTAAGCCACGCTGCCTGAAAATAATACAGACCCGAATTCCATAATAGGCCGCACATACATCTTGTAAATAAATATCAATGAACTTTTACGCAATCCTATTTTTCTGTTTCCCAACTTGCGTAATCACCCCAAGGCACGTGACGCTTTACAGCCAACCTCGTCTATATGGCTTTTCCAATTTAGCGCCCTATTATATACGATGCCTAGGTATTTCAGGAAATCGACCTAGGGAATGAGCTCGGTACGATACATCAGGGAAATGTTGACACGATCCTTAAAAGAGAATGGCAGAAGCGCACTTTTTTTTTGACGTTCAATGACATATGAATATTGTCAAGCCATCCTTCTAGCATGTTCATGTAATTCTGTAATGCTTGATACGAGTGCAGATCACTGTTTGTTTCGAAGAAAGCAGTATCATCTGCATATACATAAATTTGGATACCCTGATGAGTTGGAATGAAACTTAGTAATATGTTGAATAACACCGGGAATAATACTGAGCCCTAAGGTACACCTCGTGTCTGCTTATATTTTTTAGAAGAGCATCCATCGAAGAAGCAATAAAATTCTCTGTCTTTCACAAAGTTTGTAATCCATGCTGTTATATATTTTGGAAAGCGATAGTCTTGCATCTGCTGGATTAGGATAGGATATTCCACTTTGTCGTACGATTTAGCTAAGTCTAGAGTGACTAGTGCACAGTATTCGCGGCGATGCCGAGCCAGCTGTATGTGACTTTCCAAATCCACATGTGCACACCAAATGGAGTATCCCGATCTAAAGCCAATTTGTCTGGGGTTTAGTATTGTATATTCATTGATGTAGTTTCTTATACGGGCATTTAAGACTCTCTCTACAAGCCTGACCAGGTTATATGTCAATGAAATAGGCCTTATGTTATCCAGAGTAAACTCCATTCCCTGTTTCTTAAGTATCGGAATTATTTTGGAAAGCTTCCAATCAACCGAAATCCAAGAATTTTTCAGTGAATAATTAACTATATTACGGATTTCATGTGGCGATATTTCGTATAGCACTTTAATCATTGTAGAGGTCAACTCACCAGGTCCGGGAGCAGCGGGCGGTAAGCTCTTCATCACATTCGCCAGTTCAGCTAAAGATACCTCCTGGAAATCACAATCTAAGATTAAGAAAGACTTGCCCGAACTCGTGCCACATGTAGTGCTGCCCGAGAACGAAGTAGCCGTTGATCGCGCTGGACATGCGCGACGTGTCATGGTGCACCTGACGATGACCGAGGATGGACAGTAGTGCTGTAGATTCAAAAAGAGGTAGTAGACCAACAGGCACAGACTGCAACAGCTGCCGATACGGTAGGCGGCATACGCGGGCAGGCGGTGGCTTTATGGTCGAACATCTGAGACGTTGTTGGGTCGTCGCTTGTCACCACTGGAGGTTATCAGCGTCACCGACTGCACGCTGCATCGCGCCTCGCTCGGCTTACGCGGGCCTTCAGGGTGTCGGTGCCTGTAGAATCCAGCGAAACGGCGGAGTGAGAACAGGGTGTCTGACTGCTGCTGTGATACGTGTCAGAAACAGGGCGCGTGCAAGGGCCCAAGGTGCTTTCTCATGCTGATGCTGATGACCTCTGATGGATGGCGCTTACTCACAAAGGGGGATGGGCCAAGAACCGGGCGGCAGGATACTTAAATGAAACTAAATTGAAAATGAAGCCAATCTGAAAAAGTAGCTTAAAATAATACTACCAAAAAGCAAAAATGTTTGCTGAGCAAGCGGTCAAACCATCTTTTGTGTTTGAAAGACATAACTACGAATTCTAAACTGAAGATCTGGAAAGGTAGGGGTTCACTAGCATGGTAATCTTTTAGTTGCGTTGATGTAATCAAACACAGCGGAGCATATATCCCTGTGGCAGTAACCAAATGAAGTTCCGCCAAGTGATAAAATTACTGGTAGATTTACTTGTATTCCTAGCTTTTGTAATAGGGCTACTAAAATCTTTTTCTCTGATAAGAATAACGATGACAGAATAAAAAGAAATGTTCAACTGTTTCCATTTCGTTGCACCAAATGCATAGCGGTGAGGCCTTGAGCCGAGCTTTATTAAGGTAATTATTTAGTTGTAGAACTGCACAGCGTAATCCGGTATAAGTGGCCTCTAACTGGCGAGATAAAAACCACTGTTTATTCCAGCAATAGCTCATATGCTCGAAATCTTTGAATTTATCCAAATTACCTTTTCCCCA
Organism: Rhipicephalus microplus; assembly: GCF_013339725.1. Classification (NCBI taxonomy): domain Eukaryota; kingdom Metazoa; phylum Arthropoda; class Arachnida; order Ixodida; family Ixodidae; genus Rhipicephalus; species Rhipicephalus microplus. The sequence continues at coordinate 129,791,584 of NC_051172.1, read as the reverse complement.
TTGCAGGCAAGCATTTCGAAACCTTAGCGCGGTTACGTAAGCCGTGTCTGGCAAAACTGGGATGGTGGGCCCACCCAGGGATACTGCTGCTAAAGAGTCCGCCATTTCGTTCAAATATATTCTGCGGTGGCCTGGTACCCATAGCAAGTGCAGTTTTTTTACGTTTTTCGGTACTAAATGGCGAAACGTATTCATCAGCTCTGAATTTACTGCCGCAGAAAGTGCATTACAAACTTATAACGAATTGGTAATGATAACTGCTAATTATTCGCTTGAGGGTAATTTGCGTAGGGCAAGAACAATGGCCAATAATTCTGCAATGAATACCGGGGTATAATCTGGGAGTAGAATCGAAAAGGACCAGTTCAGAGAAGGAGAGAAGATGCCAACCCCAGCATTTTCTTTTGACACAGATGCATCAATCGCTATGATATTGCTTATCTCTAGGTGAGCTAGATAATCTGCTAACTGGTCATTTAAATACCTATATGCCAATCGTTTCGCATTATGAGGAAATATATCATCGAATTGTATGCTAAGCATTGACATTAGGTTGTGTATTGGACCAATATGTCTAATTTTTACATTCAGTTGCTTTAGTAGCGCTTGTGCAAATACTATTTGCGGGGTGTGTAGTGAAGACCAATGGGTTTCGAAAAATAAAGTCGGTTCTTGAATGAAAGCGTAAAATGAGAGTCTTTGGTGTGAGTTGTATATCTTTAAGAATGATTGCACAGTAAGAATTTTAAACCTATTTAGCAGAGAAGGTAGGCGAGCTTCCATATACAACACGTTATTTGCAACAAACTTTGGTAGACCCAGACACAAACGCAACGCTTCTCTTTCCAGCAGTATTAGGGGTCTCATTTTATAAGCTGCGCTGCCAGAAAATAATACACATCCGCATTCCATGACGGGCCGCACATAAAGTTTATATATCATTATTAGCACATGTCTTCTTAAACCCGCTTTACGGTTTGCAAGTTTCCGTAGCCACCCCATGGCCCGTGTTGCCTTGGAGTACACATCATCTTTGTGACTTCTCCAATTTAATGTGTCATTATATATGATGCCCAAATATTTAAGGGAATTCGCCCGCGGAATGAGCTCATTACTGTACATTAACGAGATGTTGATAGGCTGCAGAAAAGAAAATGCAAGAAGCACACTTTTGTTTACGTTCATGGTCATATAAATATTTTTAAGCCATCTTTCTATCATATTGAGATAATTTTGTAGACTCTGGTATAATGATTGAAGGTCGGTATTACTTGCAAAGAAAGCAATATCGTCCGCGTACACGTATAACTGAATAGCCTTAGTTGATGGAATGGAGCTTAAGAAAATGTTAAATAAAACTGGCGACAGGACAGCCCCCTGTGGTACACCACGTGTCTGCTTATATCTATTCGATGAGTACCCATCTCTAAAGCAGTAATATTCTCTCCCTCTTAAAAACTCCGACACCCACGCAGTGATGTAGATTGGAAAGTGGTGATATTCCATCTGTTTTAATAAAATTGAATGCTCAACCCTATCGTACGCTTTAGCCAAATCTAGAGTAACTAAAGCACAGTATTGGCACCGACGCCGAGCCAGTTGTATTCGGCTCTCTAAATCAACATGCGCACACCATATTAAGCAACCGGATTTAAAACCAATTTGACTGGGGTTTAATATTGCGTTATTATTTTTATATTTCATTACCCGGGCATTCAAAACTCTTTCAATTAGCTTAACCAGATTTGACGTGAGTGATATCGGCCTTACATTGTCCAAGGCGAATCCTTTTTCCTGCTTTTTAAGAAGTGGAATCACTTTAGACAGCTTTCATTCCGCAGGTATCCAAGCTTTTGTCAAAGAAAAATTCACCAGATTAAGTACTTCAGTTGGACAAATCTCGAATATTACTTTTATCATTGCATTTTTTACCCCGTCGGGTCCAGGTGCCGAAGGAGATAAGTGCCTTATTATCTCTGTCAGCTCATCTAAAGTAACCTCCTCGAAATCCTCGCCTGCCATGGGGTTCACAATGTGCAGTGGTATAGTTGACATAAATCTATCTTGGAGCCCTTTCGCAATATTTTCTACTAAATCAGAGAGCTCACGGGGGGAAAGAACAGAAGAGTCAATTCTCATGCAAAGAGCAGTGTCTTGTTTTTCTTCTACTTCTTTACTTAAAACCTCCTTTCAAGTTCTGTGAAAATTTCCTGTATGAAAATACTGGCAATCAAAGCCAATATTTCAAAAGAGAGGCACTTGACGAAGATCGTCCCAGTATGGTAGGGTACATCAATAAACCACGCAGATATGTTTTTTAACAGTGTAGCTATTAAGCTTTCAATGACGCAGGGTGGCGACACCACCAACCTGTCATCATCATCATAAACCAGCAAGCTACCTCCGCGTCCTCTTCTTCATCTTCTGCTTTGCTCCCAGGTGACGCGGACCCATTTCACCAGAACAGGAAGCGATAACGTTGATGGGCAAGAAAACTAGTACGGAGAAAGAAAGAAAAAAAAAAAGAGATGGACGGAGAAAGATAGATAGAAAATTAAAGGGGAGAAAGACAGTTACAAATAGAAAAGCACGAACAAAAAGGGATGAAAAGAAACAAACGTTGTAAAAGAGAAAGAAAAAGGTAATGGAAGAACAGCCATGTGTAATGTAGTATAGCGAAAGGTTGGAAAGGACAGTCAGGTTATGGAGAAGGGTAATGCCACAACATCCCTTGCTTCCTCAGTATTCTAACTACTATGCTGAGCTACCCTTTATTTTTTTTCTGAGCAACGCATTTGCCCCTGTGTAGAGCAATATGCGTTCTGAAATTTTTAATAGAGCTGAGAACTGGCGAGAACATGTCCTGTTTTGTAAGTGGAAATGATATAATCAATAATTACGTTTATAGAATATTCTATGTGAAGACAGTAGGGCCATGAAGAGTATACGATATCTTATTCGTAATAAGTAGGATATAAGTGTGAAGCAAATAAAGTGCACGAAAAGGCAAGTTGCCGCCGGCAGGGACCGCGCCTGTAACATTCGAATAACGCGTCCAATGGTTTACCATTGACTGAGCTACGGCGCTGACGGACATCCTCTCGCATATTTTGTTGGGTATATCTGTGCATTTACGCGTGGGAGTAAGTACTAGTGCTGTATAGAGTGATTTGTACTCTATAATCACTTGCGCTAGACTTTACGCATTTTACAAAGAATAAACAAAGCTCACTCTAAAAACATGCGATCCTAATTTCGAGTCAACAAGTGCAACTTTGCATGTGAGCCGGTAGATTTTTCGTTGTGCTCGTTCCCTCGGTTAAGGTGAGGAATACAACGAAAGACGGTGCTCGACCCACGAACGAGTGCGGAGGAGCTTTCACTCTGGCATAGACTTTAGTGTCCCTTTAAGAAGACTCTTTTGACAACATGGCATTCATGTAGAGTTTTTTGCACAGCCCTTCCAACAAATGCGTTGGCTATGTGGTGGAAGATATGCTTCCCAGGCAGCAAGTCTAGGTTCGATCCAGAATCCGACTCAGAAATTATTATTATATATTTTGTTTGTATTTTCTCTATTTTATCCGCATGTTTCGGTCAAGACAAGATGATTTTTCGCTCACAATCAATGACGCAGGTGCAGACGCCGCGATTTCGTAAAACGATCTCTTCAGTGCTATCCCAATAAATGATGTTGTTATGGAAGAAAAGACATGCCGCAAAGACGAATAGATATATTTCAAACCAGCAGTAGCAGCGGGACTGGTTGACCAGTGACCGAGCGAAGACAACACTACTCTTCCTCGCACTGAACACACACACACACACACACACACACACCACACACACACACACACACACACCACACGCACACGCACACACACACACACACACACACACACACACACACACACACACACACACACACACACACACACACACACACACACACACACACACACACACACACACACACACACATAGCGCTACTTTCAACAGTTTATTTTTGTGATCACAACTCTACTTATAGGGCACAACGATAAGCACAACTCCTGCGCAGAAGTAACCGCAACATTACTACGTATCATATTGGACACCAAGGAAATCAAATTCTTTCTTCGTCAGCGCGATAGAAGGCATACTAACACACCTGCCACCTAACTTTTTTTCTCCCCTGCCTCTATTATCTCGCGTGTAAGCTGATTCCTATTTCTTGACAAAACCCTGCACGTGTCGAACAGGGGCATACAACCACACTTTTTACAATGTATTGCTAAGAACCCACCATGATGAAAACGAAGTGCTCGTTCGAATCGAACAGCTCTTCAAGAACCATGCGCCCATTGACCGTGCTTAGCGCGTTCCAGTGGTTGTAGACCACCTCGCGATCTCTCAGAGGAATTCACAACACTGATAGGCACGGCTTTGAAATACGTCCACAGTGATAAACTCCAGTTAAACGAGATGTACAGGCTGCGACAGATGCTGGCAGGGTGCGTGGCATACTCGTGCAGGCGGTGGCTCGTGGGAGTACGCGCTGCAGCTCCAGAAGCACGCCCAAACTCGTATTCGAGCACACGCTGACGATGTGCAGTGCGTTGAGCGCGGCCAATGAAGCGGAGTACGTCGATGAGGTTCCTGGGCAGGTGTACAGCTGGACGAGCCCCCGGTGTTGCCAGAAAACTTTCCTGAACGAGTGCTTGCGTTGGACGGGACGAAAATCATCTGTCTGTTCCGACACGTGAGCACCATCAGCTTCAAACAGACAGCCCAATTGGAGCTCCAAGATGAAGAAAGACGGGCATTTATTTATTTTATTTATTCGAGTACCTCCAGCGCCCAATTTGGGCATTACAGTAGGAGGGAGGAGACATAAAACTTGAAATTGATACAGGGTATGAATACCGATAACAAAACAAGTAAGCATGCTCAGCTTATACAGTGTGTACACATTCTCGGGAACACGACGCAATCAAGGAAAAGTAAAACACAAACAGAAATGCAGACAGAAATTGGCATCTTTAATTTCAACAAAAATTGTGACAGAGCAATTTGAAATGAGGGTGGCGGGGTGGATACAATATATTCTGGTAGGTTGTTCCATTCGTGTGTAATTTTCGGGAAGAAGGAGTTTTTGTAAGTATTTATGCGACATCGGTATTCGCGAACTTTGCGGGAGTGATCTAGGCGAGAGGATACATAAGTGGGATCTTTAATGTACACGTCTTTATTTAAACCAGTGCTACCAATATAAATATTATGAAATAGATTTAATCTTAAAAATTTGCGCCTGTCCTGCAGGAGAGGCCAACCCAAATGTTTACGAATGCACGAAGAGTGGTTAGTGAAATCATAGTTACCAGACACAAAACGCGCTGCTCGTTTCTGAACCCTTTCTAGCGCATTAGTACATATTTTAGTGTCTGGATCCCAAGCCACACAACCGTACTCTAAAATTGAGCGAACGTTGGAAAGATAGAGCGTTTCCTTTAGTTTAGGTGGGGCCTGTTTAAAGTTACGCTTCAGGAAGTTCAATACACGGCTCGCTTTAGCACCGACGTATTCAATGTGGTCGTTCCAGGATAGGTTGCTCGTAAAGAAAACGCCTAGGTACTTATATTTAGACAACTTCCAAACGATTGTCTCCAAGAAAGTAATTCGTATTTAGAATGGTCTTTTTGTTTGTGAAGCGAACGGTATTACATTTTGAAAAGTTAAGTGTCATGTTCCATGTGGTGCACCATGATAACACAGCACTTAGATCACTTTGTAGTTGAGCCCCGCCGCGGTGGTCTAGTGGCTAAGGTACTCGGCTGCTGACCCGCAGGGCGCGGGTTCGAATCCCGGCTGCGGCGGTTGCATTTCCGATGGAGGCGGAAATGTTGTAGGCCCGTGTGCTCAGATTTGGGTGCACGTTAAAGAACCCCAGGTGGTCTAAATTTTCGGAGCCCTCCACTACGGCGTCTCTCATAATCATATAGTGGTTTTGGGACGTTAAACCCCACATATCAATCAATCACTTTGTAGTTGAGCAGAATCTTGAGCAGACGTGACGTCACGATATATGCAGCAGTCATCTGCATACATGCGCATGCGGCTGGATACTTGTTGGGTTATATCATTTATAAATATAAAAAAAAGAAGGGCTCCCAGAACAGATCCCTGCGGGACCCCTGATAAGACATCGACTTCAGATGAATTCACTCCCTCGAGAACAACCCGCTGTTTTCTACCAACAAGATACGCTTCAAGCCACTTCAACAAAGAGGGAGGGATATTTAGAGCAGACAGTTTAAGTAATAATAAATTGTGTGATACAGAATCAAAGGCTTTTTGAAAATCTAAAAATACACAGTCCACTTGGCATCCATTGTCGATCAAGGCAGCTATATCATGACTAAATTCAATTAGTTGAGTATCGCAGGACAATCCTTTTCTGAAACCGTGTTGCGTAGTGCAGAAAAAGTTATCTTGAAGATGGGAGATTAAATTGGTATAGATAATGTGTTCCATCAATTTACATATTACACAAGTTAGCGAGATCGGTCTGTAATTTTTTGTTCGCGTTTTGTCTCCTGCTTTGAAGATGGGGGCAACGTTGGCACTTTTCCAGTCGTCAGGGAAACAGCCAAGCTCCATAGATTTTTCGAAGAGCAAGACTAGAAATGGTACAAGTGAGGCAGCACAGTTTTTTAAAACATAATTAGGAATAGCATCAGGACCAGGTGCCGCATTTACCTTAATTTTTCGTAGCAGAGTTAAGACTCCACGTTCAGTAAAACATATTTCAATCATTTCTGAATTTTTTCTGACTAACTGAGGGCCGCTGGGTAGGCAAACTGATTGGGTGAAAACAGACTGAAAATAAAAATTGAATCTCTCAGCTTTGCCCTTTAAGTCTGCGCTGAAGTTGAGGTCATCTATAACATCTGGAATCGTTACCTTCACAGCCTGCTTGCTTTTAACGTACTTCCATACTTCTTTCGGGTTATTTTTGATCCTATCAGTTAGGCGACCCAGATGCTCAAGTTCAGCACAGCGCATCTGTTTAGCAACACTCTTGTTTAGTTCTTTTAACGTTTCATGTAGCTCGCGTTGTGGTGTCTGGCGGTACTTTCGATACACGCGGTGCCTGCGATTAATCAAGGCCTTGAGGCTGCTGTTCATCCAGGGCTTACTAGTTCTACGCTTTGAGGAAAGGAACTCTTTCTACATGTAGTGCTGCCCGAGAACGAAGTAGCCGTTGATCACGCTAGACATGCCCGACGTGTCATGGTGCACCTGACGATGACCAAGGATGGACAGTAGTGCGGCAGGATCAAGAAGAGGTAGTAGACCAACAGGCACAGACTGCAACGGCTGCTGACACGGTAGGCGGTATGCTCGCGCAGGCCACGGTTTGATGGTCGAACATCTGAGACGTTGTTGGGTCGTCGCTTGTCACCGCTGGAGGTTATCAGCATCGCCGACTGCACGCTGCATCGCGCCTCGCTCGGCTTACGCGGGCCTTCAGGGTGTCGGTGCCTGTAGAATCCAGTGAAACGGCGAAGTGAGAACAGGGTGTCTGACTGCTGCTGTGATACGTGTCAGAAACAGGGCGCGCGCGTGGGCCCGAGACGCTTTCTCGCTCAGAGAGCAGTGTCTTATTTTTTCTTCTTCTTCTTCTTTATTTAAAAACACTCTTTCAAGTTCTGTGAAAATTTCCGTATGAAAATACTGGCAATAAAAGCCAATATTTCAAGATAGAGGCACTTGACGAAGATCGCACCAATATCGTAAGCTTCATCAATAAATAGCCCACGAATATTTGTTTTTTTTTACAGTGCAGCTGTTCATCTTTTTGTGACGCAGGGTGGCGACACGATCAACCTGTCATCATCATTTGAATTTGGGAAGCTGCCTTTTCGTCCTCTTCTTCATCTTCTGCTTTGCTCCCAGATGACGTGCGCACATTTCACAGGAACGGGAGGTGATAACGTTGATGGACAAAAGAACTAGTACGGAGAGAGACTGAAAAAAAAAATAGGTAGAAGGAGAAAGATAGATAGAGAAACAAAGGGGAGAAAGAAAGACAGATACAAATAGAAAAGCACAAACAAAAAGGAAATAAAAGAAACATACTTTAAAAAGAGAAAGAAAAAGGTAATGAAAGAACATCCATGCGTAGTGTATTATAGCGAAAGGTTGGAAAGGAAAGTCGCGGTGTGGAGAAGGGAAATGCAACAACATCCACTGCTTCCTCAGTCTTCCAACCACTATTCTGAGCTACCCACACTGCAAAAAATTCTGTGTATTTACGGACAGGAAGCGGGCATAGTGTCAAGGAAATAAACACACTACACTTCTTCGCCAACATCAAGGATACAGTACACGTTTAAGAACCACCAACTTCACCACTTCGCGAATATTATGGATACAGCACACGTTTACCAATGATGTTTCACTGAATAGTGCCAAAAACAAGTATCTCCTCTGTCAACAAAAAATTAGATGAAAGTAATCATTTGAAGCCACACACACACACCCCGGCGGCTGGTCCGATGCCGCGGGCCAGCCGCCGAACCACGTGAACTTAAACTCGATCTATGTGTGGGATGCGAGTAAGCGGCAACATGTTCCACATTTTTCCGTTTTTCTTGGTCGCCTCCGCTGGCGGCGCGTCTTACCTATACCCAGTAACAATGACAAAATTACCCGCTCGTTTCCGGTGGCTCTCCGTCGCTCCTTTCTAGTTCCTCTCCTTCTTCTGTTTCTTGTTGTCTGTTGCTACCTTGTTCGCCCGTTTGTCTCTCTTTTTTTTGGAGGGTCTTTAAACTGTGAGGGTGACCCTCTGCTACGGGAACTTGTATAATTTTACTTACATCCTCCGAAGAAGGCTGGTCCACCAGCCGAAACTGTTAGGATTAAATAAATATTTTATTGTTTCGTTTCCTATACTGCACTATTCTCGAAGTTTATAACTTTTATTACGGTAGCCGGAAGAAACCCTGATCATCTATTGCATATATATATATATATATATATATATATATATATATATATATATATATATATATATATATATATATATATATATATATATATATATATATATATATATATATACATATATATATATATATATATATACCTATATATATAAATCAGCGGCTGTTCTGAGGAGCATATATATATATATATATATATATATATATATATATATATATATATATATATATATATATATATATATATATATATATATATATATATATATATATATATTATATATATATATATATATATATATATGCTCCTCAGAACAGCCGCTGATTTTACGCGGTGGATTTCTCGTCCGACTACGTTAGACTGGAACTAGTTTTCAGCCCTCATTCTGTCGTAAAGGTGAAATATACAGGGCGCATTTGTACAGAGGCATGCTATATTCAGCTTCGCGAACTGTAAGCGTTCGGCGCAGGGCAACCCACGACTTTTTTCTTTGAGGGGGTGCAGCAGGACGACTAACTTTGGCAATCGGCGGTCGCGGTGAATAAGTGTAAATATTTTAGTATACTCTCAAAAGTTAAATTACGAAAAAATTTCCTTGTGTAGGGGGTTCAGATTTCCTTCCTCTTCCCTTTTTACTTCCGGCCTTCTGGTTCTCCGTGCGTTTTACATGGTATATCTTTTTTAATTTCAGAACTTTCTGAGCACAGCTAACTTCCAATAATTTGGCTCAGTTATTTTTAATATTGCAGACACCTGCCCAACGAAGAAAGAGTCAAGAGCGAAAAAATCATAAAAAACGCGCCCTTTCTAGATAACTTTCTTTCTCTCAAAATGACAATTATGGAGCTCAAATTCAACAGATTGGCGTGTCACACTTCATGGGTTATAAAATCATGGTATAGGCATGAAAGATGGGCAGGTACGAAGAAATCTGCATCAAAAAAGCGCACCGGAGAAGCCGAAGCCTATTGTAGTTGCACGCGGCGCGCGGCTCCTCAGTACCATTTGACTGCAGCGCCGCCGCTACGGGCAACGCAGAAGGTATCAGTCGGCGAGGCGCCGTCACGCCAATCAACACTTCTTGTACACTCCAACCCGGCTGGTGCTGCTTATTTATTTGGTCTGCGTCTTGGAGGTGAGTGCTTAACTTCTCATTTACTCACCGTTTCGGTGCCACTAAGCTTGTGCCACTAATGATCTGTGTGATGTAGTACGTAAGCAATATCTCAGATTATACCGCTTCGAGTGAAGTCGAGGTCATAAACGCAGTGCTCCTTTGTCGATGTCGTTTTTGTGCGGCTTTTATCATGCCAACGCCTCCTCTAGAAAAATGCCTGAGGAATGGCTCGCGGTCTCAGCGGAGTTGGCCTGCCTTCAGTTTTAAACAAGCTCCGCGCGGTGGAGCTCGCGACTGTCACTATCATCACGGCGACGGGCGGTACCAGCTAAGTGTTTTTCATCTGCGGCCCATAGGGGCGCGTCAATCGAGAATTGTTCAAGACCTGCAACTGTGCACTATTGTTTCGGAGGCTATGCAAAGTGTTGCGTTGTTGCACCGTTCGCCACAGGTGACGCTAGCGACCCAAAACCGGGAGGGCAAAATAGACTTTAAGGAAGTAGACTTAACTAGAAGGAGATTATCTGATTGGTGGCTAAAGTCAAGGCATGAATGAAAATTAAACTCTTCACTGCAAAGTAGGAATCCTCAAACTCACTTAAAAAATTTATATAGTTTTGGGTTCATTAAGTATCACGGCTTGGTGGCGCTAGCCACCGCCCGATTTGAAGGGTACAGCCATACTCATCCATCCACCCATCCATACTCAATGAAGGAAAGAAAGGGTGTGACAGCTGTTTTTTTTTTTCTCATGCGGCAGGCGTCTTCCTAGAGGAGGCGTTGATCATGCATGCTTTTTCTGAAACGGAGTGCGTACTGAGAGCAGAAAATACAGCATTTACGGAAATAGCACATTGATTGGGTTGGTCGTGTTTACATTTCGAGCGTGCCATTTTCATTTCGCTCTGATTTCTTGTCCATAGCAGTTGCATTACTCTATGCCGACGGTGTTTGGGCTTAACAGCCCCGTAGTGCAGCCGTGTAATGTGTGCGCCTCCCTTTGTTCTGGCGGCGTTAGGTGAGCCTCTGCTTACGGTGCCGGTACGCTGCTGCGCCGTAAGACGAGACGATATCTACCGTGAAATTAGGGCACGCTGCAGGCTTCGGCCCGACGGAAGTGTTCTCCCCGTCGGACCGAAGTTCATCTACTCCACGTTGTCTAATAAAAGGTGGATGGCGGCAGGTAGCACCGAGGTGCGAACAGCCAGAAAGAACTTTCAACTCAAGAAATATAAAGCAGCATGTGAATTCTTCTCGAAAGCTAGAAACCACGACTCGTAAAAGGCGTTCTAAAAATATTAAAAAGAATCTGTGCTTCGTCTTCCGCGGTGGTATAGTGGTTACGGTGGTCGGCTGCTGACCCGAAGGCCCTGTGTTCGATGCCGGCACGTGATAGTCGCGTTGTGATGGACGGGTAGTGGAAGAGGCTCGTGTACTGTGCAATGTTAGTGCACAACAAAGATGGTAAATATTTCCGGGCCCCTCCATCATGGCGTCCTTCATAATGATATCGTGATTGTGGAACGTAGAACACCAGAAATTATTTTTAAAAATCTGTTAATCTCCAATTTGGTTAGTACAAAGTTTTCTGTGTAGAACAATTGTATAATTTTCAGTACATGACGAATATTGTTCATATTTGGTTTTTTTCCATAGAGAGATAACATTCAGTGAAATATGATAGTTCGTATTAGCTGATTATCAGAGTTTTCTTTTTGTAGGCAAAAAGTAATTCGATATGTGTACAGCCCAAAATAATTTTTATAGCAGGTGAAAAAGGTAAAAACTTGTGCACTTTTGTACATTTTCGGTTGTAAATTTAGCATCGAGGTGGTCCTAGTAACAAAGTATGGTAAATAGCACATTTAGTATTAACCTCCATTTGTTACTGTCAAAGAAAGTCATCAAATTGCTTTTTATTTTAAGAGATAAAAACATTTTGATGTGGTTGCTGGACTCGTTTTTTACTTATGTGGTTATAAAAGGGAAAAGAAGAGAAAGGTGAGCCCGTAACTGTCTGCATCTGGTGCGACACCTCAACAGTAGCTCACAAGGGATGGGGGTAAGGAGAGTTAAAAGCATAGGAATACAGGTATATATTTAGAGAGAGATTCGCAGGGACGGCGAGTGACAACGGAAGTAAAGACAAGATCGGAAAGATTGAACACGGTCAGAGGAGTTCGAGGACGGGGCACCACTGACGAGAGCTCTTGTCGGCAACAGGAGATGGCGTAGGGCTAACCCAGTCAGCCAGATCTACTTTGTCGTCGTCGGCGGGGACCGGCGTCAGGAGGTTGCGTAGGACCAACCCAGTTGGCCAGAGCTGCACTGTCCTCGGAGATCGCGAGGGCACAACCGGTCGGTACGGAATCCAGTGAATGAGTGCTGGACTCTGTGCTTGCCCGTGTTTATACCTTAAAGCAATGCGTCCTTGTGGTCAGTGCTGGCTGCATAGGCATAAGGAACATTTAGACTGCATATCAATTTTGTCCATGCTTATTTTAATAGTTTGCTATCTAGTACTAGCTTGCATGAGTAAACGAGAGATCCAAACCGTACCAAGGTGCATTTAACCACATGCAGCTATCTTCTGACAGTTCGAAAAGTGTGCTTAGGCAACACTGGTTAGTGACACCGGTACATGCAAGAACTTATTACCTGTGCGATAAGATTTGGAAGGGGTAGAAAACCACAATTAAGAAAAGGATCTATTGAAATCAGAAAAAAAGGATATGTTTTTGTCATGAACCAATACAGCTGTATTAAAATGACTATACCTGCTATTAAAGTGACAATGCGATGCTACCTGTCATTGAGTATTAGCAGCACAGTTTAGACGCAATGATGAAAAAAAAGGAATATGAAGACACTGCTAACTACTGGAGTATATTAAAGCCTCTGCAGATTATATGGCTGTAGTTATCTCCAGTTAAAGACTGCTGGTCAAACAATGTAGAAGTGAAAAAAAAAAACATTTAAAAGATAGTGGGGCACTTATCATAAAGGTAGATGATTGTTTTAAGGTGAAGTTTTACTAAAAAGTTGTGTTCTTTCTCTTCAGTTTTGTTTGAAGTTTGCAGGGTTAGAGCTACTTAATATTTTTGATGTCACTTTCACTTTAAAAGGAACAGAGTTGATAGCTTAATGTTGTTAATGAAATAAAATCAATTCAATTTTTCACTTGGAAACAGCATGACTGAAATAGAGTCAATTGTTTTTTCAATTGGAAACAAACCTTATAATTTTTTTCAGCAGAAACTTTTACATCAACAAAAGGTAAGCTTTTTCGCACACTCTCAAGTTTATTTTCTTTGGTCATTACTAGCTCATAAATAGTAAAATGGTTTACATGATGGGTTGCAATAGTGCCAACTATTGTATAATAAATATAAAAACTTCTATTCAGAGAGGACTGAAATATTTCAGTTCAAGTAATTGGCTCAGGTGATCAGTGTCAAGATGTTTTTGAAGCTCATATATAAAAGTACTTGTAAAAATTGCTTCAATAAAACCACTGATTCAAGAATTAAATCCAGACTTGTAAAAATTGCTTCAATTAAACCACTGTTTCAAGAATTAAATCCAGAAGCTCCCACACGTATTAGCGGGGTTTAAATGGGTCTCCATGAGAGGCAGCTATCAAAGCAAACTCATTCGGTGAGTGCAAGAAGATTGAGTAATTGGCTCAGGTGATTAGTGTCAAGATGTTTTTGAAGCTAATATACACTTACTTGTATATTTTGTTTCATGTATTTCATTTAAACACTCGATAAAAACATACTGTTTCTTTAATTTCTTTTAGTGTTATACCTGGATATAATTATTATACAAAGTGCAGCAGAGGGTAGAAAAATAACTAAAAAGTGTGGGTTTTACACATTCTCATGGACTAAATACAAATACAATACAGTGAATCTCATGATTTGTGGAGATTGATTTCATGTAAAAGATTCAATGGCAAGCTGTCCTGCTGCATTATTTTTTTTACTCGTTGAGTCGATTGTTACTAAGTTGATATATATTTTTGTGTAAACCTAGGAGCTTTCAGCATATCAAGGGCTTACCAGATATGTCAATCGCACTGATGCCTCAGGAATAGCTGATGGCACAATATTATGCCTGGACTCACAACTGTGCTTTTAAGAGCACACACTTAAAGTTTATCAAAAAGAGGTGCATGCTATGGTGCCATGATGCGCATATTATAATTTCTGCCAGGTAAAACAGCGCTTCATTGTAGCTTGTTGAGTCATATGAGAACATATTTATTGTTTATTATATTGTTTTAACAAGGACGGTACACACTGAAAACACACTCAACATTGCTTCAATGCGATGCCTGATTAGTCTTTTCTGAAGTATTTACACCCACTAGTGTAGCTATGTACACCACTCTAAATTTCAAGGTTTAAATGCAGCCGCAACTGATATTTACTGTATCTTTTCATTGAAATTTTTCACTCGTTGTGAAGCTGCTATTATTGGCAACAGATGTACTGTTGTACTGTCTCCTTAATGCTTACTCAGAGATTTCCAAAGTGCATTCTTGCTGTTCCAGAGTTAACATAGGCAGTGAATCACATGTGGGTCATACCCAAATCCCACAGACAGTAGTATGCAGGTATGCACACATGTGACTGATGGAAAAGGTATGACATCGTGTTAGACAAGCATATCAGATTATTCATGTCACAGGGTTCTGACACAGCGATTACAATGTCACGCTCAATATTTATTTTCTTCCAGGTGCTGCTTCTATTGTTCCTGGGCCGGCTGTCGCCGCTCATGCTAGCGCCACTATGACTGTTGTCACCACATCACCAGCAAATTATCAAGCGCCATAATTTTGTTGCTTCCTTCACTGCCGATTCTGGATGGCTCGGCATTCAGTCCAGCAGCATGAAACAGTGACAGGTGATCAAGCAGCACATAAGCACACCCATAACTTCGTTGCTTGAGGCTATAGCACTATACAATCAAGATTTCATACTCATTGTTAATTTTCTTTCACATTAGTGAGTGTGAAACATACTGGTACCGTGTAGATGATGTTTACATTGTTTTCATTATCCAGTTTGAAATATGCTTTTGACATCGCACATTCAAAACGTAGCCTTCGAAAGGTGACCTTCAAGACCCGCAGTTGTAATTTCTGCGTCGAATTTTACACTGGCGACCTCGAGCCATAGTGACTGCAAACGTTTAGTGCTGGCAACCTATCAAGAGTATTGTAAACATCGCTGGCACATTTTTACTGTGTTTGACAGCATACAAAATTAGTCAGCTAGAGCCAAAAAAGTCAAAATAGCACCCACTAGGGCATCCGAATTTTTGTTCGTAATATTACGTTACTTCAGTGGGATGAGTGGCGGTTCCATGAAGGAGTTTGTATAAAAAGTTATCAACTATACCTTGATTTTGAGAGTGCACGCTTAGGCCACTTTTCAACTAGTGAGATGCAACTCATCATTGTCAACTTGTATAACAAAGAAAAAGTTTAATCGGTGATGAGTAGCAGTTTTCCTGTTTCAAGGAAAGGCTTCTAGCTGAAAGTTCGTAACATCATTTCAAATATGAGTGCGGCTTTAATAAGTCTTTTCATGTTACACTAGACTTGCTGGTTTTTTTGACTGTATACATTTGTACTGGGCTCTCATTGATGCATTGTTTCTATATTTTTACAGACCTTGATAGGGTTTCTCGCTACATGCTTTACTAACACAGCAAAAAATTCCTCTGAATTCGCTCACTTGGGTTAAAGACCTCGTTTATACAGATATCAAATACAGCTGTTAATAATAACAACTTTTCTTCTGCTTATGTTACATCTGCTCCAAGGAAGTGTGCTCAGTGGAGGCCTGTAGCCAGAGGAGTGCCCCAGGAGTTTGTCCCCCTCCCCGAATTCGCATGTTGTGGGTTGTTCTACTGAGCATAAGTAATAGAGAGAGTCATTTTTCATGGCCATCAACATGTGCCCCCCCCCCCCCTCCTCCGAAAACCATTCCTGGCTACGGGGCTGTCTCTTTATGAGCTCGTTATTTCTTCTTGCTCGTTATTCATTGTTTGTTTTTACCTTGTATTGTCTGCATGTGTATGAAATACAGGGTGTTTTAAGAAATGTGTCAAATATTCTTTAAAAATTAGAGAAAGGAGGTACTTGCGTGTTAGTGTCGGAATTGACTTTCCTTTGACAAAGGAATCTTTAGATTGACACAAACATTAATTGCAGCAATAATGATAGGAATTAGGACAATTACTTTTTGTACCAGTGGTAGTAGCTGGTCGAGTCAGATAGGCAAATTCAAGTCTTTTCTATGAAAAGTCAATAGCTACTTTGAAATTTTGGATAAGCAGCCACTGATAATCATTGTGGGGTGATGCAATCTGCCTAGTTTAGCTGTCGAAATGAAAACCAATGCACCAGACAGCACATCTGCCATTCATTTCGACAGCTTCTTCATTGCCGACACTGTTTCTCTAGCTGTTATCAACCGTCAATTTAGACACTTTGCTCTGTGCCCGCTTATCGACGGTCACTTACTCTTCTCCCCCAATGCAAGAGAAACAGTGTCGTCATTGAGGGTATTGTTGAAGTGAATTATAGATGCACTGTTTGGTGCGTCGGTTTCGGTTTCGCCAGCTAAATTGAGCTGAATGCATCGCTCTGCGTTGATTACCACGGTCCGCTTTTCCTAAATTTTAAACTGGCTATTGACTATTTATAGGAAAGGGTTTAATACCCATTCAACGCGACCGGCTATTACCACTGGTTAAATAGATAATTGTGTTAATATCTATAACTACTGCCATAAATATTATTTATACCAATTTGAAGATGCCTTCTGCCACAGGAAGGCAATGTCGCATGTAGCACTCAAATGCCTCTTTTCTCTAAATTTAAAAATATTTGAAACATTTTTTAGGGATCTCTTGATGTTATCTCTAATGAGTCATTCCATGGCAAATCGTCCAACGTTTTTCCGTCCATCACGAATATGGCCCATAAAACTTCCACATATTTTTCGAAGTGCGAAACTCGTCCTGGTCATTTATTTTGTTGCCTAAAATTTTCCTCCCTATTTATGAGAGTCTATTGTTTGGCGCCAAGAAGAAAAAGAGTGCCAAACAATCTTTTTCAAAAGAAGTTCTTGGAATGCACTTGATTTAAGAAATTTCTGGCAAGGTATTGAAGTTATCTAACTTTGAGGGCTTCTCACATGAGCAATATTGTATAAAGTTGCCACATTTGGAATTTATTTCTGGGTAGATAGTAAACTGTAAGGACACAATTAAAATATGTTTTGGTGGCCTCTCAACATGCTACAAGTTAAAGAAAATTTAGACACTGATGTTATAGTAGATACTCAAAAAAATTGTGAGTGTCACTTTGTTAGGGAAAAACCTCGGTATTGAGCATCAAGAACTTGCCTTGGTGGTCGAACTATATATATGCACAAAGTCTCATTTTAAAGCTCTATGGAAAAGCTAAATATAGGTATTATATTTAAATTCGAAAAATATTTTTTAATGTGTATTGCATCAGCTTATCGCCCACGCAACTCAAGCGACATGACACACTTGCAAGGACCATCTCCAGCTGAATCCCACTGACCTGGAATACAGACAGCGACTTTGGTGCTCTCTACAGAGTAATTTAAATGGGAATAGGGTGATCATCTGCATTTTATTGCCAATGGAGGGGTGCTGCAAGGACTGGGGTCAGTGTGGTGACTCCTAGGTGAGCCATGCAGCTTTATAGATATAAAGTCAGACATCCTGCTTTCCAGGGGAGTTCTGCAAATGCAGTAGGTGTGTTTTATACACCTAATAAAATATTTAGTCATATTCACTACATATGCCTTACAGCATGCTAGTAGCATTCATGCAGTACTCTGATAAACGCTATCGTAAAACAATAGTTGATTGTTTTTATGGCTTTTAGGAGAACATTTGCTCCCTGAGACGCAGAGTCTGTCATGTCAATACAAAAGTAAAAAAAAACTTTTAATTAAAAACTTTAAATTAAGGTTTATAGATATAAAATCAGACATCCTGCTTTCCTGGAGAGTTCTGCAAATGCAGTAGGTGTGTTTTATAGGCTTAATAAAAATATTTAGTCATATTCACTACTTATGTCTTACAACATGCTAGTAGCATTCGTGCAGTACTCTGATAAACGCTATCGTAAAACAATAGTTGATTGTTTTTATGGCTTTTAGGAGAACATTTGCTCCCTGAGACGCAGAGTCTGTCATGTCAATACAAAAGTAAAAAAAAACTTTAATTAAAAACTTTAAATTAAGGTTTATAGATATAAATGCAGACATCCTGCTTTCCTGGGAGAGTTCTGCAAATGCAGTAGGTGTGTTTTATAGGCTTAATAAAAATATTTGGTCATATTCACTACATATGTCTTACACCATGCTAGTAGCATTCGTGCAGTACTCTGATAAATGCTATCGTAAAACAATAGTTGATTGTTTTTATTGCTTTTAGAAGAACACCCTGCTCCCTGAGACGCAGAGTCTGTCATGTGAATACAAAAGTAAAAAAAAAACTTTTAATTAAAAACTTTAAATTAAGCTTTATAGATATAAAGTCAGACATCCTACTTTCCTGGGGAGTTCTGCAAATGCAGTAGGTGTGTTTTATAGACTTAATAAAATATTTAGTCATATTCACTTCTTATGTCTTACAGCATGCTAGTAGCATTCGTGCAGTACTCTGATAAACGCTATCGTAAAACAATAGTTGATTGTTTTTATTGCTTTTAGGAGAACACCCTGCTCCCTGAGACGCAGAGTCTGTCATGTGAATCCAAAGTAAAAAAAAACTTTTATTTGAAAACTTTAAATTAAGCTTTATAGATATAAGTCAGACATCCTGCTTTCCTGGGGAGTTCTGCAAATGCAGTAGGCGTGTTTTATAGACCTAATAAAAATATTTAGTCATATTCACTACTTATGTCTTGCAGCATGCTAGTAGCATTCGTGCTGTACTCTGATAAACGCTATCGTAAAACAATAGTTGATTGTTTTTATTGCTTTTAGGAGAACACCCTGCTCCCTGAGACGCAGAGTCTGTCATGTGAATACAAAAGTAAAAAAAAACTTTTAATTAAAACCTTTAAATTAAGCTTTATAGATATAAAGTCAGACATCCTGCTTTCCTGGGGAGTTCTGCAATTGCACTAGGTGTGTTTTATAGGCTTAATAAAAATATTTAGTCATATTCACTACTTATGTCTTACAGCATGCTAGTAGCATTCGTGCAGTACTCTGATAAATGCTATCGTAAAACAATAGTTGATTGTTTTTATTGCTTTTAGGAGAACACCCTGCTCCCTGAGACGCAGAGTCTGTCATGTGAATACAAAAGTAAAAAAAACTTTTAATTAAAAACTTTAAATTGAGCTTTATAGATATAAAGCCAGACATCCTGCTTTCCTGGGGAGTTCTGCAAATGCAGTAGGTGTGTTTTATACACTTAATAAAATTTTTAGTCATATTCACTACATATGTCTTACAGCATGGTAGTAGCATTCATGCAGTACTCTGATAAACGCTATCCTAAAACAATAGTTGATTATTTTTATGGCTTTTAGGAGAACACCCTGCTCCCTGAGACGCAGAGTCTTTCATGTGAATACAAAAGTGAAAAAAAAAACTTTAAATTAAAAACTGGTAACCAAGGTGATAGTCTCATTTATGTTGTGCGTATGGGATAATAGTGTACTGTATAATTTTCAATGGCTTGAAGGCTCATCAGGGAGTCATCACCAGGGGCGTAGCCTGAAAGGCAGATGAGCTGCTTAACTCTCCCCCCCCCCTCCCAGCTCAGTCAAAGTATTTTTTATCCTAAAGCCGTGGATTGTACCTCTCTTGTGACTGGTTCATGATTACCTAGTTTATCGATGACTCAGCAGAAGGCGCTAGTGTGAGTGACAGACACCCAGACGGATTCACGGTTACCGATGAAACCCTCTGAAGCTTCGCCCCACACATCAACGTTCGCTTCATAGATATGAAAAACTGGTAACCAAGGTGATAGTCTCATTTATGTTGTGCGTATGGGATAATAGTGTACTGTATAATTTTCAATGGCTTGAAGGCTCATCAGGGAGTCATCACCAGGGGCGTAGCCTGAAAGGCAGATGAGCTGCTTAACTCTCCCCCCCCCCTCCCAGCTCAGTCAAAGTATTTTTTATCCTAAAGCCGTGGATTGTACCTCTCTTGTGACTGGTTCATGATTACCTAGTTTATCGATGACTCAGCAGAAGGCGCTAGTGTGAGTGACAGACACCCAGACGGATTCACGGTTACCGATGAAACCCTCTGAAGCTTCGCCCCACACATCAACGTTCGCTTCATAGATATGCTGCGATTTTCTTAGTTGTGCATATGCATACCTACATACGCACATAGAAACACAAAAGAATTTACATGAAGTATGACCGAAGTCTACTCCTCTCACACACCACCCCTACACAAAAAGTATCTTTTTGCTCCACTTCTGGTCTCCACACTACAGCGACATTCATTGTAGCGCACCTCTGTTGACAATGGAATGCAGATGATAGCCCCAATCCAATTTCAATTGCTCCGCATCAAGCTTGGTATGTGTACCTCAGGTCTCTGGAAGTCTGTTGAAGATTCTTCTTGCTGGTGTAGATGCATAATTTCAAAAAAAAATATTGTCGAGTTTTAAAAATAATACCCCTTAGTAACTTTACCTACATTGAGGTAGTACATAGAGCTTCAAAATGAAGTGTTGTGCATATTTTTTGCCCAACTACCAAGGGAAGCTTTTCTATGTGGAATACAGAGCTTTTGCCAAAGAAAAGTGATATTCACAATTTTTTTGAAACGATCTGCTAAACTTCAGTGCGAAAATTATTTTTTATTTGTAGGATGTCAAAAAGGCTACCAGCACATATTTTACTTTCTTTGAATTTTGCCATGTTACCTGGGGAAAATCCCAAACCTGGCAACATTATTCAGTATTGATCGTATTCAGTATTGCTCGCGGGAAAACCTCTCGAAGAATTGATATACATGAGTAAGTCATTATTTTTAGTTAGATCACTTTATTACCTTGCTCAAAATGCCATTTACTGAGTGCATTTCAAAAGAACTTTTGAAAAAAATTGTTGGTTTACGACTTTTAGCTGAGTTGGCCCCATACTACAGACTCTCATAACAAGGAAGCAAAATTTTTGGCTACAGAATCAAATGGCTAGAACGAGTTTCGGACTTCGAAAACATGAAAATTTTCCCACAATATTCTTGATAGGAAATCTGCACAATACTGGTAGACTAGGAAAACAACACAGGTGCTCTGGGTATCAGGAAGTTATGGCATTTCTTTTTTGTATTTTCAATACCAGATACAAAGCCGCCCCAATAAAATAAATTTTTTGACAATTTTTGTTCACAAAATTTGTAGCATGTCTGTACTGTATTTAATTTTATGATCATGAAAAAATAAAATTCAGTCTCTGCTAATAGGGAACTGGTCCTTGTTGGTTTTTTATACATTTGAATTCACTTCGTAATTTTTTTAGCATGTGCAGGTGCAAACAATAGTACCCAGGTGACACTGCCACAGAAATAGTTGGAATAGTGGCCTGGGAAATTTTGAATGACCTTGTACACTCAGAAGAAAGACCTGCTGATCACGCATGCCTCATGTTGAATGTAATGGAAACACCTTTTTTTATTTATGGACATGCAGCAATAGTATTAATAATATAGTGTGGGAAATGGCCCTACGAAGCAGGTGTTGTTTCGAAGCAGCCGTTACTTTATTTTTTGATTTCGGAGATATCCGTGAAAGCTGAATGGGCTCTACGTTCTGTGTGTTCTACGTGATCTCTGGTGCACTATTTTCTCTTTACGAAAGCGGTTGGCAGTATGTTACCTATGCCATTTTACGTAATCAAGGAAAGATATCTTTTGCAGTGCAGAAACATTTTTGTGAGCATTGTATATGCCCCTATGTTGAGCACTATGCGTTCTGGAATTTTTTATAGTGCTGAGAACTGGCGCGAACGTGGTCTGATTTGTTAGTGGAAATGAAATCATCAATAATTATGTTTATTGAGTATTTGGTCAGAAGGCAATCAAGGCTTGTAGAGTATAGGAAATCTGATTTGTAGTTTATAGGATATAAGAGTGAAGCAATTGAGAGTGCACGAAAAGGCAAGTTGCTGCCGGCCGGGACCACGCCTGCAACATTATAATAATGCGTCCGATGGTTTACCATTCATTTATCTACGGCGGTGATGGTCGTCCTCTCGCATAATTTATTCGGTATGTCTGTGCATTTACACGTGGGAGTAAGTGTTAGGGCTGTATAGAGTGATTTGTACTGTATGATCACTTGTGCTAGACTTTACGCATTTTACAAAGAATAAAAGAAGCTTACTCTAACAATTATGCTATCCTATATTTTAAAATACACAAGCATGTGTGCAGGGAAATTTTTCGTTGCGCTCGTTGTATCGGTTAGGGCGAGGAATACAACGAGATATGGCGCTCGACTCATGAACAAGTAGAGCTTTCACTCTGGCATAGACTTTAGTGTGCCTTTAAGAAGACTCTTTTGACTACATGACATTCATGTAGAGTTCTTGCTCAGCGCTTCCAACAAATGTCTTGGCTATGTAGTAGAACATACGCTTGCCGCGCAGGAAGTCTGGGTTCGCTCCAGAATCAGACTAAAAAAATTTTAAATATTTATTTTATTTGCATTTTTTTCTTTTTAATTTGCATATTTTGGTCAGGACAGGATGATTTCTCGCTCACAACCAATGACGCAGGTGCTGACGACGGAATATCGCAAAACGATATTTTTAGTTCTATCACGTTAAATGATATTGTTACGGAAGAGAAGACATGCCGCAAAGACGGGTCTGTGAATGAGATATACTTAAACCAGCAGTAGTGGCGTGACTGGTTGACCAAGTCAAGTCAAGTCAAGATCCTTTACGATGTAGCGCATACCCACGCTGGGGGATTGGCCAAGAACCGAATAGTTTTCATAAATTTCTTCTTTAATAACAGATTAAAATTAATCCATTTACGAGACATAGAAGAAAGATGCAACAAGACGAATTTTGATGGATGAATTCTAAATAATCTGTAGTGTAATGCAATAAAGCGCCGTATTTGATTTAATATGATTTTGGAAATTTCAAAATCTACCGAACAATGATTTCAACACTTAAACCTCTTTTAACTTTTGACGAACTCCTGCAATGCGTCAACCATCTTCCCGTCGCTGTGACCTAGACACAAAGCAACCAAAAGAAAGCACATTTTCAGCATTTAAATCTATTCCGATAAGGTGGCAAACGGCACCTAAAGTGTTTTTACGTAAGGCAGAGAATATATTACAATAAATGAGACAATGTTCATTTGACTCATTTACTCCCCAAACAGGACAATGAGGGGAGGCTGCCAGACCAGCTCTGTGTAAATATAAATTCAGCTGTGGAATTTGACAGCGCAGTCTAGTGATTGCGACTTCCGTCCTCGCGTTTGACATATTTTACTATTCCAATAGTATAACAAGTGCTTGAATTCTGGTGTGTCTGTAAATGAAGGTGTAGAAAATTCCTCTAACAGTAGTTTCCTTCTTAATCTAGCGCCTATCAAGAATTTCGATGCAGGTAACGCATCAATAACAGGCCCATTTAAAGATGACTTGGCCAACGCATCTGCCATTTCATTCATATAAATGCCCTTATGTCCAGGAACCCAGACCAGTTTGATCAGATTGAGATGCGAGGGAACTAATGCTTTGAAAGCATTCTGAGCATGCGAGTTCTCATCTGCAGTAAGGGAGGCACATACTGATAGTGAATCTGTTAAAATTATTGCGGTTCTTACTGAAGCAGTTATTTTACAGAGAGCTAGAGTTATCGCAAAAAATTTTGCTTCAAATATGGGCACATAATCGGGAAGGCGAAGCGAAAAGGACCAGTATAGGGCAGGAGAAAAAATACCAATTCCACATTTTTCTTCCCTTTGTGACGCATCAGTTGCTATGACTGCTTCTATTGGCGTATGTTCCAGGTAATCTCTTAATATAGCTTCAAAAAAAAAAAAAAACTGAGCAGCATCAATCTTGAATTTTTTGGAAATATATCATCAAATTGTAATTTAATAGCACTGTTATGGGTACTGATTAAAGGACCAACATCAATTTGAACATCTAAATCATCTACAAAGAGCTGTATAACCAGAATTTGGTGTATACGAGATCTCGGCCAGTATTGTCCAAAAAACAAGTCAGGACGGTCAATAAAAACTGTTCCTAAGCGCCTTACCGGCGATTCATAGAGCCTAAGAAATGCCTGTGTAGCTAACAATTTAAAACGGGTCGCAAGTGAGGGAAGCTTAGCTTCAAGATACAAGATCTTGATTGAAACAAACTTGGGGAGACCTAAGCATAGTCTCAAGGCTTGTCTCTCTATGACTACCAGAAAATGTATCTTGTAGGCAGGTGCCCCCGCGTATAACACACACCCAAACTTAAGCACCAAGCGAATGTACATACAATGCACGGAGATAAGAGTATTTCTCCACATACCTAAGTGACTATTACAAATTTTGCTTAATATTCCCATCGCACGATCTCCCATTGCTGCAATGTTTTCAATGTGTGTCTTCCAAGACATTGATTGGTCATAGGTCACCCCCAGATATTTCACATTCACTACTTCAGGGATAGGATCCAGCTGATAGGAGAGCGAAATGTGAAAAGGGTCTTTAAGTGAAATGTTAAAACAGATCATTTCTTGACATTTAAATACAGATGTAAGCTATCAAGCCACATTTCAATGGCCGATAGGTATGTCTGCAATATTTTAAGTAGCCTATGAATGTTATCTGCTGCTGAAAAGAATGCGATGTCGTCCGCATATACATAAGTGTGGACGCCCTGGTGCCGAGGTACAGAGCTCATCAAGATATTGGGCAACACCGGAAGAAGGACGGCCCCTTGCGGGACACCTCTTGTTTGCACATATTTAAAAGACGAGATGCCGTTTTTGTAACAATAAAACGTTCTATTGCGCAAAAATGCTGCCATCCATGACTGAATATAGTTTGGGAAGTTAAGGTTGTGCAGCTGGTTGATTGACACTATATGCTCAACGCTGTCGTACGCTTTTGCTATATCGAGAGTGACGAGCACAGCCTATTTTCCTTCCAGCTTAGCTAATTTTATGCGACTTTCAAGGTCTATATGAGCCTCCCATATGGGGCATCCGGATATGAAGCCATTTTGGGATGGATTCAGAATTTCTCTCTCATTGATGAAATTTGTTATTCGAACGTTCAGGATTCTCTCAATTACCTTTACAAAGTTGGAGGTTAACGCAATGGACCTAATGTTATCCAAAACGTATCCTTTACCCGGAGCTTTCAGTATTGGTATTACCTTTGCTATTTTTCACTCAAATGGGAGTCATGGCGTACTTAAAAAATAGTTCATTATAACCAATAGGTATTCTTGGCACTCTTTATGCATCATTTTCAGCATGAACGAGGTAACACCGTCAGGACCCGGAGCCGCTAATGGGAAGTTAGCTAACACTTGCGATAACTCATACCTGGAAACGGCTGTGAAGTCCTCGTCCTTTCGTGCCGGTGAAGGAGGTGGTGATAGTTGGCTGAAAAAACGTTGCTCTAATCCCTTACCAATCACTTCTAATGAAGTTTTTGTTTCTTCAGCCAACAAAATAATAGGGTCTGCATTTATTGATTGCAGAATCATTTTCTTTCTACGTAGGAATCTAACTAACGCTTTTTTATTCTTGGATTTATGAAGATAATCGAACTTCCGCCTTTCGTAATCTTCTTTTGACTTGGCAACAGTACGTTTAAAAACACCTGCAACGAACTAGTAGTCTATCCAATTTCGAGGGCACTGATTGTACAAAAGCTTTTTCCATGCTGCCTTTCTGCGTCTATAGTCCCTCGAGCAATCGTCATTCCACCAAGGAGAATTTGAGTTATGATTCGCTGACGAAATCACTGGTTGAGCAGTGACCAAGCGGAGACAACCCTTCGTCTTCCTCGTCCGGCACAGACACGCGTCGCCTCCTAGAATATAAAAAAAAGCATGCATCTAGCAACAATATGGTGTCTTACGACTCAAGTAATACCGACAAATCATTAGTAGGTGTTTTTACGTCGTATGGATCCACATGAACGCTCACGAAAGCACTTGCCTCACACTTGGCTGAATCCGTTTAACTATGTGGTTTGTTTGACATTTTAATATAAATAAGTGATAATAAAATAATAAATTTTAAATTATTATGCTAGCCAGTACAACAAGTCCAAAGTCTTCATAGAAAGTGCTCAATAACAAGTCACACATCGTCCAGTACGTTTCTAGGCAACCTTTGTGCAAGGACTAATAATTTGTGCATGTCGGCTCGTACCGCGCTAAAGCGCGTTCCGAAGGACCTGATAAATTTCATCAATCCACCATTCATCCATGTAGGATTTGTTTATTTTGAAACAGTGGCTTAAAGGAGCACTGACATCAAACTTCAGAATCGAGTATTCCCTTCCAGCGATTGCTCGGTGTGCGTAGGTCGTCTTGGCCAAATTTTATTAGAATCCGTCACGTGTAAGATATTTTATTTCGGTAGCAAACAGAACACTAGAGTTTAAATATTAGAGCGCCCTGCGAAATCGACACTAGTGCTACGTGTTCGGTGTGGTACATTCCACAAATACCATCCTGAGTGACGATGCACTAATAGTGATGACGTGTATGATTGAGTGTTCTATCGTGGCGCCGACTGGCGCCGAAGCCTGGAAACGCACTCGCTCATCGTGCCTGATCTTCATCGCACCACTTTGAATGATTTCGAAAAATTATCAATATGAAAACCGCCTTTAAACGAAGGGCGAAAGAAAAGAGGATAGTTAAACATGTGCTTGTCGGTCAACATCTTGGGGAATCATTGCGAGTTGCAGGTCAGTTGCAGCAGTCTCGTTCAAAGCACGGAAAAAAAACGCAATGAGGGTGTCTTTTCATATCACGTATGTGTTACACGCCAACACGACCACAAGCTCTCAAAGTGGAACAGCGTATAGTCAGATATCATCACTAACAAGTAAAACGCAAGTATCATTGAATATTAGATAGTTCATCGGTACACTTTGCGTCCCCGTAATACCGTGTTACTTCCGCCGCCACCGCGAAAGGCTGGATAGGTGGGGCGATCTGGAGGAGCGAAGAACATGGCAAGTATTGAAGGTATTCTATTTCTCCGATGATGCTCATTCCCGATAGAGATATTACTTTGACCCTTCTGCGTACACCTGAATACTGTGCACGCAAAAACACACAAATATAGCTAACTGAGACACAGGAGCGAACATGGCTGAAGCATTCATCCTCGGGCACCTCTTCAGTGCTTCTATGGCGGCTAGAACCCTTCTCGCCACCATAGTGCTGCTTGGAACGGCGTCTCTTCGGTCGATCAAAGCAAAAAGAATTCGCGACGTCGTGAATCACGGGAATTGCAAGCTTCAGACTATCGTATTCAACCCGAGTCGACAATATATCCGGCGACGACGGCCATGCAGGTGACAAGGCATGACTAAATGTGTCCTCCTAGGAAACGAAATGTTTGCATAGCACCTGAGTATGACGTAACTCTTTCCTGTGATGAAGTGGTTGGCTGTGGCGTGATCTGGATGTGACCGTGAACTAGCGCCACTACTTGTACCCGTAGTGCTAAAAATGGTGGGATTGATGTCCGTTCCAATCGTGTTAGATACCAGTGATATAAATCAGTAAAAGTGATAAAGTTATTCATCCCTCAGTTGCGTTTTAGTCCGCGAATCGCTGCTACGGGGTCTAGCTACTCGCGCATGCAAAAATCTTGCCATGAGTACATTGGGCATCAGTGCTCTTTTAAAAGTCACTAAAAAATAATGACTTTTATAGACACTCCCGTCTGATGTTTGCCGCTGGCGTCA
The DNA here is from genome assembly GCF_013339725.1 of Rhipicephalus microplus. Lineage (NCBI taxonomy): Eukaryota > Metazoa > Arthropoda > Arachnida > Ixodida > Ixodidae > Rhipicephalus > Rhipicephalus microplus. Next base: position 129,763,468 of record NC_051172.1, on the reverse strand, counting down.
GCGTCGCCGTCACTCACCGTATATGTATACGTATCTATATGTATGAAAATGCAAGATTGAAGCAAAGCAGGAAACGACTTTAGCGCGCGGAGTCGAACTTCGTTCCTTTTAAGCCTGAGTGCGAGGCGTTAACCACATTGCTAACGAGGAGCTCTTTTTTTACTTTTTCTTCATTACCGCTTTCGCACGTTGCACAAACATCAATATAGGTCACTAGGAACAATAGTACACACAACATAAGCGATGAAAAGACAGTCACGGAACTATTAGTGGTTACAGTGCTAAAATTCCTTTAGGTCCACCAGTCTTTGGAAGAGGACCAGCATCCTTTTGCTTGCGCATTGAGGTGATGAGGTTGACTTTTCTCCGCACGGAAACACCAACTTACTGGCCGTCCCAATACGCCTCCGGAGAGAAGTACTACCGGCGTGCCATGACGAAGCGACTTCGGTAATTTAGGTTACACACCAATGCTATGCCGAGTGAGACAGAAATACTACTGTCCAAAACTGACAGCAGCCGTTCAACACTATGTTCGGACTTGCCTTGACTCCCAACGTAGGAAAGTACCAGCTGTCAAACCTGCAGGACTCCTGCATCCTATTGATGTACCAGACACTCGATTCGCCCAAGTTAGGACGGATCTCCTAGGACCCTTTCGAACTACGTCCGATGGTCACAGATGGATAATTGTAGCCGCAGACTACCTTACACGCTATGCCGAAACCAAGGCTCTGGAGCGGAACACGGCAAGTGAAGCAGCCTGTTTTTTTTTATTATTGAGAATGTAGTCCTGAGGCAAGGCGCTCCATCTGTAGCAATAACGGACAGGAAAAGGGCATTCGCAGCCGAGCTGGTACACAAAGTTTTAAGCTTTAGTGGAACTTGTCACCGACGTACAAGCAGCATACCATCCACAAATGAATGATCTGACGGAGCGCCTGAACAAAACGCTTTCGTGCTTTGCATGTACGTCGATGTGGAGCATAAGAACTGGGACGAGATGCTTCCTTATGTCACTTTCGTTTACGATACGGCACAGCAAGAGACAACACGCATGACACCATTCCGTTTTCTGTATAGCCTTCTGTATAGTCTTTTGTATAGTACGCTATGTGGCCGCATGAAAGCAATGGTGTTGAAACGAGCGCCGACTACATAACTCAGCTTTCAGAAGAAGCCCGACCCCTTGCCCGTGTACGTATACTCGTCAACAGAAAGCCTACGACAGAAGGCGCTATAATCTACTTCACCGACCAGTATTCTATAAGCCGGGAGAGAGAGAGAGTTTGCGTCTAGACTCCAGTTCACCATCGTGGCCTCTCATAGAAGCTCTTACGGCGATACATCGGTACGTATGAAGTCCTACAAAGTCTCAGTGACGTTAACTATGAGGTCCTTCTCGACAGTGCACATTGTTCAAGGCGTCAAAGAAATGCACAGAAGTTGTGCACGTGCTTCTCATGAAGCCTTAATTGTGCGAATGAATTCGTAGGCTGCCATTGACTGCAATACGTGCTGCCATGACGAATGAAGCATTGGGACGATGTCATTATGGAAGGGAGGCTCATGTCACGAAAAAGAAGCGAGCAGCGCGAGCAGTGCTTGCTAGTTTTCGGAGGAAGACGACGTTGGAGCGTCTGTTCTTCTGTCCTTGCGTTTGAATACGAAATTGCTTATTATAGTCGCAACGAAGTCTTGTGTGTTGCTGTTTCTACGTTGCGACAATACCTTCCAATCTACATTAGCTGCTCATATATTGTAGATGATATACGAATATTCACGGGAATCGACCCCGCAGGCTATCTCGGCCGGGAAAACTTGTTGAGTACCTCTTTAGATTGGACGACGGGATTGGTGCATGGTTATATTACCTTGATGTAAAACCAAATCGAGGTTATGACATTCAGTACGTTTGCCATCACTCGGTGGGAACAATCTTGTATTTAGGGAAAGATTAGGGGGGGATGGGCGTTCTCGGGTTTTCGCTTAAAAGATAACTTAATGCCGTCATGGAGAGTGTTTCACTTGGAGAGAGGAGAAAAAAAAGAAGAGTTGCGTACGTACAATAAAAGCTTAGCTAACGAGTACAATGCGCAATGCTTCTCTCCAGATTGAAAAGGCCACGTATGATTTGTGCGCTCTATATACAAATAATACGTGGGCGTTAATTAAACGTCATAGAATTAAACTAACACTTTCTTTTCCTACTTCAAAAACGTCCTCTTCCTGTTAAACAGTCACTAAAGACCAAAATAATTTTAAGCGTATTTGTAAAGTAGAATTTCACAATACCGAAACCCCCCTTACCGCGACAGGACGCTTAGTAAGCGAATACACACGCGCTGAAAAAATGCAGGTGTCGACGCCACCTTGAGATTCCCGCACCAAACACCACCAAACACCATGACGTAAAAATTTGCAAGGTGTCTACTGGGTCCTACGTAGCTTTCTATAGATGAAAAAGAAGTACATTGTCATGTGTGGGTGCCATAGATTTAGCATAAGTTTCAGAAAACTTGATTCATTTTATTTCACAAAATTACCACAAATAAATTATGAAATTTCTGACGTCAAACGCGGAGATTCTCATGCGAAATTTAAAAATGAAACTTGAACCTTTATAACACATAAAAACTTGAACCTATGATAGTGGAACATATGTCATTAGAATTTTTAGAGTGCATTTTGTCAATATAAAAAAGTCACAACTTCACCGAAAAGGCGAAGCAATGAACGTGATACCAACCAATTGGAAGGTCACGCGTAGAATCTAAAGCAGATTGAAACGTTCCCCGCGTTTCTCACGCAAAAATGACGCATGGAACGGATTTAAAGGTACAGATGCGCGCGAATAAGCGTCTCCGTTGTTACATCGCCGAGTCAGAAAAGCGCGCGCTCTTCGCAAACGGAAAATGCACAGATTTCAGTGACCCTTGTGCGCCCGGTAACTACAACAGAATCGTTCCAGGTGAAGCCTGAGGCCAGCCAAGACGTACTATCCATCCCTCCTCCCCACCGCGCGATGTGGTGACGCACGCGCCACATCGCGCGGCGAAGATAGAGGATTTTTTTGAAGATAGAGGATTTTATATTACATGGGGCTCAAACTGTTTGATCTGTCGAAAGCCGCCGACAATAAACCACGATCTATTGCATTGTTGGGAAGAGGTCTACTTCTGGGATGCCTTACAGAGAACTCTAAAAAATGAACTTCCCTTACATTCACTGGTATCAGGTTTTTAACAGTAGAAAAAGAGGATGGTTTGCCTTTTGATCTTATAACACTGCTTGGCCTCTAATGTCTATGGCAGGCTAGAATGGCCGGTTACTACTGTGAACTTGACAGGCATCCGAAGCGCGTGCTTTTCCGGGAAAGCATTGCTCAATACATTGATATACTCAAACAACTTCCGCGATGGCTCTCCAAGGTTGAGCTACTGGTGGACCTAAAGGATATTTAGCACTATAACCACTAATAGTTCCGCGACTGTCTTGTCATCGCTTATGTTGTGTATAATATTGTTCTTAGAGACCTATATTGATGTTTGTGCGATGTGCGAAAGCGGTAATGAAGAAAAAAAATAAGAAAGAGCTCCTCATTAGCAATGTGGTTAACGCCTCGCAATCAGGCTTAAGAGGCTTCCTTAGAAGTCTTGAATGCTGCTAAGGCGAAGGATTTTTAAGATGCAGCAAAATTATTTTTCCTTCCAGACGTTATTTCAGCTGTGTCCTTACCATGATTTAAAAGCCAAGAGAATTGGCGCCACTGCATGAAAAGCTGTCCTCATCATTGTTAAAAACATGTGGTAAAATGCTTAACCGGGTGCACAGCATGTGGCTGAACGTTTTATTTCGTCCGTCGACGTGCTTGTTTTGATCATTGCTGTGGTGGTTCGGGATCAGACTGAGAATTATTCGACAGTTTCTATATGCTCCTGGCCTTCACCACCTTCGCACCTTTCATTTTCTCCGTCATTGACTGCGCGCCAGTGGCAGTGTTTCCTTCGACATGCATATCCTTTTTTGAGGTCGATTCATAAGAGTCGCCATCTCGTTCGTTAGCTAGAACCACCATGTTATATTCCCTTGGAAGCTCCTCCATCTCACCTTTGCTAGAGCGATCCTCTATCTCGTTTTCACTGCGATCTTTGTCCACTTTCTCGCATTTTGTGGTAGGTGGCATCTCCTCCTCATCTTTGCTAGAGCGCTCGACATCGTCCTCGCTTTCGGTGTTGCACTTATTCGCCAACTCCTGTCCTTCGCTGAACTGCGCGGCAGCTTGTTCCTCGTCTGCGCTGGTCCACTTGGCCGCCTCTTCAACTTCGCTGGAGGACTCGGGAGGCTGAACAATTTTGTCCGTGGTTTTTTCCTTGCCAGCTGAACGCGCTTTGGTCTTCGTCAAACCGACAGTGCCTGTTTTGACTTTTTCGCTATCAGTGGTAGCAGCACTTCGGTTCTTTGCACTTATAGTAGCCATCCCGCCAGTCTTCGTCTTACCGATGGTCGAAGCCTTGGTATTTGCTTCGCCCACAGCGCCCTTCCTGGCCTTTGCGTGTCCCGCAGTGCTCTTAGCAGCCTTCGACTCCCCACCAGCACCCTTACGACCCTTCGCTTCCACATCAGCGCCTTTAGATGCCTTCACCTTCCCCCAATACCCTTTTGAGCCTTCTCCTCTCCGTCAGAGCCCTTGGCTGCCTTCACGTCTCCGCTAGGGCCCTTGGCTGCCTTCACGTCTCCGCCAGGGCCCTTACCTGCCTTCGCCTTTCCGCCAGGGCCCTTCCCTGCCTTCGTTCCTCCGCCAGAGCACTTGTCTGCCTTGATCTTTTCGCCAGCCCTCTTTCTGGCCATCACCTCGCCAGAACCACCTGTCTTCGTTCCTCCTTCGGCTTCTTTAGCTTTTGTTTTCGGGGCATTTGAGGACTTCCCAGCAGCTGGTCGTTTTGTTGCTGGTGAGCCTGGAGCCACAACATTTTTGCGAGGTTCCACCTTTCTCGCCAGCTTTACTCGCCCGGTTACTCCTTCAGCATGTTCTGTGGCTTTAATCCTTACCAAAATGTTGTTTTCCAGGGCCTTAAGAAAAGTCCTCTTAAACTTTGCTTGGAACTGCCATGTTTTGATTTCAGGATATTTGCCTGCAAAATTTAAAATTCATTTAAAGAATGGAAAGCCCCGTGAGTTTAATTTACATAAAATCTAGTAACAAGGTGTTTGGAAGACAAAATAAGGTTGAAAAGTGTGACGTCCTAATGCATCAAGAGCTTTCAAAAATGCCGTAGCAGTGCACTGGGTTACGCGGCGATGTGGTGCTTTTTAACTTTGCCTAGATTCAAACACATCAGTATTCTTGCTTTCAGTCCCCCTTCATATGCGAACTGCGATCCTAATGACAACGACCAGTAAGATCGTTCGAATTAACTTAAGTACAATAAACATTGTTCCAGTCCGTTCCACATTGAAAATCCCAGCATCTATAGAAAGGCTGATGCTTCAAAGAAACTTCTTGCTGTTCTAATACAAAGCAACTGATCACGGGTATATTGTTGAGGACGGCCATTTTCTCGTTGTAAGAACGAATGAAGCAACATTTAGTACCGGCATGGTACATGAAGTTTGCACACATGATGCAAGAACGAACGCAGCAACACTTAGCACCGGCTTGGTACATGAAGTCTGCACACATGAAGCCCTCTTTGAATGGTTTGTACGGTGCGCTTGAGGTGACATGCTCACAATGAAGACGTTTCGCTGACCACAAGCACGTCAACCACCAGTGCGTGAAACCTATGCTTGAGGATAACGGCGTCACGCCAATGAAAGGATTAGGTGAGGAAGATGGCGTGAATAACTCACACTAAATAGACGATATTGTCAATATGGTACTTGAAGCTGGCAATATATATTGGTTCCTCCAGCGCAGGGTTCAAAGGTGTCAGTCAGATTCACGGGCGAAAAAAAAAAGAGCGGTTGGGGCATTCCCATTGCCGCTCACAACGAATAGAACCTAAAATGTTGGCAATGGCTCACGAAGGAAAACAGAAATGAAATGACAATGAGAAAATTACTACATTAGGCTTACACTCGTGCTTATGTACATCTAGATGAGCCATGTGGTCTCTGAGCAGACTATTCATTACAATCAATGCCGGCTTCTGCTCCGATAGCCTGCCTTAGTGTTGCTTCAAAAGTAACACACTTGGTGGTGCTGTTGCACCATTATATTCACCAATAAAGTTCATCGCGAATCTTACCATCAACCATGCCTGAACACATCCGATCGGCTGCCTCCTCCATCACCATGTGCACTAGTGTCTCTCGCCACAGATGTCCCTAGAGCTATATCCGGCGGATCGGATGACAGCAATGACACGGGCTAGATCTCGGCGTGGCAAACGGTAAAGCATGCAAAACGAATTGAAATATGTCAAAAACTGAACAACGCTATTCAACAACGCGGGTACGACCAGCTTCTGGTGGAACAACCTTAAGCCAGATTTCGAGACGGGATCCACCTTCAAGACTACATCACTGAACGAGTTTGACCGGCCCGGGGAACTTAAGCTGCGTGCAGGAGATCGTTTGTGGGAACGAGCATAGCCTGAGGATGAATTTTTCAGTTATGAATTATGAAGCCATGGTGTTTCTGCAAGAGTGAGCAAAACATTGTCAGAGACGAACATAATCGAGAACATCATATGGGAAATTGAGGACGATGCTCTTTAAAGTGCCGCTCACCAAACTTCCTAGGTCAGGGGCAGATATGCTTAAACTGCGTTAGTGTTGCGAAGACGTCTGCGGCAGCGATCGTTGACTTGTCATTCATTGCGCTACTGCACCGAAAACCATTGGTAAAGTAGCGCATTGCACCGTGTTTGTTTTCAGCGCCTCATAAGCGTGAGGGCTCTGCAAAGCAGTGAACGATAGCCGAGCGAATAACAAAGAATCAACAAACCACCAGACCCCATGTACAATGTGCGAAGAGTTTTATATGCAGTATGCCTCTAACAAACGGTTAAAAAAAAAACAGAGAACGACAGGACGCCGTAATGATGAACACTCTCCTGGGACACTTACACGTGCTGACAATTGCAAGGAGCAGGTCACCATGCGGCATATTGCAAACAATGTTCAAAAAGGCCGATATTCATGGGCACCACGTTGCTAGCACGTGGTGGTGATAAAGGTACCAGAGGTAAAGAAAGCCTTCTGCATCATAGCTTAAAACGATGAATGTGTCAGAAACCCTCACTACCTTTAACTTAGGCAGAATTAAATTTCTAGAAATTGACATACATTGATCTCCCGAAATGTTGTCTGTGATTACAAAGATATGTACCATATTCGTGCATTATCTTTGATTTCATCGAGTCTTTTTGCTGTGTCCCGCTTTCAACCTAACCATCCTATCTGACTATGAACTGATGTTTCACTCTTTGCACGATGTGAATAAGCCAGATGTGAGTTTGCGCACCACCTGCCCTGAAGTCTGTCTCATTTTCATCTCGTCATCAGCACCGCAACAAGAAATCATGAAAGTTACCTCGATAGGCCCAGAGTGGCAGTACACATATTCGAACACTTACGACAAGATTGTCATATATAGTGAAGTCATTAATATGTAGATCTTGAAAGGTATCTCACCTAGAATAAATTTTTTCAGGTAGATGGGAGACGCACCTCGTTGGTCATCTGCAAGAACAAAAAAAAACTTGAGAATTCTATGAAATGTTTTCTTCGACCTAACAAAAAACATGGTTGGTAGACTTTACGGGTTCCTGTTATCCCTGAAAAGTGACTACGTTAGCTACTTGAGTACTCTTACTAGTTGCGCTGTTTCATAGGGACACTCCACGAAAACTGTTGTGCATAAATGCCATCAAAAGCGCACCATTTGCGCATCAGTTCGCGAGTGGGGTAGAGGAGGAGGAAGTGGGGCACAGTAAACCTTTTTTAACTCCTGCAAGATTGATTTGAATCTAGTCACTAAAGAAATAACTTAAACAGACAATTCAACTGAAGCACAGTAACAATTTAAGGTAATTGTTGAATGACAATTTCAAGTAAACGTTAAGGTTTACAGACGAAAGTTGTAAGCAAGCGTCGTCGAAGTAGGAGTGTGCGAATTGCAAAGTTTTCATGTTTAGTCCGGATATGGGAAAAACACTGTAACGACAAATCGAACTTCGTCATTTGATTATGGAAGAAAACATCACTATCAGGTGCTTGATGTGTCCGAAAGTCTGCAAAAAATATATGAAGAAAACCATTTGTTCATTTTATTCATATTTTATTTCTCTTTAAAAGTAGACATTTTAAAGGGGCCCTGCAACACCTTTTTCGTATTGTCTGAAAACAGTGCCGATCAATAGTTGAAGCTCCAGAGAACATGTGAGCAAAACATGGCACGCAACCTAGAATTTTCCATTCTCAGTCATCTAGTTGTCGCTCTTTCATCTCGCTACAAATGATGCCGTATATCCAAAATGCCAATGTTATAAGCCCAAATACCATGGTCACGTTGGTTCATTTGAGCATCGTGAGTTGCATAGTTACCGTGGCCGCCGCGTGATGCCGTCACATACCCGCGCGACAGCTCACAACCACACTGACAGCAAAGCACGTGTCCAGAGCAAAAACAAAAAAAAAAGCGCGCAAGGCCATGACGCGTGGTGACGGTGAGACGCATCTTCTTGGCCCCCTTGTCTTTCAGGTCTTGGCGCAACCATCAGCGCGCTTGCTTCTAGGAAAGAAGACGGAACACGCTTGAAACGTGCGAAAAATGCCAAACTCCGCTCATGCTTCACAAATTCCAAAAAAATTCGGCGACACTTGAGGCAATAGGTTCTTAGTAAATCCATTCGACTATTACTTGGTAAAGTGTTGCAGGGCGCCTCGCCGTGGTGGCGTAGGGGCTAAGGTACTCGGCTGCTGACCCGCAGGTCGTGGGTTCAAATCCCAGCTGCGGCGGCTGCATTTCCGATGGAGGTGGCAGTGTTGTAGGCCCGTGTACTCCGATTTGGGTGCACGTTAAAGAACTTCAGGTGGTCTGAATTTCCGGAGCCCTCCCCTACGGCGTCTCTCATAATCATATAGCGGTTTTGAGACGTTAAACCCCACATATCGATCACTCGAATCAAATCAAAGTGCTGCAGGGCCTCGAATATGGTTGAAGACGTATATTACTTGAACAAATAACGAACTTTTTAACAAGTAGAGATAGGTGGTCGAGTGAAATACGAGAATCTGAGCGAAGAGCCCATTGTCGCATTGAAATTTCCCGAAACCCATAGGTGGCGCGCCTCAACCCTGCCGTAAGGAATCTAACACTTATGCGCGTAACATTAGCCATTTCGAACCATCCCGGAATGCCTCTTGCAGTTCATTTGTGCATGGCCCTCAACGCCATAATTGTTCCTTTTGCGAATCAGCGAAACCATACGCGTCCTTAAGGCAACACGTTAGCCTACGCAGTGGCTCACTTTATACTTTCGCTGCTTATTAAATACAGGCGCCCTTCAATGAGTGGCCCTTCAACCCCATTTGTGCGATTCGCATGTTTCCACTAGTGGTGGTGCGAAAACTATTTCATGTTTCCACTCTGTGAGATTTTGCACCGTAACGTATGTTGCAAGGCTAGTTGGTGTGTAGCTCTGTAAAAGGTGGTTGGCGCAAACTTTAAAGACAAAACAAAAGACACGGAAAAGGGCACACCCGCAGCGGACTTATTAAAGCGATGCTCATGATCTGAAACCTCAACGCATGCGTACAACCACACGAAAAACTCATACAACTATAATCACAACGTATCAGATAAAAAAGCAAATTTATTATCATACAACGACAGGGACGGAACACCGATACATTGTTCACCAAATTGCCTAATATACGTCGCCTCTGCCAATTCATGTGCCATTTTGTTTGCTTCTTCACAAGATTCTCGTGCAGTTCAGTAGCGGTTATCACGAGCACTCCTTACAATTATACGGCAATTGTGAATTCGTTCCGCTTCTCATTGACAGCGCATTTTCCCTTAAGCGATCATTTATACATCGGGCCGACTGGCCAATGTACACCCTGCCAACACAACACCTACCAAACAATTGAAAAACGTTCGTGCTTCTTTACACAATCAGCACTTGGTGCACCGAATGAACGGGCACAAATACGCGAAAGCCTCCGAGGTGCCGAGAACACGACAGCGACCTCAAAACAAGAGGCGACGTTCTTCAACGAATCAGCCACTCTGTGTACATACGGAATGACAAGAGGGCGCTTCTGTGTTATTTTCTTTGTGACTGAATCGCTGGTGTCGTCATGTCAAATTTTTCTCAGTAAAGCTTCACATACTGACGTTAACGCCAACGAAAGAAAACCCGCTGACACGAGCCGGGATGTTTGCACCATGAAACGTTTTTCAACAACGTGCTGGCAAAACCTGGTAAGAGCCATTTGTAAGCTTGTACTAGAAATAGCCCTTTTCACTACTTTAGAGTGGGCGGAATGATACGGGAAAAAAGCCTTCCGAGCACGAGGGTGACATATTCAATACACGTGGTTTTCGTGAGGCAAACGTGACACATGTAAAGTAGGATACATGACTCATACTCTGCATGTGTATCGGTAGTTTTAGACAAGTTTGGAGCGTTTTGACAAGGGCTCAAGTTTACCCACGAGCTTCCTGTCTGTGACAAACTGCAGTTTTTAGATCATCTCATGCTTCACAAAAACCACGTGTATTGATGTGTCACCCTCGTGCTCGGAAGGCTTTTTTGCCGTACCATTCCGCCCCCTCTAAAGTAGTGAAAAAGGTCATTGCTAGTACGAGCTTACAGTTGGCTCTTGCAAGGTCTTGCCTCCACGTTCTTAATTTAAAGAATATTTCAGGGTACAAACATCCAGGCTCGTGTCTGCGGGTTCTTTCGTTGGTGTTAACGTCATTATGTGAAGCTTTATTGAGAAAAATTCGAAACTACGCCACCAGCGATTCAGTCACAAATGAAATAACACAGAAGAAGCGCCGTCTTGTCATTCCGCGAGTACACAGAGTGGCTCATTCGTTGAAGAACGTAGCCATTCGTTTTGAGGTTCTTGTCGTGTTCTCGGCACCTCGGAGGCTTTCGCGTATTTGTGACCGTTCATGTGGCGCACCAAGTGCTGATTGTGTAAAGAAGCACGAAAGTTTTTGAATTGTTTGGTAGGTGTTGTCTACTTGATTCTACTCAGTTGTGGTAAGGTGTACTTTGGCCGGTCGGCCCGATGTATAAATTATCGCTTAAGGAAAATGTGCTGTCAATGAGAAGCGGCATGGGTTCGCATTTGCCGTATCATTGTAAGGAGTGTTCGTGATAACCGCTACTGAACTGCACGAGAATATTGTGAAGAAGCAAAGACAAAGTGGCACGTGAATTGGCAGAGGCGGTGTATATTAGGCGATTTGGTGAACAATGTATCGGTGTTCCATCCCTGTCATTGTATGTTAATGAATTTGCTTTTTATCTGATAGTTTGTGAATATAGCTTATTTATTTATTTATTTGGTAATACTGTAAACCCTCATGAAGGGCCATAGCAGAGAGGACATACATAAAGAATGTACAAGGCTAATAAAGTTTGTTAATACCTTTACAACTCACAATGAAAATTGGTATTTTCTTAATTAGCGACTTAACAGTCAAGTAACAATTTGTTTGGTCTTTTCGTGTGGTTGTACGCATGCGTGAGGGTTTCAGAACATGAACTTTGGTTTAATAAAAGTCATTTGCGAGTGTGCTCTTTTCTGTGTCTTATGTTTCGTTTTTTTTTGAAGTTTGCAACAACGTTTCACAGAGCGATATTTTACTTTTCTGCCACGAAATATACAGCGGTTTTTTTTTCTTGAAACAGTTTTAGAAAATGGCGTGGCTCTGTAGCATAGTATACCACCTTGTTACAAAAAACTCCCGGGTATAATTCTGGCCCGAGCCAGAATTTTTTTTTGGCATCTTTCAATTTTTCAGCCCTGAACATGATGGTGACTGACAACGCTAATTTTTCGCTCACAACCAAGGACGATACCGCAATTCCCGCGAAAGTAGCTCTTTCACGCTATCACAATAAAAAGCGTATGCTGAAAGTTTCAGCGCAGTAATGATGAATTTTCCCCGGCGAAACACAGACAAGGAAAAAAGCAGTTGCCGTATTCTTGCGATACTCTCAATGTCAGTGAGCATCGTAATACCAACTATCGTAATACTTCACTCCGAATGTGTGGGTATAGGCTGCGCTTGGAATTACTGTGCGCATAGCTCACCTACAGAGATAGCTCGCCAATTAAAACGCAATACTCTGGTACGTTACTATTGACAGTGAGGGCGACTCAAAAGCAAGGGCTCATTGTGTGTGCACTTGGTATAGGCAGGCATTCAGTCTGTGGTTCTTAGTGATGCCGGCACAACACTGCTTGTCATATCTTGAAAACAGCTATGCTCACTTGATAAACCACGCGAAGCGGCTAAAGATGTCGGGCGTGCGTTACAAAATATCGTAGAGCCTTGTCAGATCCACCGTGAACCACAGATTTGACTGTCTACTGGATGCAGTCACCACACGTCCCGAACACTGTCCTCCTCACCGCCAGAAGCCGCTCGTTCAGAGTATCGCCTGTTTTGTTTTTAATTTTGAAAGCCTGCGATTGCCGAACACTGTATACATCAGCGAACGTAGAAGACGATCGCGGCCGGTAATTGTCGCGAACAGCCGCGTCATTCTGGCCGTCTAATGTCACTCATTGGCGCCTTGGTTTAGGTTACATTGCAATACTTGCCAGAGGCCTCGTAAATGCTAAGACGTTTGAGGAGCCCCTATGGTTTTTCCCTCGCGTTGGCCCCACTATTACTCATGCCTCGCGCTGGCGTCACGCAGGTCAGACGTCTGATACGCATAAGCCAAGCAGGCTACACGTTTGTAACATCAGCATACGCTTGCAAGTAAACGCCAGCGTCGCAAAAATGGCCAATTCGTCTGCCTGAATTAGAGAATCGACAATGAAACGGAGGGAGGTAATTCTCAAGTCAAGAAGGATTCTACCTTTCTACTCAACTCACCACCCTTAGGTTTGTGTATATTCTTAATGTCACTAAGGTTAGTTTAAAGGGTTCGTTTAAATCTCTACTTAGTGCCATAACTGGCGTCTAGCCATCTGAAGGTGTTTGCCACTACAGAAAAAAAGTTCGCAGCTTGCTATGAGTCGCTCAAAGCTTGGCAGAGCAGAGCTGGTCGGTACTCGTCTTGTCCTGGCTTAACTAGGCCCACGTGCGTTCACACGCTGATGCCATTAAATGCTCACATTGTAAATCACAACTATTGGCTAGATATCGACTGGATTCAATTCGGAATCACTTCTTTGGCAACAGCTTAATCAGCATAAGTGGCATATTTGAGGCTTGATCTCGATTAGCTTGCATCTCAAGTCAACGAAATCAAGTTATAGCTTAATAAGCCTAAATAAGATAAATAGCTCAATTCGCCGAATTTACTTATTTGTGGCTTGGTCTAGATTAGTGGCTTGGTGTACATTACGTTGAATCCCAAGTCAAAGTGACTTTAAATAGCTAAGTATACTAATCATCGCAAATTATAGATCTATCTAGAGTATGCATAAACAGCTTAGCTCGTACTATTTTGCTGATATTGAATGGCTGGTTATACTAGAATCTTAAATCTGGCTTAGTTAGGGCTAATTAGGCTCTCAAATACCTATGCTTGGTTAACTAGTTTTTACCGGGCTATGCAGCCCTTAATGGGGCTATGATTAACTGCAGTTAATCAGGCACATCTACGAGCCAGGTTTGCACACGATGCAAAAAAAAAACTAAAAAAAGACTTGCAAATGGCACCCACCTCCACCTAATCCACTCACACCATTTGTAAAGCGATAGAGTAGGTCCAGCCACAGTATGCAGACCTGCTATCCTACTCTTTCATATCAATACCACGCACGTATATTGGCACATGCGCCCTTGGCAGATATATCAAACAAGACAACGAAAGAAAGAACACGTCATTACATCAGCTAGCTTTGCCGACATAGAAAATGTTAACAGCTTGACAGTAGAACGACAAGCAAATGATACAGCCGTGATACAGATGGTTGACTAATTTAAATGGGCTTCCAGATCTCAAAATAGCTACCTTCAGAATTGTTACACCACAGAACACTTAACAGCATGCAGTAATGTATTTCACCGCGACTAACGACAATACGCAAATTGTTGCTCGGAGAGCGCTGCCCAACATTTTTTTAAATGCAGTGCTTGCGTTGGGAGATTCGGTTACACGACGTGTGCAGCTATTCGACAATATCAAGTTAAACTGTGGCAACCAAAGGGTTGTAACACATTACAATGGCACTTTCAATTTCAGTGCTTACAAAAGCCGGTGTACTAGTATATGTGAAGATAATTGAGTCAGCCAAATGAAACTACTCACAGGAACTTAAACGTACTGGTTTCATATGCAATTACTTTTGCTCATGCTTGTTGGCAGTGTGTACAGTTTTAAAAGTTTGTTCTCAAGGACAACATGTAATGATATTTTTATAGAAAGCGTGGAATTGGTTTTGGCTGTTTTTACAGCGAAACTGTCCACATTTACGCCCGGAGCATTCTTTAGGTAAACGCTCACAACGACAGCGGCCCTCTTGGAGTGGTCAGTACAGATTTCCAGTAAGTAAACGTGGTGTCAAATGTTAGACTTCACTACATAACAGGCGAGCACAAGGCTGAGAGGTAGTTCATAAACTCGTTACAATATACGTTACGAGAGCAACACGGCGAGGAGAGGACGTGCACTTACTCAGATTATTCATAGCATCGATTATCATATCGATCATCTTCGGAGGTGCTTCTTTTGGTTCCTTCCGCTCGCTGGAACTAGACGATGAGGCTCCATCGCTTTCCGAAGGCTCGGACAGCTCCATTCTAGCTTCCTTGACTCGCTTTGCCATCATGCCTGTGCTTCATCAGTAACAACATGTCATTTCCCAGAATAATTCTTTTAGACATCTGGTGTTTAACGTCCCAAAACCATATGATAATGAAAGTTGCTGTAGTGGAGGGCTCCAGAAACGGATTACCTTGCGTTTTCTAACACGCACTGGCATCCACGGGCCTCTAGTATTTCGCCTTCATCGAAATGAGACTGCCACGGCCGGGATCGAACCCGCGACCTTCGCGCCTGCAGCCGAGTACCGTAACCGCTACAATGCCATGGTTGACAATTCTCCAGAACGAGTTTGCATGTATACACACAGTCTGAATCACTTAGCTACAGCTGTTTCTTGCAAAACAAAAAAAAAAAAAACTAATGCCGATGCCACAATGACGCTACGCACAGTCTTAAAATTTGGGAGTGTTAGATCCGCTTCCCCTACCCCCTAGTTACGGCCCTTGGAAGTGGCGGCTACAGGCTGCGTACACGCAGGCGATGTCTGCCTCTCTGTATGAATGTGATATTCAGACTGTATTCAAGACGAACATCCACTCAGTGCGCAACGACGCAACACTGAGTGGTCCATTGCGAGGTGAAAATCAAGCACTACGGCAGATCTCTCAATCTTATCGCAAACGCTGCGGCAGCTGCATTTTCGATGGAGGCGAAAATGCTGAAGGCCCGTGTGCTCAGATTATGGTGCACGTCAAAGAACCCCAGGTAGTCGAAATTTCCGGAGTCCACTATGGCGTCTCTCGTAATCATATGGCGTTTTTTGCGACGTTAAACCCCACATATCATTCAAGCAATCCTAACGCACATGAAAAAGACCCCCCCCCCCCCCCCCCCGACTGTTAACCTTCTGTGGGCTGCAACACAGTTTACGTAGCCGTTTAATTACGGCTACGCCAAGTTCGAAACAAACCATGTTATTTTCAATGCGTTGATGAAATTTTCGATTTACAAGTTGCAAAAGCACAATATATTATGCCGCGTCGTAGTGGCGTTCTACGGCATATTTTACAACTTGGAGTTCTTGAAATGGCACCAAAGCGGACGGACGTTCTTGCATGTTACACCACTCCTGCAATGCGGCTGCCGTGACCGGTACCCAAACAATGTTCCTAGAGCTTACTAGAACACCTAAGCCGATAAGCGACGACGGTGGGTGAGATGGCGTTGAGGTATATGGTCCGCCCCAAACCATGTACGAGGAGGGAAAGTTTATCGGCTAGTATAAAACGCTCAGACTAGCCAAATGTTAGTTCTCAAGCATTATAAGCAGGCACTGGAACCGTGAAGTGACTACAAGCGTCCCGCGACTACCTCTCCACCATGGAAGAAGTTACAAAATGTTGCTTCACTCAATACATATCCTTACACATTCCTTTATTTTTACCTCTACGTTCACGGAACCGTCTGACAAAAAAAAAAAAGAAATAGAAGTGCCACTTACGTTTGTGTTCGTTCCTCAGGTAGAATTCAGGTAGTAGCACTTACTGCTCAAGCGTAAGGCGACGATAAACAGTGACCTCTAAGGTCTTCAGATAACCTCGTTTAGGTTTAAATCTAGCTGTGATCGATCGCGCAGAGTAGAACGAGACCGCGCGCTCTCTCTCGTGACGTCAGCATCTGATTACGTCGACCACAGCGGCACAGCCCTGTGGCGCCCTCATGCTCGCGGTTTGGTCGCATAGCATGACACGCATCGTTTGCATCTGATGCACGCATTCTCGATAAAAAGCATGGCATGTTTGATTCTATCAGTTGACATCACGCCAACAAGAAACTAAAGATGCCAGTCGTCCACAGCGAAAGCTGAAAAAGCGACCAATCTAGAGTTTTTTTTTTTTTGAAGGCACGTTCGGGGCAACTACAACAAGCACACTTGCACGGTACCCCCTACAAGGTCTAGTCAAAAAGGTTGCGCTAGTTCGGGCGAGAAGCGGTGCAGAAGGCATTGCCAGTGACATCAACATGCGGAGTTATGAGAGCTGTGATTGAGGCGCGACTATGTGTGGAGGGAACAAACACTTATAATAAAAAACCAAATTTGATTCAGACGAAGCAATCCCTATGTTGTACAAAAATGACATGTTTTTCCCGAACAATATTTTGTAGGTGTAATGAGCAAATTATTTATGGCAGTTATTTATTGCTACGAAAATTCTTTTTTAGCGCCCTCTAGCCATGCTACTATTACTCAGGGCAGCCCTTGTAGTGACTCAAAAGGCACACTCGCAAAATTCGTCTGCAATGACAAACCCCCTTACGTGGTTTAGACTCCCGCATTTGCTTGCATTCTCTGCTGTGCACCGAATTGTGAGGCACGCTTTATCGCTGGTGAACGTCATGAGTGAAATGTCCAATGGGCAGCGGAACGATGCGGATCACATTTAACGCTGAGTGCTTTTGTCGGCACCTACGGAAGCAATGTGCTGGGCAAGGATGCAGTAACAACAAGTGCATGCCTTGTGACCCATGTCTTCTCGATAAGAAACAAAGGCGATGGTTCGTAATACAGTGTTCGCTGGGTTTTCATCCGTCAGTATTTCTGCAACCCGGTTTCCTTTTTGAGCATGCAGTGCCTACTGTTATTCGCGGTATCCGTGAGGAGATCACCAAGTTATCTATCAAGCTACAATTCGCATGTCTTCATACGCAACGGTAAGCTATCGGAGCATAATGTAAAAAAAAAAATTGGGGATTCCACGTACAGTGGGAATGAATGATGAAAGTAGTGGTAATGATGATGATGAGAGCGTTAATTGAATCAAAGCCGTTAGCGAACGGCCACAAGATCGTTTGTTATGATGATCCCATTAATCATGAACGTGTTGAACTGATGATGAAGGCATTGATTATTGTAAGCATTGATGACAATACAGATTAATGCGTTGAAGGAACCCTTGAGAAACAAAAACTTTCTTTTGTTATTAGTAAAGTACGTTTGCTCGATCCCAGAAGCGCCACACTTACCGCGAGACGAAGCTTGGTAGGCGTGCAAACACGGGAAAAGAAGATGTGGGTTGAGACGCCATCATTACAGTTCCGCATCAAACACCATGACGTAGAAAAATTTAACGGAGTCTATTGGTTCGTACATAGTTCCTAATCAGTAAATATGTAGTACTTACATTGCCACTCGTGGTGCCATAGACCTAACATATAATGTTTCATCAAGCCGATGTCGCGAAAATACGAATAATACATTTTGAAATTAGCGACGTCACGTGTGGAGATATCGGCTCAAAATTTAGGTGCGAAACTTGCATCTTAATTTTTTCATCAAATAATCAACCAATGATGGTGAAACTTGTACCATTAGAGTTTCCAAAGTACATGCCGTTTATCAATCTAAATCACGGTCTTCACCCGCAGGTCATGGGATTAAATCCCGGCTGTGGCGGCTGCATTTTCGATGGAGGCGGAAATGTTGTAGGCCCGGGTACTCAGATTTGGGTGCACGTTAAAGAACCCCAGGTGGTCAAAATTTTCGGAGCCCTCCACTACGGCGTCTCTCATAATCATATGGTGGTTTTGGGACGTTAAACCTCACAAATCAAATCACGGTCTTCAGTTCAGTGTCCCTTCAGAACAGAGCTCCCCGCAAGCAAACTTCTCATGTTCATTGGAGGAGGATGATAAACTTAGCGTAACCAGCGTGCCCAGCGTTTCCATAACTTGACAATAGTTTTCTTCTAGATCTAAAGCTAATTGTTCCAGGTTGTTAGTTTAACTTCCACTTTTGTATGTGTTAATGAGAACTAACCAGCAATGCCCCACCACGGTGGTGTAGTGGCTATATATTAAGGCACTTGACTGCTGACCCACAGGTCGTGAACGTTAAAGAACCGCATGTGGTCGAAATGTCGGGTGTCCTCCTCTAAGAGTTCTCTCATAACGTAATGGTGGTTTTGGGACGTTAAAACACACATATCAATTCTAATTAAAGATTAATTGTGCTGCTGATGAACTCCAAGAAGGCAGCCTAAAAAGAATGTGGTGGTTCACCTAATTATTCACTGGTGGATCTAACGCCTTTTTATCAACAATCCGCGCGCGTCTCTTGCCCCCACAATGGCTGGGAGCTTCTACGAGGTGCGCTCTCAACAACAACAACAACAACAACAAAAAAAAAACGGTGCCAAAAGTATACTTGAAGCGGCCGTCCCCATATAGATGCACTCTACACATAACTGTGTCCAGCGTCGACACACGACGTATAGCCCTTAGTACCAGCCAGCGCTGCCTACGAGGGGGGGGGGGGAATCTTCTTATGAATGCCGTCACTACGCACGAGCCTGGTTGTGTTCATCTACTGTGGCCGCACCGCAAGAAACTTGGTTACTTAGCAAGCGCATGTTTACTTATTTGCTCTCGTTTTTAATTAGTTGCTATCACAACAAAACAATTACCGACCATCTCATATTGCTTCCTAAATATACACTAGAGGGAACTCTGGTGCTTGTGTAAATGGCAGCTACAACGCATGGTGCTTCAGCGAGCATGGAAATTATGGGTAGCACACGAATTGGCCTAGTCTTCGTATTTTATACTTATTTACAGTACCTTACAGAGCCCTCGAAGGACATTGTGTAAGAGGGGCGGCACAGATAATACGTTAGGATATATATATATATATATATATATATATATATATATATATATATATATATATATATATATATATATATATATATATATAATAGAAAATTCATCAATTCAACTTCTGAACACGTAAACACAACACATACTAGAAAAGTGAGTTTCAATATGTGAAAAGGGTGAATGTGAAATAAATAAAAAAATATTTTGATGGTAACTATAACTAGTGCAAAAAAGAACACTGTCCTGACAAAAGAGTTCACTCTAAAGAAATATGCAGAATGCAAAAAAGAAAAAAAAGCAGGAGATAGGAGGATGTAAAAAAAACATCGACAACAGTCCTATAGGCCCAAATGATTATGAAGATGCGATACAGCAGTTTTCGGTGCATAAATACTTTTTTTATGACAGAACTTTGTGTGGTCTTGCTCTGACGCAAAATCATGTGGCAAATCATTTCACAAACGAATATAAGAGCCGACTGGTTGAAAGTGTCAGTATTGCCGTATATGCGTGATAAGCTAAAGCTGTTGTGTAGTCTGCTCGAATTTCGATGTGCTAGATTAAGGTGAACAGATGGCATAAGGCTGGTGTGAATGAGTTTGTGGAATAGTGACAAAATTGAAATGTCGCGGCGAGTTTTCAGTGGCTCGAGTGCAAGACTATGTTTTAATCTGTGCTACGCTGGACGGGTAGCCGGGATTACGCGCTATGAATGGACTAGCTCTGTTCTGTATACATTCTAACTTAGCTATGAGGTATTGTTGATGTGGTGACCAAATGGAGGATGCGAACTCAAGTTGAGGACGTATTACAGCAAGATAAGCCAGTTTACGTACATCGGAGGGAGCATTGTGTAGATTTCGGCGCAGAAAACTTAATAATCGTGATGTGTTGCCACAGATAAAAGTGATATGTGTGGACCACGCAAGCGGAGAAGTTAAGCTTATGCCCAGTTATTTGTAAAAGACAGTGCGTTTTACAATGCTATTATCAATTATGTATTGACAATTAAAGTTATCACGCTTGCGACTGATAGTGATTAGTTTCATTTGGATACATTAAGTGTCATCTTCCATGTTTTACACCACTCATTAATACGCTCGAGGTCTTCTTGAAGGGTTATATGATCGCAACTGTTGCGTATGGGATGATAGATAATGCTGTCATCAGCAAATATACGCATACATGAGGATAAAATGTCAGGCAGGTCATTAATGTAGATGTAGAAAAGTAAGGGGCCAAGAACACTGCCTTGTGAAACACCAGAGGAAACGTAATAAAGTGATGAAGAGTGATTGTTGGCGGTTAGTTAAGAAGTTTCTGAGCCATGTTAGCGTGAGTCAATCTAGTTTTAGTGATGACAGTTTTGAAATCAAGTGACAATGAGCAACACGATCGAACGCCTTTGCAAAATCAAGAAATAAACAATCTGTCTGTAGATTACTGTTCGTGTTAGAATGTAGGTTGGTGGTGAACTCAAAGAATTGAGTCTCGCAATAACGACCCTTCCGGAACCCGTGCTGGTTATAGAAAAAGAAATTATTAGATTCTAGATGAGCATAAATCTCAGAAGCTATGATATGCTCAAGCATCTTGCAACATATGCACGTCAAGGAGATGGGACGATAATTTCCAGGTGAACTTTTACTACCACTTTTATGAATTGGCACCCCCTTCGCCGTCTTCCAGTCAGAAGGCAACATTCCTGCAGTGAGCTACGACTGCCGAAAAATGTGAAACAGGATAGTGCCAGATATATTACAGTGTTCTTTAATATTTTAGAATTGATATCATCAATACTAGAAGGTGATGACACCTCCAAGTGTTCTATTATTTTAGACATACCTTCAATTGTGATAACGATTGTTGACATGAATGACTAATCACGTTCGACAATGTCGGGAGATGGTCACGGTCGCTAATAAACATGGATGAAAAGAATGAATTAAAGACATGAGGGCAATCAGTGTCTACAAAATGAGCAATGAAATGAAGTTATCGTCGTGATCAGGACTTATTACTTTCCAGAATTTGGATTAGATTTCAGGAGTGAATGCAAATGCTAGGAATAGTATTTATATTACACTTTGTAATTTCATGGCAATATGTCTTCAAGGATTCCTCGTACCTATTGCTAGAAGTCCGTGAACGCGAATTTTTTGCGGACCTATAGAGCCTTTTTTTCGTTTCTAAGTCTGCGCAAAGACTTGTGGAACCATGTATTAGTTTCATCATTTGTAATCGTTATCAACGTCACGTGTTTTCTTATTAGAACTGAAATCTTCTTCTTGAAAAGAACCAAGTTTTCCTCAACTGAGCGACTGTAAAAAGAACGTAGTAGCAGATTGTCAAGAAAAGACTCAAGTTTCTTGTTAATGGCATCATAATCGGCTTTATTATATTCTCTAATTTTCTTTTATTTGGTTCCTCGAAAAGACGGCAGGATAACAAGATCCATATGCAGTAGTTTGTGGTCACTAAATTCATTTAAATAGTTTATGTGGTCTATAGTTTCAGGTGCTGTTGTATGAATGAGGTAGTTGTATTCGAACCGCGAGTTGAGTGAGGGACAACATGAGCCCAATTAAAGCCTAAAGTTAAGTAATGAAGTCAGCTGAGTGCCCACAAGAAGATTACAGTTTCGCATGGCTTCACGTCACGAACTGCTTTGTCAGGAAACAACAATCGGCAAAGGTTCAGCAGTTGTGCTTCACAACCTTATTAATTTAGGCTTAAGGTTTCAAATTGGGTCACAAAGTTCAAAACAGTTCACTGTTTTCTTTGAAACAAAACCGAAACACAACAATAAACGAAGCCACAAGTGCCACAAGGCGCCCGCAATTACGAAGACTATGAAAATCCGTAAACTACCCATCATTCCCATGGTTTCTAAACGATCGCAGTGCCTAGGACCCCTCTAGTTAATTTTTGGAAACTCTATCAACCATGTTCTCAAAGCGAACCATGATGGGATGCGAAGCAGCGGCGGTGCGTACGGCGTTGACCAGGTAGATATGGCCGTCGACGGGGGTGCTGGAAGAACCAAGGCCGCAGAAAGAACCGTTGAGCTAGGAAGTTCCGGCGGGTGAGGCGGGTAACGGTAACCATACGCGACGCTAATCATCGGAACGTTGCCCGACGTTAGCGACTCCTTGCAAAGACCACGAAGTCGGACGGGTCCGCGCTGAACTCGCTTTGAATCACTTCGGTCGCCACCTCCCGCTTCTTGCAGTTGCGGACACAACCGACATTGGACAAGTGGTTGTCGAACCATATAGACAGTCGCACACATGGCAACTGTGGCTGAAGCTACGTTGGAGGAACTCTCGTCGGAAGCGGGCGTCGTCTTGGTGGCATCGCGGACGGCTGTCGCCACGCGCGGACGCGATCGGCGTTCCGGCGGTGAGTAACCTTCACATCGGCCGGCGGAGCCCGGCGCTTGCGAGCGGGCTCTTCGGCCGGCGGAGGGATCGCGGCGCTTGCTAGACGTTGCCATCGACGTCGAGTATTCCCCGGCGTTGGCCTTCGGCGGTCGGCGCTTCCGCTCAGCTTCCTTTGCTCGCGTCTCGTCGGTGTTACCCACGCGCCGTCTCTATTCTCGAACGCAATCGGTTCGCTTGACTTGCACCTCATCGGTGTCGTTGATCTTCCAGTGCCAACGCTTGCTATCAGCTTCCCTGGCTCGCGCCTTGTCAGTGTTGCAACTGCGACGTCGCCAATCGCGACCGCGATCGTCTGTGCTTACTCTCGCAACGCCAATGACGGCCGGGTTATGCAAAATCGTTACGGTGCATGTTTCAGCGGGCTAAGCAGCTTCGCTTTCCGGCGTCCTCTTCATCGCATATAAACGACCTGGAAGAGTGCTCCCTAGATGTGCGCTTGAATGTTGCGAGTGGTGGAGAGGGTGAAGCGAGAGAGAGGTGACACGCGACAAGCGCGCGTAGGTAATGAAGAGAGTGACGCCACCGCGAACTGCGGGGGTAGGCGTAACCTACTTGGCACCGCCCAAACACCTGTGGTGAGGGGAGCGCGGTGCGACCCGTTGGCACGGAGACACAGACGTACAGCGTTACACAGGGCTGGTTTGTCAAAAAAATGCTCCGCATTAAAAAAAACTGTTTGGAATGCTGCGCGGCACGTTAGCGAAAAAATCTTTTCTTGGCCCAAGAAGGTGTGTGGCAACTCGCGTTGTTAGGTGTTTCTTGTACCGGTACATGCAATCAAATTCAATGCTTGAGTGAGATTTTGTGAAAAGAGCAGGAATGCTTAGTATCATTAACTGTGGCGTTCGCATATTGATTACAGCTCTAACGAGCGCAACAGGAGAGAAGCGGTGAATCTAGAAAAATATTTGTTTGCTATAGCTAGCGCGTAATCTTTGAGTAAACACCACTGCCTCGTTAACCGCTTGCATGACAACTAAAATTGCTTTTTTTTGCTGCGCAAACTGCTTGTGACCGTTTTCGCGAAAGAGCGATGTGAAGTGCGTAGGAGAAAATTTTTACAAAAGCGGGAAATAAAACGTAGCCAGCATTTTTTCTTCTTTTCTTTGATTTATGCCGGGGTCAAGTGCAGCGGTAAATACAGCTGTGATGCGTTGTGCTGTGTGAATGTGTGCGTTTACTGCTGTTTTACTGTTTTGTGGATATTTTCATAATGTTGCCTATATGTTTATTTCTTGTGTGCAATTGACACTTATGATATGGAAGCTGTATTTCCGCGTCTTGCAGAGCAATGAGCCTATCTCTTTGTACCCGCGTTCATCGAACAATAACAAAGTGGCCATGTGCTTACCAAGAATATCACTTGAAAATAAAAGTTGTCGCTCCTCCAATAATTCTCATGTTTTATTTAAAATGCGTGCACAGACACACAGAGGCATCATGTGTTTGCAGCTCTGGTGATAATTGATTGATAGGTGGGGTTTAACATCCCAAGAGCCCCATATGATTATGAGAGACGCCGTAGCAGAGGGCTCCGAAAATTTCGATGACCTGTGGTTTTTTTAACGTGCAGCCAAATCTGAGCACACGGGCTCACAACATTTCCGCCTCCATCGGAAACTCTGGTGGTGCAGTTTACACGAAGCTAGTCAATGCATGTAAACAATGTGTTAAAAACATAAATACAGCATGGCCTCAGAGACGAGCACGCGAAGTAAGTGGTCTTGGAGGCTGTATAATATAGCTACGTGCCAGTGCATGGAGTTGAAGAAGACGAAGCAGATAGACTGGTCCGAGCTAATCTGTGTGGCTGGCGCTGCTCGCCTAACCAGCTGTAAATATATCAGTGACGGCCCCTCCGAGTCGGTCTCCTTCTCGTAATATATTTGGTGGAGTTGTGCGATCCCCGTCCTCGCCACGGAACTCCGAAGCAGACGCTCCCTCACGGCTTACAACATGACCACTCAAGACTCGGCTACATCCTCTCCGGTCGCTCGCCCTTCTGCCCGGCGTGTCAACCCAGCACCCGCAACAAGAAGTGTGGCAGCTTGGGCTAGTTGGTATGGCATGACGATAGTTATAGCGCGAGAACAAAACGACGACACACAGACAAGAAGGACATGAAAGACACGAGTGCTCGTGTCTTTCGTGTCCTTCTTGTCTTTTTGTCGTCGTTTTGTTCTCGTGCTATAACTATCGTCATGCCCGCAACAAGTTTCATGATGCTTTCCGCGCTCAAAGAACCCGGCTTGTTCTCGGGCAGCGAGGGTTCCGACGTCGACCAGTGGCTACGCCTCTACGAACGCGTCAGTACCACTTACAGGTGGGATTCCACTCTTATGCGCGCAAACGTCATCTTTTATGTCATAACAAGCTGGGACAGCGTCAAGGAAAAGATCCATGAGCTTTTTGGCAACATCTCGGGTCGTCGTGAAGCTGCAAAAAATGAGTTGTTGACTCGCGCGCAATCTTCCAAGGAGCCCTACATTGGTTACATTCAGGCTGTCCTCTCACCATTCCGCCAAGCGGACGAAAACATGTCAGAACCTGAAAAAGTTGCGCATATCCTAAAGGGTATCGCCGACGATGCGTTCAACTTGTTGGTATTGAACAATGTGTCATCTGTTGATGCGATCATTCAAGAATGCCGCCGGTTTCAACAAGCTAAAAGCAGGCGCATCTCCCATCAGTTCCAGCGCCTCCCGAACACCACTGCGACGTCCTCGTGTCTCGACACATATTATCAACCAGACACGTGAGACAACTCGACGCGAACCGTCAGGCGGGAACTTGAAGTGGCTGCTCCAGCTAAGGTGGGACCAACGTCCCCTGGCCCCTCTCTTCCAATTACGTTGCCTCTCATTAAAGCAGTCGTCCGGCAGGAAATCGCCAGCTTGGGAATTCACTCTATCTCACCGCCTCCCCGCACCGACTACCAGCCCCAATACACGCCTGCACGTACTTTTCCGACCGGCTCTCCCTCAACGTTCCGTAATCCGTCCACGAGGCGAACACATGATGACAAGCCGATCTGCTTCTCGTGTCACAGAATCGGGCACATTTCTCGCCATTGCAGAAGTCGCTGGGGTCCTTCTGCACAACCGTCCTCTCGTCCCTTCTATGCACGTCCTGTTTATCGCCATGAGATCAGCCGCGACCATTTTACCCAGGAACCTGCTTCTGAACACCGCTAATCCCGCTCTCCATCCCCCCAATGTCGCCAGTCTCGTTCTCCACTGCCCCGCCGACCATCTTCCCCCGCCTTTCCACGAGGTTCCCCGGTCGAAATCCAAGTGTTGCGGCCCCCGGAGGTGGTGCTGCATCGCTCGGACTTACCGAAAATTCTCTTTTGACAATACCGACAAAACGTAACCTCATAGACGTACAAGTAGACGGCGTACATGTCACTGCTCTTGTCGACAATGGCGCTCATCTTTCCGTGATGACGAGTGATTTTCGCCGCAAGCTCAAGAAGGTTCTCAAACCTGCGACCACTCAGTTCGTCCGTGTTGCGGATGGTGGAATAGCTTCTATCGTTGGAATGTGCTCCGCTCGTGTGAGTACTGCGGATCGACACACAGTTGTTTTCTTCACCATCCTTGATAAATACCCCCACGACGTAATCTTTGACCTCGACTTCCTGTCCGCGCATTCTGCCCTCATAGACTGTTCAACCGGTACGCTCCATCTACACTTCCCCGCAACAGAACCTCTTGCACAACGGCCGAGTCGCCTCTGCACAACGGGACACGCGCGCCTACCTCCACAGACACTGACCTACATAGAGCTCGTCTCAATACCACCAGTTCCCGATGGTGACTATGTTCTGACCCCTATCACCGATGTCCTCATAAACGGTGGCATTACATTACCACACACCATTTTGTCCGTCGCAAAAAACTCTACGTGCCTCCCAGTTGTCAACTTTAGCTTGACACCTCAAGTGCTGCCCAAAGGGATTGCTTTGGCGTTGCTCTGCACCTTAGAAGACAATGCGGTAGATGTTTTCGCGATGGCCGCTCCTTCTGACCCCCACGCCCAACATCAATCTGCCACTTGCTCCGACAGCGCTATTACGTCGATGATCGCTTCCAACTTAATCCCGCAGCAGATGGATGAGCTCTATCGGGTTCTGCTGTCCGACATCGACGTTTTTGACATCAGCGGCCGTCCGTTGGGAAAAGCTACAAGTATGAGCCACCGCGTAAACACTGATAATGAGCATCCTATTCATAAGCGTCCATATCGGGTGTCAGCGGTCGAGCGTCACATTATCCAAAGTCAGGTCGACAAAATGCTCGCCAAGGACATCATTGAGTCATCCTGTAGTCCTTGGGCTTCTCCTCTAGTGCTAGTTCGCAAGAAAGACGGTGCATGGCGTTTCTGCGTGGATTATCGACACCTAAACAAAATTACCAAAAAAGACGTCTACCCTCTGCCACGAGTAGATAATGCGCTTGATTGCCTCCATGGGTCCCACTAGTTTTCCTCCATAGACCTTCGTTCCGGCTACTGGCAGATAGAGATAGATGAAATGGATCGTGAAAAGACGGCATTCATCACCCCCGATGGCCTATATCACTTCAAGGTCATGCCCTTCGGCCTTTGTAACGCTCCAGCCACCTTAGAACGAATGATGGACTCCCTGCTCAGAGGATTCAAATGGTCCACCTGTTTGTGCTACTTGGACGACGTCATCGTCTTTTCACCAACATTTGAAACTCATACAGAGCACCTCTCAGCCATCCTGGGAATCTTCCGTTACGCTGGCCTGCAGCTCAATTTGTCCAAATGTCACTTTGGACGTCATCAAATCACAGTGCTTGGCCATTCAGTAGACGCCAACGGTGTACAACCAGACCCGGCAAAATCAGTGCCGTCAAAAACTTTCCTGTACCACAATCTGCGAAGGATGTACGCAGGTTTATCGGACTATGCTCCTACTGCCGACGCTTCGTGAAAAATTTTGCGCACATAGCGAGGCCGCTAACGCAGCCCCTCTAGAAAGAAGTCCTGTTTTCATGGAGCTCCGAAGAGGCTTCTGCGTTCTCCACTCTCATCGCTCTTTTCACTACTCCTTCGATTCTGTCACACTTCAACCCTGCTGTCCCTACGGAAATCCGTACAGATGCAAGTGAACATGGCATTGGTGCAGTGCTGGCTCAGAAACAACATGGCCTTGAATGCGTTATTGCATATGCCAGCCGCTTACTATCTTCACCTGAACGTAACTATTCGATCACAGAGCGTGAGTGCTTGGCTCTTGTATGGGCGGTGGCGAAATTTCGACCTTATCTATACGGACGCCCATTTTCGGTAGTTACCGATCACCACGCACTCTGCTGGCTCATCTCTCTGAAAGATTCATCAGGCCGCCTTGGTCGCTGAGCTTTGCGCCTGCAAAAGTTTTCCTATTCGGTGGTATACAAATCTGGCCGCCTACACCATGATGCCGATTGCCTCTCCCGGTACCCTGTCGACGAATCTGAGGACACTGACGAGCCTACGGAGAACTCTATCTTGTCAGTGTGCGACTTCCTTAATATTGGGGAAGAACAGAAACGTGATCCAGAGCTGCATGACATCATCAGCCGTATAGAATCCTCCCCAAATGATGCTTCCGTCCGCTACTTCGTCATTCAAAAGGGTGTGCTAAACCGTCGTAATTTCCGACCAGACGGGCCCGACCTTCTCATTGTTGTGCCTAAGCATTTGCGCCGCTGTGTTCTCACCGAACTTCACGACGCTCCCACGGCTGGATACCTTGGCGTATCCCGCACGTACGAGCACGTCCGGCGCCGTTTCTTCTGGCCAGGCCTTGCTCGTTCAGTACGCTGATACGTCGCCACTTGTGACCTATGCCAACGTCGTAAAACACCGTCACTACTACCCGCTGGCCATATTCAGCCAATTGACATACCCGCGCAACCATTTTACCGTGTTGCGTTAGACCTGCTTGGTCCTTTTCCCACATAAACATTGGGAAACAAATGTATAGCCGTTATTACAGACTACGCTACACGCTACGCTATTACGCGAGCTCTACCGACCAGCTGTGCAACTGACGTCGCTGACTTTGTGTTACGGGACGTTGTATTGATTCACGGTGCTCCGACACAGCTTCTCACAGACCGTGGCCGTACATTTCTATCCCAAGTCATCGCCGACACTCTGCGTTCTTGTTCCACGCTACACACACTGACAACCGCGTACCACCCTCAAACAAACGGCCTCACGGAACGATTTAACCGCACTTTAACAAATATGCTCGCTATGTACGTGTCGCCCGACCACCGAGACTGGGACCTTGCCTTACCCTACGCAACTTTCGCGTATAATTCATCCCGTCATGACACAGTGGGCATTTCGCCGTTCTACTTATTGTACGAAAGAGAGCCAACTTTAACACTTGACACAGTCATCTCAGTTCACACCTCGTCCACCAGCGAGTACGCCGGCGACGCGATTGCGCGAGCCGATCATGTCCATCAGCTCGCTCGCGCTTGGCTGATGGCGTCGCAAAGCAACCAATGCCGTCGGTACGAGGCGGAACATAGAGACGTACACTTCGCTCCCGGAACCCTCGTTTTACTCTGATCCCCTCATCATTGGCTGGGCCTATCAGAAAAACTTCTGTCTCATTACACGGGACCCTACCGTATATTGCGTCAAGCGATACCTGTCACCTACGAGATCAGCCCCATGTATCCATCATCATCTACTATGCGGCCCAGTGATATTGTACATGTCTCGCGGATGAAGCCCTACAAGAATGCGCCAGATAACGACCTTTAAAGCACCGGGACGGTGCCTCCGCCGCCGGGAGTCATGCTACGTGCCAGTGCATGGAGTTGAAGAAGACAAAGCAGACAGACTGGCGCGAGCTAATCTGTGTGGCTGGCGCTGCTCGCCTAACCAGCTGTAAATACATCGGTGACTACCCCTCCAAGTCGGTCTCCATCTCGCAACAATATTTCTATTAGCAAGAAAACAGCCTTCGAGACATCCTTTTTTCACGGTCTATGATCTCTGAGGCTGCGAAGGTTCCCAACGATCGTTTGGAGCACTGCAAACCCAAATCAGCCGTAGGGGCCTATGGGAGTGCATGTCCTCACTTAACTTTTTATACATTATTACTCTATGTCTGGGCAGCGAAGCACACTGGTCTAAACGGAGCCAGAGCCCGCTGCAGAAGCAGTGAGCAGGCCTGAAATTATCTAGGTGGCATTGGTCCGACCAACCAAGCTACAGCGGCGGCCAAGCCTCCGTCCATTTTATGGTATATATATATATATATATATATATATATATATATATATATATATATATATATATATATATATATATATATATATATATATATATATATATATATATATATATATATATACATATATATATATATATATGGTCGCAGGTTCGGATCCTGCCCACGGCAAGTTATCTTTTCACCCACTTTTCTTGCTTCTCATTTACATTACAATTGGCCAAATAACTTCCCCTATGCTTCCTTGGCATTATTGTCTGTTAGATCTCATTAATATTGTGTAAACACGAAAAAAAAGGAGCCGTAAGTATACACTTGTTTCCCTTATATATATATATTTATATATATATATATATATATATATATATATATATATATATATATATATATATATATATATAGACAATAATGCAAAAGAAAGTATTTATTTGGCCAATTGTTAGGTAAATGTGAAGAAACAAATGTGATTAAAAAGATAACTTGCCGTGGGCAGGATCCGAACCTGTGACCTTCGAATAGCGCCCTCGTGGCCGTTTCACTAGCTTCACATATACCGAATTTAGTATTACGTGACGTGAACAGAGGACGAGAGAAATGACACGTCCTAATATGGTAATCATGACATGGGTGTCATTTAAAACATGACTACATGCTACGCTCATAGTGCGCTCGCGGCCGTTTCACTAGCTTCACATATACCGAATTTGGTATTACGTGACGTGAACAGAGGACGAGAGAAATGACACGTCCTAGCATGGTAATCATGACATGGGTGTCATTTAAAACATGACTACATGCTAGGCTCATAGTGCGCTCGCGGCCGTTTCACTAGATTCACATATACCGAATATGGTATTACGTGACGTGAACAGAGGACGAGAGAAATGACACGTCCTAGCATGGTAATCATGACATGGGTGTCATTTAAAACATGACTACATGCTACGCTCATAGTGCGCTCGCGGCCGTTTCACTAGCTTCATAAATACTAAATTTGGTATTAAGTGGCGCGAATGGACGGCGAACACAAACGCCAGGCGCAAACATGATAATCATGACGTGGAAGTTTTGTATAACATAATTTACAGGCCTAACTCTGCTGGGGCTGGTATTGCGAATGTTAATGGTGCCGTCATTACATGACTATTAACACACTTGCATCTTATCTAGACACCTGAGTGGGCATAACATTTCTATTATACTGTGTACTACTTCCATACACCTCGTAATGTTATGCTGATATTAAAGTGAAATATAAACCTTCCTCATTGGTGCTTCGCATATTATCGATTCCCACTTCACGTGGTATCCCCATTTTTTTTTCAAGAAATGATTGCTGTTATATCTTTTCATAAAAGTATTATACTTTCGTGCATATATTCAAGAATATGTGTTTTATAATTTTCCCGATTTGCTAATGGTCTGACCACTGTATCTGGAGCGTGCAATTATTATTATTATTGCTGTCGTTATATTATTCTTATTAACTTATTATCGACTTCTCAACCCGTTTCTTTAAAAATCTATGATTTGTCGTGTTAGGGGCGTAATACAATGTTTACACTCATTGTACTTGTAATAAAATTTCTTAATGAACCCCGGTGTCACAAAACGAGCGCTCAAAAAGGGCGCGCTGCCAAATTCTCGCGATAAAGCGCGGGAGAGACGCCCTCGAGGTCAACGATAAAAAAAGAAAAAGAAAACAAGCATCCAAAGACTCCCAGGGCGGCGACCTCTACCCTCGGAAGCGAAGGTTCGCCGACGAACCTCCTCTCATCGGCGCCCGTGCAAGTCCTCGAATGTTCTAGATGGAAAGGGGCGTGGTGATGCCGGGTCGCGTCATCCGTCGCGGACGGACTGCGAACTGTCTCGCCCTCTTCCCAGCCTTCGCTGCGTATCGCACCGACGAAATGATGAGAACTTTCTGGAATCTCGCGTGGAAGGTATATAATCGAGCAGCCGAGATGAGAGATCAGGAGAAGACGGAAGTTACCGCCAGAGCGCGCTGGGTATCCCGCCGTGTAGTCGGCGAAGGTTTTGTCCGTAGGGACAAAGCAGGAAAAGAAGAGGATTTCCATCTGAGGGGTGAAGGCTCGAGCTACAGGCAAGAGCGTGGGTCTACCGCTATCGAGCGAAGACGCGTGGCAACAGCTGCGTGTGTGAAGCCGACGTGTTTCCGGTGAAGAAGTTTGAAGCTTGGAGAGCGGCCAAGTGAAGACATGAAGTTTCCTGGAAGAGAAACTTCGGGGGCAGCGGAACGACAGAGGTTTCCTGGAAGAAAAACTTCGGGGGTAGCGGAACGACAACAACGTTGGACTTTGAGTGAGTGATTCTCGGAAGAGTATCATCCAGACTTTTGTTCCAAGAACTTTGGACTGAATAGGTTTTCTATCTCTTTAGTCTTTAAGTGTCTTGGTTGTTCAATGCATGCGACTGCATTGTAGTGCGTATTGTTGTCTGTGTCCATTGTTTCGAGTGTGGCTGATCTTACTGTGTAGTACGTTGTTTGATTGGTGACATATTGTATTCAACTGTTGTGGAGTGTGCATACTTGTGTATTGTTTTTGATGTGCCATTATTGAGAATATAATTTTGTTTTGTTTATCAACTGTCGGCTCTGACTTGTTCTTTGGGCCACAGCCGGCGTCCGCTGGGGCGCCAAAAAGAACCACTTCTAAATTGCCCACGCTTTCGTGGTGCGGTTCGGGGGGCCGATACTTCGGCTCTTGGAATTAGCCCGGCGATCGCCTTCCGAATTAACGGGACCTGTGACACCCGGGCACCTGCATAAATACGCCAATACAAACGGCGTAAACAAAATTTTCCTTTAAAAGAACAAAACGCAGGCGATTATAACGTTAAACTATCCCTTGTTGCTTCCTATCGAAAATGGTCATTAGCTGTATATGATTGGTGCAACAGTCTTTGTCCTGCAAAGAGCAGCTGATTATTACGCGAGGCAACAAATGACGCGAAAATGGCCCATCGCGTAATGACCACTTATGCGTGACCGCGTAAAAAAATAGACAATGAACTATGTAAGAATAAGAGAATGAATAAGAGAAATAAGAAAATGAACTATATTGTTTGCCATTGGTTCTTCCGCATTTAAAATGTTCTGTATGGCACAAAATAGCCTGCCTGCTTTATGACATCATGACGCTGGACAGCATATCCTTCTAAATGTAATTCAAGTAGACTAGCTGCCAATCACATAAGCAGCGACTGCATATAGCAGCTGGCAAGATGAATTATGAGTTTAATAAAACATTAACACTTGCAGCATAACGATCTTTAGTCATTTGTGCACGCATACATCTCTGTGAGCTCATACTAGCTGAGAGAGAAAGAGAAATGGAGAGAAATAGTTAGCGCTGCATGTGTGAGCTTTGCTGTCCGAGATGTATTTTAAGCTGTAAACGAAAATTCCAGTTGAGTGAAAACGAACTAGCCTGACTCTTAACTAAGCCTACATAGTGCTGAAAACCACGATATTTCACCTTATGTCTGGTCCAGTGGTTCAAGTTGTGGGGCAAGCTTAAAATCTGAGATTCCTACTCCGCTCGAGTCCAATGCTTTATTCGTGGCCACTTTGCAAGCTGCCGCTATGGCTCCAAGTTACGCTAAGTGAGGCTCATCGGCTTATCAGAGACTAAAGCAGAAGCATTTTTTTGGCGTTTTAGTGCCGAAAAACCTAGATATCAAAAACAATTCGTCACAGTCGTCTCGCAACAGCTTCGACAGAGCAGCGGTGATGATATATACTTTTCGGCGAAAATATTTGCCGGACGCAGCAAATGCTTTGACCAGTCTTTAAAGAGTTTGCTCGCTCCCATCCGTAAGTGCAACAACAAGTCACAGCAGAATAAAAGTATGAGCAACTAATGTAATACTATAGGGCCTCTGTTCAGCGCTTGTCTGCTCTTCAATACAACAGCACAAGAAGCGAAAGCGTCCCATAAGGTGCTCACACCGCAAAGAGCCTACAAGGAAAATTATCAGAGCGAAAATGTTTGTGAAATTCCGCTATTTTGTAACATTGCCTCATAACATTTTCATTTTTTCGTAAAAACATAATTGAGTGATTATTGTTGTGACGGAAAACTTCGCCTTACTTGTTGGTTTCCCCAGTATGAAGCCAAGTGACCACTGTCGAAAGGGGGGGTGCTCAGCCCCCCCCCCCAACTTTTCTCAGCAGAAGGGGGGGGGGCTCGTGCCCTCTTTGCCCCCCCCACCCCCTGCTGATACGCTCTATGTGCGCATCTAAACGTGAGAGGGCCAGTCAATGCCGCTAGTAGCCATGACAGGGAGTGTGGAGCACTGTTTTTCTGCCCGTTGTCATCACGTAGCACGTAATCTCAGTACGATTCGGCAACTGACCAATAGTTCCTCGCATACTACCCGAAAGCATCATGGCTGCCAGAATGAGACCCTCATCATGAATGAAAGAAAGAAGTACAAATTTGAAGGCTCGTTTTTCTCGCTCAAGCAGCAACTCTGAAATTTGAATCTATGAGGGTGCGGTCACGATCACCGGTGCGCTATTTCGACCAGCCAGCTTCAGTGGTCAGGCTTGTATACCCTTCTACATGCTGCGCTCTCAACGCCAGTAGACTGTGCGAAAAGAGTACCTTTCCGTGGAGCGAACCGTTTTCTCTTACACCAGTGTTTTGTAGAGTATCGTTTCCAAAAAATCTGCTAGCCTGCCTTTTTATATTATTGCAATTTGTTTCGCCCTTGCGGTAAAATGGTGAATTTTTTTCTAAGCTTTTTAGAAGGCATTGGTGCGACTTTCACTTACATTATTTACCGCTGCTTCAAAAACTTGGATTGCTCGGATAGCTTTCACGATGGTGATGCTGTGCTAGTACCTAAGCATCGCCCATCTTTGGTTCACCCGAGAGGAATGTGCCTAGCACCTAAACATCGCCCATCTTCGGTTCACCCAGAGGAAATGGAAATTGATTACGCTTCTCAACGTTGATTACAAAACTTTCGCAGCAGTTATCATTCGGATTATTCCTTAAAATGCATAGGCATACGCAGCGAGAGGAGGGGAAAACGGGAAGGCGGTGGCCATCCCCTAGTAACCTGTGCCGGGGGGAGAGCGCGAAGTGTGCCCCACACATTGACCTAATAGGAAGGGGGCGCTGTGACGAACCTTCGCCTTCCCCCCCCCCCCACCCGGAAGAGGGATCTTGCACACGGCTATAAATAATGAAAATCATGAGGCATGCCCCACCGCGGTGGTTTAGTGGCTACGGCACTCGACTGCTGACCCGTAGGTCGCGGGATCAAATCCCTGCCTGTGGCTGGCTGCATTTTCGATGGAGGTGAAAATGCTACATATGCCGTGTGCTCAGATTTGTATGCACGTTAAAGAAGCCCAGGTGGTCGAAATTTCAGGAGTCATCCCATTCGGTGTCCTTTCATAATAATAGTGGTGGTTTGGGACGTTAAACCCCACATTCAATATTGTGAGGCATGCTCGCTTTTCCTAAGATAAAATCGTAACCTTGGCTTTCGTCACACGGCCACATGTAATCGCTATCAGTGTCGATCTAGATTAACCACATTCCAGATTAGGTCTTCTACATGGTCACTTTTAATCACGATCAGGCGTTATCGGGATCAAGACTATCGCAACCCGAGCATTGTGATCTGCCTGAAAGATCTTGATTTTCCAGTCATCCGCACCCCCTAGCCGAGCTCGTTGAAAGCACAATAAACAAGGAAATCAAACATAGTTCAATAAAAACACTTTAAAACAGTGGGATGTTTATAAAAAGCAATTCATAAACTTTACATTTGAAGAATATCTGAATGATTGCATATTTATGATTCGCATCGACTGAATGTAT
This sequence comes from Rhipicephalus microplus, assembly GCF_013339725.1. Classification (NCBI taxonomy): domain Eukaryota; kingdom Metazoa; phylum Arthropoda; class Arachnida; order Ixodida; family Ixodidae; genus Rhipicephalus; species Rhipicephalus microplus. The sequence goes on along the minus strand of NC_051172.1, from coordinate 129,727,320 downwards.
ACTTACGGGGAAGCAGACGACAAGCAGTCGACCGTTGCCTTCAGCGCTTAGTTCAACTCGCGCTTCGTCGGAGCTGTTGGAGCACCTTGAAGCAAACTGATTGTATTGTGTTGCAAGCCTTTCGACTACGTCGCAACGTACGCACACTTCACGGTCGAATGAAGAGATCTTTCCAGTAATTCAATGCTGGCAGGAGTGACTGGAACAGACTTGAGGCGCCAGAAGAGAAACACTGGCGCATACAGCGAGATTGACGCTTCGCAGCGACTACACGGCTACGAGCGGGGGCCATCAGAAATAAAAGCGAAGGTTAAGAATTTCACACAGCAATACAGGCAAGTGCTAGGAACGCTTTATCGAATGATGGATATATTAAATTACTATTGTAGTGGCACACAAAGCTTTTGACGTTCGAGTGGTTCTTGCACGAATAACATCGATGATAAAGGGTTCTATAGATATACCGAACGCCGAGTTTTGTCAGTGGCATGATTTACGGCACGCAAATGCCCCCTGGGGCATTTCATCGGACCCAAGCTTGAACCGGATTAGCTTGGGTCCTATAGAAGCGGTCATAAAGTCGATCGCGACCAAGAAAACTGATCCGGATTGCCCTAACTGCGATTAAAAGGGCCCGTGTGACACCTGTACAAGGCATTTGATTTTTCTGAAAAGATATTTAGTGTAATGACAGTGTCCGGTTTCCCGCAAAGCGTCAACGAGATTGATTGCTTGATTGATTGATTGATACGCGGGGTTTAACGTCCCAAAACCACCATATAATGATGACAGACACCGTATAGAAGGCTCCGAAAATTTAGACCACCTGGGATTCTTTAACGCGCACCCAAATCTGAGCACACGGGCCTACATTTCCGCCTTCCTCGGAAATGAAGCTGCCACAGCCGGGATTAGTTCCCACGATCGCCGAGCACTTTAGCCGAGCACTTTAGCCGAGCAGCCGAGCACCTTAGCCACTAGACCACCGCGACAGGGCGACTGAGCTATATATATATATATATATATATATATATATATATATATATATATATATATTGTAATGAATCTGAATAACGGACGCTCTGCTGGTAATGAAGAAGACGATGATGATCTCGGTGGCGGTAGTAGTAGCTCGCGCACGCCGCTCGCCTTTAGTCAGACCTGCCTGATAAAGCACATTTTGCCAAGCTGCGTCTGAACCTTTATCGACGTACAACACCTCTATTTTAAGTGGTGGAGGATCCGGGGATCCCATCAACCTGGAACTTCGCAATCGGACGCTACCCTCACCGTTCACCATAACTGCTCCTGGCCCTTCTCAGGCTGCCTTACCAACGACAGTCTACTGTACTGGCGTGCCTCGGCAATGCGACCCACCAATCTTTCGCGGCAACGACGAACAAGACGTCGAGGACTGGCTCGTCGAGTACGAAATTGTAAGCGCTTCCAACAAGTGGAACGCCTGCGACCAGCTCACAAACGTGCGCTTTTACCTCGCTGATGTGGCCAGCCTCTGGTTCAAAAACCACGAAGGCGAAATCATCAACTGGTCCGCCTGCAAGACCACCATCGCCGCGGTCTTCGGTCGGCCCGCCATGCGCTGGCTTCGCGCGGAACAGCGTCTCCGTAGTCGAGTCCAGCGCAGGGACGAGACCTTTAAAGCTACATTGAAAATGTCTTGTCTCTTTGCAAGCGCATCGATGAATCTCTAGCCGAACGCGACAAAATCAAGCACATCATCAAAGGAGTTGACGACGATACCTTCCAGATGCTCGTCGCTAGGAATCCACAGACCGTCACCGATGTTGTCCAGCTCTGTCAGGAGTACGACGAGTTGCGTAATCAGCGTGTCTTCACGCGCAGGGCCGCTGAAGATACGGCTGAAGTTTCTGCCCTCGTGTACGACGTCGCTGCTGATCACACCGTCTTACTGCCCCACATCAAACAATTCATTCGTGAAGAAGTTGCGCGTCAGGTTTCACTTGTGGCCGAAGCATCCGCGCCAGTGACCTCGTAAGACCCACGTCTACGGCAGGTTATTGAGACACAGGTCACGCAGGCACTGCCTCCGTCGCCATCTGTCCTTACGCCGCCGCTGACATACGCTGCCGTCGTTGCCCCACCTGTCTCTGGCGCATACCGGGGCACAGGGTCCTCCTACCCTACGACGCTGCCTACATACACGGCACCCCATCCCGTTTCGCCCCATGCACTTTCTGTCGTTAACCCATGGCGCACCTTGGATAATTGACCCATCTGTTTTGCATGCGATTTCATGGGACATATAGCACGCTACTGTCGCCGTCGCAACTTCCAGCCTCCAGACCATGGGAATTCTGCAAACTACCAGGCTACCCAGAATCCCCAGCGACCATCTTATCCTATCACCGACTCATTGTCCCCACGACGCCCTGTCGATTCTCGCCGGTCATTAAAACCCCGTCGCCGATCTGCCTCCCCGATGCTTCGGCGCATGAGCCCCGCTCCAGAGTAAAACTGACAGCCGCAGTTCCGGAGGCAAGAACTGCGTCGTCGTCGAACTTTCCAAGACCTCTTTGTCCAACCAACGAAATTGATGTGCTAGTAAAAGCTGTTGCTGTGCGTGCATTTGTCCACAAAGGCGCCGTAGTTTCTGTAATTAGTGAAAAACTGTGTCGCGATTTGAGAAAAGTTACAACGCCGCTTACGAATCTTGCTCTGCGTACAGCCATCTCCTATTTCATTGCGCCGACAGCGCAGTGCACAGCACGCGTTCTTATTCAGGATGTTTAGTACGCCGTCAACTTTGTTGTTCTCCCACGTTCATCTTACGACGTCATACTAGGATGGGATTTCCTTTCTACCCATCAGGCCCTCGTCGACTGCGCTCGTGCTGGACTCATGTTGACGAATTCGTGCCTTGATATCGACCACCACAGTCTCTCGAAAGTGTTTGCCGCAGCTGACGTCCGCATCGCGCCGTTGTCCGCCGTCCTAGTGCCTGTGTTTTCCCCTGCTGACACCAACTCGACGCTCCTGTTCCAACCAACTATAGCTAGTGTGCAACACCGAACCATCGTCCTCCCGTTTGCCGTCATCAACTTTTCCAATGGTTTGGCGGTACTTTATGCGTGCAACAATTCTGCTCGCCCGTACATCCTGCTACGCGGCGAGTGTCTGGGAAGCCTCGAGGCCTTAAATTGTATTTTCGAAGACCCGATCTATCCAGACAAGCCATTTTTACCGACTTGTGCCATTACACCCGCAACTGACGCTAATGAACCTATGGATGTATTCCGCAAGTCCATTGATTGCAACCTCACGCCTGGGCAGCAGGAACAGCTGATCAAGCTCCTACAGCGTTTTAGAGCCTCCTTTGACCACAATCAGCCTTCCTTAGGTCGAGCGTCATCTGTTGTTCACCGTATAGATACCGGTCAAGAGACGCCATCACGGCAGCGTCCATATTGTGTGTCAACTACCGAACGCCGTGCCATCAATGAACAGGCTGACGACATGCTGACACGTGGCATAATCGAACCGTCAAGCAGTCTCGGGCCTCTCTAGTTGTGTTGGTGAAGAAGAAGGACGGATCCATCAGGTTTTGCGTGGACTACCGACGTCTCAACCGAATTACGCGCAAGGATGTCTATCCGCTGCCACGCATTGACAATGCCTTGGACTGCTTACAGGGAGCCGAATTTTTCTCTTTAGATCTGCGCTCTGAATACTGGCAGGTACCTATGGCAGAGGCCGATCGCGAAAAAACAGTTTTCATCACGCCCAACGGGCTTTACAAATTCACAGTCATGCCCTTCGGCCTCTGCAACGCGCCAGCTACTTTCGAGCGAATGATGGACTCTATCCTTCGAGGCCTCAAATGGAACGTTGACATTTGTTATTTAGATGACATTGTCGTCTTTTCAACTGATTTCGCAACCCATTTAACCCGCCTCGAGAAAGTCCTCGCGTGTATTTCTGCCACGGGGCTGCAACTGAATCTGAAGAAGTGCCGTTTCGCCGCTCGAAAGCTTACGATCCTGGCCTTGTGGTTTCAGAAGACGGCATTCTTCCTGACTCTGCCAAACTTACAGCCGTTTTAGCGTTTCCCAAACCGACCACTATGAAATAGCTCCGAAGCTTCATTGGCCTTTGCTCTTACTTCCGGCGCTTCGTCCGCAATTTCGCGACGATCATCCCTCCTTTGACCAAGCTCTTCGCCGACTCTAGAGACCTTTCAGCCTGGTCTGCCACCTGTGGCGATTCTTTCAATGAACTGCGCCACCACCTCACCTCGCCGCCTATTCTGCGACACTACGACCCATCGGTACCCACAGAGATCCACACCGACGCTAGTGGTGTCGGGCTAGGTGCTATTCTTGCACAGCAGAAAGACGGCTTCCAAGAGTACGTGGTTGCCTACGCAAGCCGAACTCTTAGCAAAGCCGAAATCAACTATTCTGTCACTGAAAAGGAATGCCTCGGCCTTATTTGGGCGATAAAAAATTTTCGACCTTACGTGTACGGGCGCCCTTTTGACGTCTTGACTGACCACCACGCCCTCTGCTGGTTATCGTCACTGAAGGATCCAAGCGGTCGCCTCGCCCGGTGGGCATTACGCCTCCAAGAATATAATCTTTGCGTGGTCTATCGCTCCGGCCGGAAACATTCGGACGCAGACGCCCTATCCCGTTCGCCTCTACCCCCTGACCCGGACTGCTGCGAAAGTCTAACTTTTGATGCCACTGCCATCACCATCACCGACATGCCATCTGGGCAACGCAAGGACCCTTGGGTTGCTTGGATTCTAGACACCCTGGCTGGGTGGACGGCTTCACTCCCTTCTCGCACGTTGCGTCGGCAAGTCGAGCACTTCGCCACTCGCGACCAGGTGCTGTACCGACGCAACTACGCACCCGGTGGACGTCAGTGGCTACTCGTGATTCCACGTCATTTGCAATCCGAAATTTGTTCCACGTTTCATGACGACCCCAAATGTGGCCACGCAGGTTTCCTGAAGACTTATTCTCGCATACGTCTCCGATATTATTGGCGTGGCATGTACCGTTTTATACGACAATACGTTCGGGTCTGCTCGACGTGCCAGCGACAAAAAACTCCCCCTTATCACGCCAGCGGTACCTTGTTACCCTTACCATGCCCATGTCGACCATTCGACCGCGTCGGCATTGAATTCTATGGTCCCCTTCCCAACACTGCTGAAGGTAACCACTGGATCATAGTTGCCGTCGACCATCTCACGTGGTATGCCGAAACTTCATCCCATCCCTTGTCTACAGCAAAAGACGTTGCAACGTTTGTTCTTCACAACATCGTATTACGTCATGGATCACCTCGGGAGTTACTGAGCGATCGTGGTCGCGTATTCTTGTCAGGCGTCATCACAGCATTGCTGCGTGAGTGCCACGTCGTTCACTGCACTACAAGCACCTATCATCCCCAGACCAATGGAATGACAGAGCGCTTCAACCGCACACTTGGTGACATGCTGTCTATGTATATCTCGTCAGACCACTCCAATTGGGACCGAGTGCTCCCGTTCATCACGTTCGCCTTTAATACCGCCATTCAAAGCACCAGTGGGTTCTCTCCTTTTTCCTCCTTTACGGACGCGAACCTTCCTGCACTATGGACACCATTCTTTCGTACAAACCTGACACCTCAGAGTCCACGACTTTGCCTCAAGCCGCTACATACGCTGAAGAATACCGCCAACTGGAAAGATTATTCACAACCCAAAACCAAGGTCGCCAAAAGCACCACCATGACGCATCAAATAACACTACTTCCTACGATCCAGGCTGCATGTCCCTTCTGCTACACCTGGCCTGTCTACCAAGTTGGTCCGCAAGTATCACAGCCCATATCGTGTGCTACAAAAAACGTCACCAGTGAATTACCTTATTGAGCCACTGGAACCATCTTCTGACCAACGTCGTCGTGGCCAGGAAATTGTCCACGTCTCGAGACTTAAGCCCTGCTACGACCCTTCCGTGTTTACTTGTCCATAGGTCGCCAGAATGGCTCCTTATTTCGCGGGGAGTAATTGTAATGAATCTGAATAACGGACGCTCTGCTGGTAATGAAGAAGACGATGATGATCGGTGGCTGTAGTAGTAGCTCGCGCACGCCGCTCGCCATGTGCTTTATCGACCTGCCTGATAAAGCACATTTCGCCAAGCTGCGTCTGAACCTTTCTCGACGTACAACACCTCTATTTTATTATATATATATATATATATATATATATATATATATATATATATATATATGTGTGTGTGTGTGTGTGTGTGTGTGTGTGTGTATGTGTGTGTGTGTGTATGTGTGTGTGTGTGTGTGTGTGTGTTGTTAGTAATTCAGTTATAGTTTTATTTTCTCCTCGATTCTTTAATTCTTTAATAGTTATTGAGTTTAATAGTCGATTGTATTGATTGATTGATTGATTGATTGACCTTAATAAAATATGGCTGTGGTGCAAATTATGATCACTGTGTAATTAAAATATTGATCATTCCCGCTCTATTTCCACTGGATACCATTTAATGTTGATCCCGGGTTGCACATTAAAGAACCCTAAGTGATCGAAATTTCCGGAGCCTTTTACTACGGTGTCTCTAATAATCATATGGTGGTTTTAGGACGTTATACCCTACATATCAATTAATCGAGCAATCAATAGTGTGCATACTGATTTGATACAACGTTGTTTTGACACCAAATTCCATCACAGACAGGAGAGTTCAACTGGTTAAAACTGGTACCAGTCTAGCGATGATCAAACGGCCTTCCTTTCAAGCTGCGATGGAGCCCGTCATCTAGCGGAGGTGACGTATACCACTGGAAGGAATCGAAAAAACTTATTTTAGTCCTGCAGGGCACGCTTAGCGCGTAGCGGGCGTCTCCCACGTATAATGGCCGACCGGGAGTATCTGGCGGAGCGTACCATTTCATTTTGCTTCTATAATTCAAGCTGGCTGCTCGATAACTGCAAGACGCCCACGCAGCGCTGCGCTTTAAAAGGAAATAACAAGATGCCGAGAGTTGCACATTTGAGAAAGGACTATTTTAAAATTATAATTTTTATAGTTTCACGTATGTCGTGTTTGCATTATTTCCCGAGCGGTACGTTTTGCCACCAGGCCTTCAAGAGCTGTCAAAGCCCCGACAATGTCATGGCAAATACCGCTAGCGGGGGAGAAGAAAACTGCTAGAAACGGGCGTCCTTCTTTCGGGGCTTGCGGTGAAGTAGTGTCGTCGTATCTGAGTGAATGCCGATACTCACGCGCTGCAGTTGCACAAACAACGAGTGACGTAGAAAGTGGTAGATAGACTCGCTCCTTAAAGAGAAATAATGAAGTTAAAACATATATATATATATATATATATATATATATATATATATATATATATATATATATATATATATATATATATATATATATATATATATATATATATATATATATATATATATATATATATATATATATATATATATATATATATATACAAGAAAGAGACGACGAAACTTCGTGGAAGCGTCTTTACTAAACGTTTTCAGCTGGTGGACCAGCCTTCGTCAGAGTAATGACACTCATTACTCTGACAAAGGCTGGTCCACCAGCTGAAAACGTTTAGTAAAGACGCTTCCACGAAAGTGTCGTCGTCTCTTTCTTGCCTACAATACGTCGGGTCCAGCGGGAATGACGTTCAAAGAATCTGAAATATATATATATATATATACTTGACCAAATCTGAAAAAATAAGTATGAAAAATTTGGCATCTAGGACAGACATAACAATAAAACCCGCAGACAAAGGAGGAGTAATTGTAGTCCTTAATACAACCAACTACCTACAAGAAGCATACTGCCAACTAGACGACTCAAGATTTTACGAACGCCTCCCAGGTGATCCGACAGACGAATACAAACGTATCGTATCAACAGAACTAAAGAAACTGTTGGACGCAGAAAAGATAACCAACACTGACCACAAACTGATGCAAGCAGCATACCCTCGTCCAGGTCGCTTCTACATCCTCCCAAAAATTCATAAACCCGGTAACCCAGGTCGACCAATCATATCAGGCATCGGTACAGTAACTGAACCCATATCAGGGTACGTGGACAAACTAATAAGCCACATTCCATGCACCCTCGCGTCGTACATAAAAGACACCACACATTTTCTTCGAGACATTGCGGGTATCTGTGTGCCGAAAAACTCGTACTTGGTTACTCTTGATGTCTCTTCATTATATACAAATATTCCTCACGATGACGGCATAGCTGCATTACAAAACATGTACACAAACCATAGACAATCTGACACCCCAGATTTCTCTGCAATTGCAACATTGACGAGGATGGTCCTCGAATTAAATCCATTCGAGTTTAACCAAGAGTATTTTCGACAAATCAGTGGGACCGCTATGGGCACCGAAATGGCACCTAATTATGCCAACATATTTATGGGAAAGCTAGAATCTGAATTTCTTGCACAAAGTTCCTTGAAACCAATGTTATACAGAAGATACATAGACGACATTTTTCTTATTTGGACCCACAGCGAGGACAAACTTCTCAGCTTTATAGACACTTACAATGCTGTACATCCGAACATACACTTCACACACACATACTCGCAAGTTACCGTAAATTTTCTTGATGTTACCATAACGATAGAAAAAGAGAAGCTCTCTACAACCCTATATCGCAAACCAACGGATCGACAACAATACCTTCATTACCAAAGCGATCACCCACGCCACTGTAAAAACAGTATCCCATACAGCCAGGCTCACCGGTTTAAGCGAATCTGCTCTAGAGACGCTGACTTTGACACGAGCTCACAGAGGCTAAAACTTATGCTCGAGCAACAAAAATACCCCCCCACATGTAATTAATGACGCTGTTCAAAAAGCGAGAAAACTAAAGCGTGAAGACTTACTTATGAAGCGACCACCACGAGAAGACCCACAACGAACAAACCTCTGCTTGACTTACAGCACAAACTTCCCCAATGTAAACAAAATCCTTAAACGACATTACAACATTCTGGAACAAAGTGAACGTCTGAAACGCGCATTCCCATCCGCTCCAGGCGTCGTTTACCGACGACCACGTAACCTCAAAGACACCTTTGTGCACTCCCAAATTAACACATCACCCCCCAATAATTCATGCCGCCCTTGCTTAAAGCCACGATGTCTTGTATGCAAGGCGATGCGAGAAACAGACAAAGCAACCAGCACGCAATCCAAGTTTTCGATTAACATACGAGGAAACCTAACATGCGATTCCTCTAATGTGGTGTACCTACTCGAATGCAACGTGTGTGGTATGCAGTACATCGGACAAACAGAAACACCGTTTAGGATTCGCTTCAATAATCACAGAGCCCATGCGAAATCAGCCCCAAGTCTACCTCTATCAAAACATCTCAATCTTCCCGACCATGCATTCGACAAACTATCAGTAACGCTCTTAGAGACGGGATTTAAATCAAATCGAGAACGTGAACAACGAGAGTCATACCTTATCTACCGATTTAACACCCTCGATAGAGGAATAAATGAGAATCCTGGTACACTTGCAGCAATTAAAGCATTAGAAAACAATAACGGCAACAATGAAAATAGTAACTGAGTTCACGGCACTGCAGCTGGGAAGGGCACTGGACAACCTAAAACAATTCCAAGTGTAACTACTCTTCCTAAGTGCAGCTGTCGTCTGTTTTCTGTTTTATTTTACTACCCAATCAATTGTGCCATGCACGACATGCCCAACAGCAACCATGTGCACAGCCGGGAGGCCCCCACGACACGCGCAATTTAGAAGCGGGCCAGGAATTCGCATTGCACGCGCTTGGACAGCCTACCGCAATACGGGGCACCCCTATTTTTACGACGAAATGTTGACAGGGCGCGGAGTAGTTAAAGGCTTAGAACTTCCTAAAATGCCCGCTGACCAGCCTCTGCCACAATACGCGGCCCCCGTCCTTCTACGACGAATTGTTTACTGGACCCCGAGTAGTTAAAGGCTTAGGACTTCCTGAAAAGCTCTTTTTTGCCCCACACCGAACCGCCAGTGCCAGGAGGGGCCGTCTGATCGGGAGGAATGCGCTAGTGAACGGAAACATACACAGACCCCGGACATCAGAAAGGGGAGAGGGGAGAGGGGGGAGAGAGATGAGGGCGGAAGTGGAGGGAAAAGTGGAAGGGGGGCACTTGAGGGGGTCCACCGTATATTATTTTTCTCTTTTTTCTTTTTTTTCTTTCCTTTTCTTTTCTTCCTTTTTTTTTCTTTTTTTCCCCTTTTCTTGCCCTCTGATTTGAGATTGTATAAAGCTGAGCACCGACAAACTGTATCTTTATTCCTGATGAAGGCCAGACTCTAGGCCGAAACGTCGAAATAAACCACGTGGTGACCGCTCACGGAGGATCTACTAGACTATATATATATATATATATATATATATATATATATATATATATATATATATATATATATATATATATATATATATATATATATATATATATATATATATATATATATATATATATATATATATATATATATATATATATGAAGTCTTGGTTTGGAAGACCTTTATTAGGCCCGAGGAAGCGGCAGCCGACAGCGAAGATGCACGAACCAAGATGATGATGATACGTGACAACGATGAGGATGCATAAGCAATACAGGATAATGATGATAATGTACAGATGAAGAAGATTGGTATACTAAATGCCCACACTGATTCCCCCCACGTGAGAGCGGCCAGCCTGGCCGCGGCAAGTCAAGGGAACAAAGAACGTCGCATGAAGGGCTTCATACGGGAGACATGGACGACTTCAGTAGTTCGATAACGGCGATCTGCTGGGGCTACGAGTGGCGTCACGCGATAATTTACTGGTGAAGTTTCTTCAAGAACTGTGTACGGCCCGATAAATCGTGGCTGGAACTTGTCGCACAAACCAGGTGTGCGAATGGGCGTCAAAAGGAGCACTTCGTCTCCAGGTTGAAAGGATACAGCACGATGCGATTCATCATAAACCAGCTTTCTGACTTGCTGTCGGGCTTCAGTGTTTATACGAGCACGTTGGCGGCTCTCTGCGAGCCGCAAAACGTATTCCTCTTAAGAGGATGGAGATGAATCCACATGGCAGGTAAAGAAGGAGACGTCCAGCAAAGAAGTAGGGGAGCGTCCATAAACTAGGTAAAATGGTGAGTAGCCGGTTGTCCGCTGAATAGCCGTATTTTAGGCGAAAGTGACGAATGGTAGAACTACATCCCAGTTCTTGTGGTCTGGTTGAATGTAGGCGGCGATCATGTCAGCAAGAGTGCGGTGGAATCGCTCAGTGAGGCCGTTAGTTTGGGGATGATAACTAGAGGCAGTCTTGTGAGTTGTGCCAGAGGCGCGAAGAAGTTCGTTCACTAGTTGTGAAAGGAAGGCCCTTCCACGGTCGCTGAGCAATACACGTGGAGGACCATGACACAGTATAATGGCTCGGAGGATGAAGTCGGCAATTTCAGAAGCTGAACCGGTGGTGACAGATGCCGTCTCGGCGTAGCGCGTCAAATGGTCAACGGCTGTTACTATCCATCGGTTTCCAGAAGCACTGACTGGAAGGGGGCCATAAAGATCGATGCCTACAACTTCCAATGGTGTGGCTGGGCATGGAAGAGGCTGTAGTGTACCGGCTGGAGCAGATGTGGGTAGTTTTCTACATTGGCAGGTAGTGCAGGACCCAACGTACCGAGCTACACTAGTGGTAATACCTGGCCAATAAAACCGACTTCGAAGGCGATCATAGGCTTTATGGTAACCAAGGTGACCAGCCGTCGGATGGTCATGAAGTGCTCTGAGGACTTCGGACCGAAGCGATCGGGGTAGAACGGGAACCCAGCGCTGACCGTCAGGATGGTAAATTTTGCGGTACAGCACCGAGTTGTCCAGCTTAAACTGTGAGAGTTGGCGACGGAGCCTCACATTAGGTGGACGGGAACTGCCAGTGAGGTAGCCTATAATACGTAGACAGTATGGGTCAGCCAGCTGTCGAGAAGAAAAATCGTGCGGGTCGTCCGAAGACAGCTGGTCCATAGAGGCGAGAGAGGAAACCGCCGTAGACGTGGACTCCGAGTGCGTGTTGTGCGAATTGATTGCGGAAACCCCGAGTGGAGTCGCTGGTAGTGGGCAGCGAGAAAGAGCGTCGGCGTCACTATGTTTCCTGCCACACTTGTATACGATGGCAAAATCATACTCTTGTAGGCGTAGAATCCAGCGGCCGAGGCGTCCCGACAAGTTCTTGAGTGTCGAAAGCCAACATATAGAGCGTGGTGGTCGGTCACAATTGTGAAATGGCGGCCGTGAAGATAGGGACGAAATTTCTGCACTGACCAAACGACGGAGAGGCACTCCTTCTCAGTGATCGTGTAGTTCCTCTCGGCTGCGGAGAGGACGCGGCTGGCGTACGCAACGACTCGCTCTCGCGAAGAGTTGTCGCGCTGGAGGAGGACGGCTCCTAAACCGTGGCCGCTAGCGTCCGTATGGAGGAAGGTCGGTGCACCATCGTGAAAATGAGAAAGTACAGGATCGGTCGTGAGGGCACTCTTCAACCAGTCGAAAGCCGATTCACATTCCTGAGACCGCTGAAAGGGCGTACCAGAAGCAAGTAGCTTATGGAGTGGTGCGGCTATGGAGGCAAAGTTTTGTATGAATCGACGAAAGTAAGAGGCGAGACCAAGGAAACTTCGCAAATCTTTCGGCTTCTCAGGGCGAGGGAAGCGAAGCACCGCAGCAGTTTTCTCAGGGTCTGGACGAATTCCGTCCTTGCTCACAACATGACCAAGGACCTTGATAGATCTGCTGGCGAAATGGCACTTCTTGGTGTTAATTTGAAGACCAGCGCCCGCAAGGCAAGTCAGAATCTCGTCCAAGCGTTGCAGATGTTGAGGAAACGTCGACGAAAAGACAACAATGGCATCGAGGTAACATAGGCAAGTCTTCCACTTCAGGCCACGCAGCACGGTGTAAATCAAGCGCTCAAAAGTTGCGGGCACATTGCATAGACCAAACGGCATAACATTGAATTCGTATAGGCCGTCCGGGGTTGCAAACGCCGTTTTTTCTTTGTCATCTTCGTGCATGGGGATTTGCCAATAGCCGGAACGCAAGTCGAGGCTTGAAAAGAATTCAGCACCTTGTAAGGAATCGAGGGCGTCGTCGATACGTGGCATGGGGTATACGTCCTTCCTAGTGATCTTATTGAGTACTCGGTAATCGACGCAAAATCGTACGGAACCGTCTTTTTTACGCACCAGAACCACTGGAGACGACCAAGGACTGGTTGAGGGTTGGATTATCTCCCGTTGCAGCATATCGTCTACGTTTTCCTCAATGATTTTCCGTTCGGCTAGGGAGACGCGGTAAGGACGACGATGCACAATGGATGTTCCGTCGGTCTGAATACGATGTGCTGTAGCAGTTGTCTGACCCAGGCTGGATGAATGAATGTCAAAAGAGTTTGCATGCTTTTGCAACAAATCAAGCAGCTGCTGCTTCTGTGAGTCTGTCAAGTCCTTGTTGATGGCTGCTGTAAAGGCCGAGGAAGCAGTATGATCTCCAAGATGGCCTTTAGGGGAGGCAGGGGTAAGAGGCACGACGCACACAGGCTCCAGATCGGCAACGCAGGCGACAGTAGTGCCCCGCGGCAGTAAAATTTTATCTGGCGTGGTGTTCGTAGCAGCGAGAACAGCTGATCCATTATTGAAGCGAGCCACACCTGATGCGAGAGCTATGCCTTTATTGAGGCAACGGGGCGATGGAGTGACCAAAATGTCACCAGAGTCAACGTCGTTGGACAAAACAGTGACTAATGGATGTTCATTTGGGGGTAACTCGATGTCTACAGCAGCGACGAGTCGAAGTGGCCTGTAGGTTTCGTCACTAAGCAAGTGGTCTGTGTCAGTAAGATGGACGACACGTTGTGCACAACAAATAGCCGCGGAAGCAGATGAAAGAAAGTCCCAGTCTAAAACGAGTTCGTGGGAGCACGGGGATAGCACAGCGAATTGTATATAATGAAGAATGTCGTCGATTAGCACACGGGCAGTACAGAGAGCGGAAGGGCGAATCATTGTTCCCTGGGCTGCAACCCGTGTTGGTCCATCATAAGGCGTCGTGACCTTTCGAAGACGGGCACACAAATCAGCACGAATAACAGAAAACGCAGCCCCAGTGTCCACCAAAGCATGAACGTCCACTCCCTCAACTGTGACTGCAATCATATTGTAAGGCCGCGCTGGAGGAATTGGAGTCCTGTGTTGGAATGCAGTTTGTCCTCCAAAAACTGCATCGCTTAGTTTTCCGGACGCCGATCAGAAGCGAGGGAAGCAGGCTGAAGAGGAGAAGAGGAGCGACGGTAGGGCGATGGTGAACGGCGTCTGGTTGATCGATGACTACTGCGCAGTTCACCGGATGCTGGCGGAGATGGAGACCGACGCGGCGGTGACGAATAACGACGGCCCTGGTACAAGGCTCCTGCGGTATAGTCTTGTTCGCGTATGTCGTACCCTCGGCGCTCATCTTGCTGGCGCTTGCGGCAAAAGCGTGAAATGTGACCACGATAGCCACAATAATAGCACGTAGGGCGAGTCGATCGATAAGAAGGGTAGTAGGTTGTGTTAGATGCACCGGGAGAGAGAGCAGTGAGACGGACAGATGATAGCTCAGGCGGTGGTGATGGAAAGCTCGTGGGAAAGCTTCTGGGAGGTGCGGCAGCAACCGACGCGTACGTTGGTGGCGGCGGCGTCGAGCTCACGGTGCCTGATGGTGCGGCGACGTCATGCGAGAACGATGGGAGAGTACGAGCGACAGTGGGCTGCAGGTGGGCCATGTGGGTCATGGACGTGAGTTCCTCCCTGATGACATCCCGCAATGACGTTGAAGAAGACTGCATGGGACACACTGAAGGTAGTGTGAATCCCATTGATTCTAATTCTTCGCGTATAATCACCCTTATTGTGTCTCGTAGGTTTGGATCTGCCGTAATACGGGCCGCGTCACTGTCCGGTTGTAGGCGCATAGACTCGAGTTCTTCGAGGCGCTGACAGGTTGTCGCAACGTCAGCAACAGTAGGTGGATTCTGGATTGCAAGGGCATTGAATGCGACGGGTGCAATCTCCTTAAGAAGCTGGCGTACCTTGTCTGACTCTGTCATTGGGGTTTCAACCCGGCGGCAAAGTGAAAGGACATCCTCGATGTAGGATGTATACGACTCGCCGATGTGCTGTTTCCGAGCCGCGAGAGCTTTCTTTGCGAGAGCCGAACTAACAGTCGGTGTGCCAAAGACATGCCGAAGCTGATCTTTGAAGGCGGACCAGTCGGGGATGTCGATGTAGTGGTTGAGGAACCACGTCTTCGCGACACCCGTGAGGTAGAATGACACGTAAGCGAGTTTGTAGGTGTTATCCCACCGGTTAGCAGCGCCGACACGTTCGAAATCGTCCAGCCATTCCTCCACATCTTCCCCGCGCATACCGGCGAAGGGATAGGGCTCACGCTGGGGGCTGTTAATGACGAGAAAAGGCGCGGCACACGGTGGCGGAGTGGGAACGGTTGCAGCACCGACCTCTTCTTGGTGCGACATATTTCCGGACACCTGGCCCAAGCGGCGACCTGAACGTAGCTCCAGGGGGTAGAGTGGTCGAGAGGATGACGAGGGATCTAACAGCACGCTCCACCACGTATGAAGTCTTGGTTTGGAAGACCTTTATTAGGCCCGAGGAACCGGCAGCCGACAGCGGAGATGCACGAACCAAGATGATGATGATACGTGACAACGATGAGGATGCATAAGCAATACATGATAATGATGATAATGTACAGATGAAGAGGATTGGTATACTAAATGCCCATAGTATATATATATATATATATATATATATATATATATATATATATATATATATATATATATATATATATATATATATATATACACAATGGTATCTGCTCGCCAAGCGCAGTATCAATCGGAAATTGTCTGGAAAGGTCTTCATTCCACGTTGGACGTAAAAAAAGTTGATATAGGCATTTCCCTGATGAATTAACAGGATTATCATTTAAAAACAAGTAACAACACTTGAAACAATATACTTAGAAAGGAAAATAAAAAGAGCGTTATTCGCACTGAATTCGGACACCAACGAGACTGCGTCACGAAGTTCACATGGTAAGGCTGTCTAACAACCACCGCAGACAGCGACATGAATTTCTCGCGGCATTACATAGAAAAAAAAAGGGGGGGGGGGATAAAAGTAAAACATTCGAAAACGGAAATTTGATCTGACGACCTGCGTCATGACCGGTTCCACAACTGCGCGTCAAGCCACCAGAAAAGATAGATGGTGTGGCGTCTAATACGATTACAAATTCACGGCAACGGGCCCCCTGATTTTTACCATTACACAATGATGACGGGTCCCCTGATATTAGTCTTTGATTGCTAGTCAGCCGAAGCTTATTCATTGCGAGAGGCGTCGGAAGCATCAATTTCGGACATACGCACGTTCTGGTAACCAACTTCAGCGCTGAGCGACATCTTGCCAAAGGTATGGCAGTCGTGTACATTCACGAGCTCACTGAGGTCGCAGGCTGTTTGACTGTAGACAAAGCCGATGACACCGGCGTATAGCACCTCTATCCATCGATATTGGCCCAAGTTCGCTGCCCACATTGAAGGAAAGCCTACTAAAGCTGATCAATGAATTTAGGGACTGTTTTTCTTCGATGTCCAGAGTTCGCCAAACGCCGCTGACAAAACATCGCATCACTACGTATGAAACGGACAGACCCATACGGCAGAACCCATACCCAGTAGCACCGCGGGAACGTGAGGCCATACAAAGTAAGGTGCGAAAAATGCTTCATGATGACGTTATTCAGCCATCGAAGAATCATTGGGCATCACCGGTAGTATTGGTGAAGAAAAAAGACGGCAACTTACGTTTCTGCGTAGATTCCCGCAAGCTCAATCAGGTTACGAAAAGGGACGTTTACCCGCTACCTCGTATAGACGATTCCTTCGATCGACTACGCCATGCACGTAATTTCTCGTAGGTAGATTTACGGAGCGGGTATTCACAAATAGAAGTTGAAGAAAGAAATCGAGAAAAAACAGCGTTCGTGACACCCGATAGTCTCAAAGTTTAAAGTTCTCCCTTTCGGCTTGTGCTCAGCACCGGCAACGTTCCAGTGGCTCATGAACACAGTCCTACCAGGCCTTAAATAGCAAGCATGCCTGGTACATTTGGACGATGTGATTGTATTTTCAGTGACATTTGCTGAGCACTAGAAGCGACTACGTGCGCTATTTCAAGCGGTATTCAGTCGGCTGGCCTATCTGAAGCCAGGCAATTGTAATTTTTTCTTCGAAGAGCTTTTTTGGGGACACCTTGTCAGCAGTGAATGTGTACAAAATAGCCGCTGTTGGAAGTGTTCCAACGCCATCAGACAAGAAGGCAGTTGGGCTATTTTTAGGCCTCTGCGCCTATTACCGACTCTTAATTGCGAATTTTTCACGTATTGCCTCACCTTTGACACGTCGCACCCGAGAAGACGACACGTTCGTGTGGGGAGAAGAGCAGCAGGCAACGTTCAACGAGCTGCGACGTCTTCAAAGCCTTCCAGTTCTTGGACACTTCGACGATGACGTTCTGACAGCGGTTAACACCAACGCCAGCAATGTCGACATAGGAGCTGTAATCGTACAGTGGAAAGATGGCGCCGAACGAGTAATTGCTTATGGAAGTAAAACTCTCTCCTGGACAGAGGATAAATATTTCGCTACTGGAAAAGAGTGTCTTGTAGTGGTTTGGGCGGTTATAAAGTTTCACCCATATTTGTATGGCCACCCGTTTAAAGTTGTCAGTGACCATCGCTCTCTTTGTTGGTTGACGAACTAGAGGGTCCCATCAGGACGATTGGCACGCTAGAACCTTAGGCTTCCTTCGGCTTGACATGACTATGCTTACAAATCTGGAAAGTGACATACGGATGCCGATTGCCTTTCCCACGCCCCTTTGAAATACGCAAGTGCCGAAGATGATGACGCAGTGTTTGTCGGTGTTGTCAACACATTTGCAATCGCACAACAGCAACGCGACGACCCCGAGTTGCAACCCATTATTACTTAAAAAACAGCGCCAATAACAAGGGACAAGAGAAAGAAGGAGACAGACAGTGGCACTAAATTCAGCGCAAGTGAATCATGTCGTACCAACTCGCCTAAGCAACCACGTTAACCCATTATTAATTTCTTGCAGGGACGCACACCACCTGTGCCGGAGCTCTTTGCAAGAGGACCAGCATTCTTTTGCCCGTTACTAACGGTATGTAGTAGATATAAATGCCTTGCCTTTCGACCATTGAAGGAGGTGCTCCTGCGTGGCTTAGTGGTTAACGCCTCGCATTCACGACTCAGAGGTCCCCGTTCGATTCCGTGCACAGTTGTTAAAAACAATACTGTTTCTTGGGTTCTTTCGATGCAAATTCACATCAATGATCTACCTAATATACCACTAACACCCGATGTAGTTATATAGGCTGACGATACCAATGTATTCTTCGCTGGCAACTCCCTCTTTCGCCTTGAACAGCAAGCAAACCTCCGGCTGATACATCTATCTGAATGGCTTGACAGTAATAGATTTGAACTGAACACCAAAAAAACTAAGTATCTTTTCTTCCGACCACGCAACAAGACTATCGCAAGCGAGCCTACAATATCATTTGTAGGACAAAAAATTGAACGCGTCATAGTCCATAAACTTCTTGGTAATTTTTTTCAAGAACACTTAGATTGGTCTTTACACTCACACCATGTTCGTACCAAGAATTCCAGATCCACGGGTATCATGTGTAAATTGCGACAACTTCTCCCTCTGGTTAAAAAACAACTATATTACTTAATTTTTCACTCACATCTGCATTAGTGTTTTCTTGTATGATGGAATACGACTAAGGCAAACATTGATAAAATTCACATCTTACAAAAAAAGCTGTACGACTTATATCAGGGGTATCATCCAGGCATCAAACCGCGCCTCTCTTCAAGGAACATAAAATACTAACGATAATCAACGTCATGAAAGAAAAATGGGCTATGCTTATTTATAAACAAGTACGATCTGATCGTTCAGGGTTTTATCAAAGGCATTTACCGAGAGATCATGGTCATAATTTACTGCATAGGACATATATATATGAAAAAACACGTACCTATTACGGCACACAAAAAGTATTGTACCGAATTTCACAGTTTTATTGAACACCCGACTCTATAGCTACACTTATTGACGATACTGGTTCATACGGCAATTTAAAAAGGAAGCTACAGGCTTACTTACTGCCTACACAAACATAATCACCATCATCATTATTTTTGTTTCGTATTCTTTATGTACTTTTGTGTTGAAATATTGTGTTCTGTGTTTTATGTACCCTATTGTAAATCACATTAGCGTTTGAGTATATTCTATAAACTGTTTTTAATTTTTTGTTTCCTTAGATGCCTTGTGGATGTCATTACCTGAGCAAATTTCTCTCATATATTTTTTTCATTCTCGCACAAATGTTATTTTCATGTAGCAACACATTTATGTTCAATTTTACACAGAGCGTTGTGTTATTTTGGTGGGTTTTGTGTTTAAATGGGGCCTGTGTTTTGTCAGGCTTTCATGCCTTGCCATCGGTCCCCTAAGCAAAAAGGTAATTTGTACATCTCGTTTTATTGTACCGCTTTTCCTTTTGCTTAAAACAAACGTGAAAAAACTTCAAAAATTTTGGTCTGTCTGTCTGTCTGTCTGTCTGTCTGTCTGTAAATTTGTCTGCTTGTCCCCCCTTAACAGCCCCAACGTGGCCAAACGATCTTCCAAACGGCAGACCCCATCCACAGCGCCCACCAATATTGCTCAAGATTCAGCGTTCATACTTGTGCGATTGTTAATGAAAAAGCAATTATTGCGCATATCTGAGGCACCATAACAACACGCCCAAATTCTGTATGATTGTCTCTTACTAGAAATGCATACATAAGAAATTCTAAGGAAAGTAGCGTTTATCACGTTGCGCTGACTTAGCAACGCTTGCACAAAAAGGCAATTGTTTTCAACTCTTTCCTAAGACGACACGGTGGTGGCACCTACCCGTCGCCTTGCGTTCTACACCTTATCACCTCCAAGACGGGCGCGCAGGGCGCGCGCGCTTCGGTTTCCAAGATAACTGCTAGATAGCGCTCATGTCTCCCGTGTGACGTGACTTGATGCGCTCGTTCGCGTCCGCTGCACGCTCGAGGCACTCTTATGCAGTGCCTCCAGAA
Source organism: Rhipicephalus microplus (assembly GCF_013339725.1). Lineage (NCBI taxonomy): Eukaryota > Metazoa > Arthropoda > Arachnida > Ixodida > Ixodidae > Rhipicephalus > Rhipicephalus microplus. The sequence goes on along the minus strand of NC_051172.1, from coordinate 129,706,931 downwards.
TACCATTTTACTGATTTACTTGCGCAGAACATCAAAGTAACGTTTTTTTACTCTCTTCAGACGCAAGATTATCGTCTTTCAACAACATTTGCAGTGTAGCATAACATCAAAGAAACGTTTTTTTTTTCACTCTCTCCAGACGCAAGATTATCGTCTTTCGACGACATTTGCAGTATAACATGCAGATACGAGGCTATTTATTTTCTTGCGTTTACATATATGTAGAGACCTATACATATATGGTGGGCAACGTTGATTGATTGATTGATTTGCGGAGTTTAACGTCCCAAAACCACTATATGATTATGAGAGACGCCGTAGTGGAGGGCTCCGGAAAATTTTGACCACCTGGGGTTCTTTAACGAGCACCCAAATCTGAGTACACGGGCCTACAGCATTTCTGCCTCCATCGGAAATGCAGCCGCCGCAGCCGGGATTCGATCCCGTGACCTGCGGGTCAGCAGCCGAGTACCTTAGCGACTAGACCACCGCGGCGGGGCATGGGCGACGTCGATTGCAAAGTTCAGCGGAAAGTATCCATGCAATTGCTGTCACAATAAGAGCTATCCGGTAATATTCGGATCCCTACCTATAGACCATTTTCACTGAAAGTAGGGGTGTAATATCGAACCAGTGCAATTTAGTGCCTTTCTCTCCACCAGCCGTTCGGCCACCACCACTGCTGTGTGGGGATTGCCGCGTTTCGCAAGCGCGGTGCGCGAGAAGTCAATGTGTTTCTTTTAACACGAAAGTGTTTTATTCCGAGGTGCACCAATGCTTCAGTGACGTATTTTCGTCACATAAATGACTTCAACAAAATAGGCACGATCAGAAAGGAAAAAGTTCCGTCCACGAGGGACGAGCCCTCTTCCTTTCGGTCCGCGTCAACAGATGCCGGGCATGCTACCCACTGCACTACGGCCACATACTCCGAAAGCTTTTTAAACGCACCTTTTGTATCTACCACTGTCCTTTGACAGTGCTATTGGCAAAATAAAGTAATGCATCCTGACCATGACATACATAATAAGTGCCTTCAACGCACCGTTTCTACGCGTCTGTCCCATTCGGTGCACTTCCAATAGAAGTAGTGCAGTTCAATTGCTGCATTAACACAACACTAGGTGGCGACATTAGTCTTAGCATCGGCATTGCGCATACCATTCAATCATCAATACCAATGATAGGCAATTTTAGAATAGCGCACCGCAATCCCATGCAGTGCGGTCGCTGCCACTGCGCATGCGTCGTAACGCGAGTCGGCGTTCGCGTTCGCAGACCGCACGCAAAAAACTCTAAATTGCATGCGGTGATGGCGGCCCGTATGTCGCCCGCAAGCGCTGGTTTCAAGGCTACGGGTGGTGATGGTGGCCCGTATGTGGCCCGCAAGTGCTGGTTTCGAGGCTACAATATCGCTGCGATCGCGCGTTGCGGATCGAAGTAGGGCAAACGCTATTTAAAACTCATATGGCGCCCGCAACGTTCACAGTGCTTGCAAACGGTTTTCTAAAACTCCCTAATAAATAACTCTGCGTCACCTGGCTGCAACGCCGCGTTCGCGGCCGGCCATCAGTGTGAGTGTATAGACGCGAAGCGCGTTGAGTTAGTCGCGCAGCTGCGTTCAATACTCCAACATGCTGTGAGTGGGCGACCTTGACCCGAATTCGGTGTCTGTTCTGTGACGATTCTCTTGGTTCTCAAACGGCTTTCTCTGATGTCGATATCATCGTATATGCAAACATATATGACAAGGGTTTGTTTAAGCATTGATCATGTACGTTATATAGCAATCGGAGCGGAGATGTATCCCTAAGCGTCGACGTGATTTCATTCACGGTAAAGGGTGCTATAGCTGTGAAACATCAAGGAATATTGTACAAGCTCTCTTATGTCAATGTGGAGTAAACATTAAGCTAATTGGGTAAGGATACTTCATGTGAATTTCGTGTCATACCAATTCCTATGACGATGGGATCAACCATGTTTTTGTTTTTTTAGATGAGCTAAAGCAGTTGTGCTGCGCAAATTGAAATAGCCTACAGTAAAAGGTAGACAGTCTGCCACGTCGCTGTGTTTGAATGCGACAAAAGTGATGTTTCATGCATAAAATGTTACACCCAAAATTCACATGTTGTAACATCAACGTCCACCATTTCAATAGAGAGACAATGCCTGTGGCTACCAAAATCTAACCACGTGAAATTTTAAGATTAGTAGATGAGCGCTTTCCAAACTGCATGGAAAAAAGGCCCGCATGACACAAGTGTTATTTGGCTCAAGAACAGGCCTTTAGCGTTTTTTTTTTCGACGGTGCATCATTCTTCGACATAAAGATTTTGGGACGATAACTGCGACAGTTTTGCGACAACCACGTCATTTTTCGCGGCAGCCCGAGTGTCGTGAATAATCGAAGAACCATTGTTAAAGCCAGGTCGTTTATTAGCTCAACACGTGCGCTCGTCATGATGCTCCTTTTAAAAGAGAAAACGACAATTTTACCAAGAACGGGCGCACTTTCGGCGTATATCACCAGTGGCGGCTGCTCTCGCCGAAGTGACCTTACACCATACCAGGTTTATAGATGTGCAAGGAGTTTGTTTGTTTTATGTTTGTGCTGTTGTAACGATAAAATGTGAGTTCATGCGTCGTACATGTGTTTGTTATGCTGCACAACGATCAGAGAAGCTTTTGACTGCGACGACAACACGAATCAACACATGCAATGGTGTTTCTGCTTTCTTCGCTTCATAAACTTTGTATAGTGACGTTCTGAGCTAGACTAAATTATCTACTAGTGATTGTATAGTCACGTTAAACTTCAAGAACCGCGGCGAAGAATGCCGAGAGGAATTTTAAGCGCTAATGCACGCACCTAAAATGCGCGCTGGACAACGACGTACAGCCGTGAGCACCTTTAACTCGAACGCTCCAACGCGTGGCTTTGGCTAATGCCACCTAGATAATTCCAGGCCTGCTCACTGTGTTGGCCATGGGCTCTGACGTCACTCCGATTTGATTAGCGTGTTTCGCTGCACAGACGTGCACGCTTGCTTTCGGCGCACGTCACACATGGATTGCCAAGCCCGATGAAAGAATTCGTGGTGTGGTAGTGTTCTTGTTGGCGACTCGAGAAGACAGTATCTTTTTTTCCGTGAACTGCAACATGGATATGTGATGCGTTTTGTGCACTGGATATTCACAACCTCTACTGCTACAATTCCGAACGGTTGGGCGATGCTGCGTGGCGAATCAACGCAGCAAAGGGACCGAAGTTGCGAGTGTTCTCGTTTTCTAAGGAAAACCGAATAAAGAAATGGGAGGCGTCGTCAAGCTGACGTCGACATCCGTTTTCTCTGTGACCCGAAGGTGTGTCCGCGCTACATATTTCTAGGTCTTTCCAAAGGCCCCATCTCGACCATGTTCTGTTTTTGCTCTAAAATAAAGGTGTCATGTGTGCTTCTGAATTGTTAGCGTAAGCCCTAGTATAAATAAGAAACGCGCGTGGCAGTACGTTTTCAGAACAGGCGTTTTTGCTTCAGGGTCGGTAAACATTTAGCTATTCGCGATTACCGCCGCGGACTTGTTGTCGTTCACTTGGTTGAGAAAAATAAAAGGAAGGATGCCGCATTGCTTAGTTCATTGGTTTTTTGCACTATTTTTTTGCCAGTGCTCCAACCACTTTTTTGCGGTAGTATTGTTGCCATCACCGTATATCGTAATATGTTTCCTTGCAATTTAGATGCGTGTAGACACTTGCGGTAAAACACTTTCTTAATTAATTTTCAGGTGTGTCATTTCTACTTCAAGCTAGAATATTTAAAAACCACTACCCAAAATATACCGATCCAAGAACCGGCACTGCTGTAGAAGCACCGACGGGGGCTACACGGTTCAATATAGACCCAGTATTAAAATTTTACCCGTGCACGAAGTTAAATGACCGACTAGGCACCACTGCGAGAGGGCCAGAGCAAAAGAGGAAACGCCACTTCTTGGGTCGGTCACAAGAGAGTTTTGAGAAACGAAATATTTTGTTTTCTGTTTCAATAGTCATCACCCTGATAATGTGCCGAGTGTGGCACCAGCACACAATCTCCTAAATAACTACGTGTCTATGAAGGCAGTTGTTCGATAAAGTACAAATAAAACTGCAGAAACTGCAAATTAGTAGCAACAGTTTTTCTGCATGCTCTCGATAGTGTGTGTCTGCGTGCGTGTGTGCGTAAATTAACAATTAATAATTCACTTATTTTATTTTGTGACTTTGTTGGTCTGTCAAATTTTCCACCTATAGATCGGCCACACGTTCAATTGCATACAATCTTCGTCTTTTTCATGGAAGAAATGGCTCACAGGTGAATCTTCAAAAGCTTTCAAACGCAATACATTTCTTAAGTGTGCGCCTTTTGTCCACCCAAAAGGCCGAATAAAGCTGTTAAGCACGTAAAACTCGCCGCGAACGCTTTATCTTTGAACGGGAGACGATGGTGGCAATAGATTCACAGCCTCCCGTACACGCGCCCGCTCGGGGAAAACTAGTGACATCACGGCTGGAGTGAGCAGGCTTCGTAATATTCTAAGTGGCATTTCAGCTCGCTTGGACTGAGGTTACATATAGAAAACCGCCTCCTGCAAGCGCTTTTTTTTTTCTTACTTCACCGCGATGCGCACTTGTAGAGCGGTGAAGAGTTGACAGCACGAGCACTGTCGCACTACAAAACGCGCGCAACCAAGGGGTTGTTTGCGAGTAGTGAATTTCAGAAGTGAATTCAATACGAATAAAATAGTGGTATAACAAAATATTAGAACGCTTAAACGAACCTAATACTCTTACGATAGTTTTCAAATAATGAAGGAACTTTTGTTAAAATAATCGAGATTTCTACGACAGTTTATTCGAAAAGAGTATTCGCGAACTGTCACCAAACAATACAATTGTGAAAACCGTGATAAACTTGAATACAGCAGAAACCAGAGCCTTTAAAATACTTTTCAACTGTATGTCGAAATACCACAACAACTACATTATTCAAGTTGAAACTCTGTTGCCAGCATTTAAGTGAAATTGCGGCATAAAATCTAAACAAGTTTCAACCTATGACCATGCATTCAGCTAAAGATTTATTGGAGCAGGCAAAATTATCACAACATATACCCTGGCACAGAGAGCTTGTAAAAATCAAGTGTTGAAAGCTGTATCTCTAACAACGATTCACGTGAACAAAAAACTTCCATGTGTTTTTATTCTTGAAGCTTAATGCAGTCATAGTCCCTAACTTCAATGATGAAAACAGGAAAGGATTAATGCGATGAAGCTCCACCACAAAGAAAACAAAGTGAAAGTGCAGTTTTCAACAAAAATTCTTTGTGTGGTAATGGTTATAGAATCAATAGTGCTGCCAATACTTGGGCTGCATTCGTTTTGGTAGTTCAGGGATTACAAGAAGAAAATAAACCTTCAGCTGATCTCATGTTTTGCTACATCAGGGTTGTCCCATAGGGGCTGATTATTTTTAGAATATTGGGTATTTCGTATATGTACCGCTCAATTTGACTAGCAAATGCTATTTGATACGTTATGTAATATTTGCACACCCCTAGTAATGGTGTCACTACCAATGACCCGCCATCTTTTTGTGTGAATGTGATTGGGCATCTGTAACCATCATGAGCGCTTTGTGAGTTTTTTTGTGCTGTATTATATCCTTCATTGAACACACCCTTGCACGTGCCTAAAGGTACGTAAATGGAAAAAAAAACGTACCCGGCTACAAGTGATGCCAATTCGTGACAAGAAATGGGAGTAAAAACAAGTGTATTTGCTGAAAATTGCCCTGAATCTTGTCGTCTATTAGCAAGAAGGATCAGTTTATAGCACAACTGTTTTTACTCTTAGCTCACATCAGTAAACTATGCATCAGCCGGTTCATAAGCAATTACTTGTTTATTGTTGCATTATTTGTGCAATAATTTTAAAAACAAAAGGTCAGACAGCACAATTAACTCTGCTGAGATAGGAATGAATTTAACACAGCAAGTTGCAAGCTTTGGAAGCATCAATTCTCTGGCTCAAGTTGAGTCAAACGCCTACACACTCTGGGTGATTTGTAAAGAAAAAAATAATGCGAAATCTGCCATGAACATTTCAATGTTGTCCTGAAACAAAAAAATGCAATATATTAATTGTTTTGCCAGACAGTTTTGGATATGAGAAGGTTGTCACAAGATGTGCTGAAAATGAAAAAAAAAATACTTGCCATTGCGAAATGCTTGGGTAATGTGAAGTCCACATATATTGCTACTACAGCTATGTGAATTGCTATATATATTTGTCACGGCACTAACACATGAAGCACAACGCACCACATTCAGCTGTTTTTTTTTAATATTGGGATAAAAATAACTATATCTTTTTACTTGGGATAAATCAAGCATATGAATGACAAGGCTGATCACCAAGTGCTTGCATATTGCCACATGTGTTTTATTTAGATAAATTCGGGTTTTACTTAAAGAGACTTTAAGTAACACTCGGCACAGGTGGCACCGCAGTGTTTGAGTAGCTTCAGGATAAATTGAGATCACACTGTTAAGTCTGTGGACAGGGCCCGAATAGTCTAGTAATTGCGCAACATCTAGCAATAACCCCGGAATTTTCAATAGCACTTGTATAAAAGCAGATGCGCTGTACTGCTGGTTTTGATTATTCATGATCGACGCAGTGTTTACCGCTATCATGGCAGACTAGGTTTTGTTTGTAGTTTGACTTTCTGTACTTCGGGCAAAAGTTCGCTGAAACAAAAAGTTTGGTCTCAATCCTACCGACCACTGCAGTCTTCAACATCAGGACCACACGACAATATCAGTTTTTATGTCTTTCCAAGAGATGTTTACATCTATAAATCCTCAAAGTTTAAATTTAATTTTTTTAGAAGTGTTCAGATGCACAACTGCAAAATTGTACAATGCAATACCAGCAGGTATCTTTTTTTCATTGTTTTATGTGCATCCATTTGGTGAAGCGGAGCAGTATACAAGTGCCACTGATAAAGGAGACTATGTGACAAAGCCAATTGATCCTTTAGAGCAGCTTGAATCCCTAGCTGTCGAGAAAGGTGTGAGAGTGAAGGTTTCAAGACAAATGCCAAAAGGAAGCAAAGGTGTGCTGTTCAGAATGGCCTGCTTGTGGCTCCCCATTTCCTCGGAATAACATTGGAGAGTAAAAAGTTATGTTACTATGTTTGCTCTTCGTCGTAGTTTTTTTGTGTGTACCTCACTTCCCTCGGTAAAGCTAAGTGTGATTGAGGGTAAAATAAATAAATACAAACTGCACAGCAGAAGTTTTTGATCACCAATACTGTTAAAAAACTGGTGCACAGCTAATGGTTTAACAATTAACTCACACAAACCACAGTTCATTGTCTTCCATTCTAGTCATAATGCTCTTTCACCAACCCCCGATTTTACTATCAACAGCCACAGACATCTTTTTACCACTATGTTCACATTTGTAGGAGCAGTCCTAAATGCTCATCTAAAGAACCATAATCACATTTCAGTTATAAGACAGAGGATAGCTCCTGGTATCAGAACATTATTTGAAGCATGACCATTCCTCAACTTTGCTTAAACTATACTACGCCTTCATCCACAGTCATATTTTGTACTACATCACGTCATGGGCGAACACCTATTAATCTCGTATCTTCCCACTTCAACGTCTCCAAAACCAAGTCATTCGCATTCTCACATTCAGTACTCTATTCACCAGCGTGTCCCCACTTCTTCAGCAACATGGTGTACTAACAGTGATTTACAGTGTAATTTATTCACATATAAATTCAGGATTCTTGTGTTCAAGTGTCTGAACGGTTCCGAAACAATCCATGCTTTACAAAAATTTCAATTGGTAAACGCTAATCCCACCAGATTCGCCTGTAACAATTTTTTGCTATCACATACAAGCACTAACTACGGCAAACACTTACCATATCTGCTGCCATACATTTTTGATATTCAATACCACTATGCAGTAAATATTTGTCATTCAACACTTTTAAAGAAGAACATTATCTCATTTTGCAATCATAGCTAATCTGTATTTTTTATTGGTATTTTCTTACACTTACAGCTATTACTGTAAGAGTTATTTTTACATTTATCACTCATGTAGATTTGAGTTGCCTGGAGCATCATTAATTGAAGTCCTTTGTGTCCAAGATTCTGTTGCCGTTTTTTTTTTTCATAGCCATGTATTCCTACTGAACGTCCTTTTATTTCCATTTTTATTGGAATTTATATTAATAGTTTGCCTTATCTTTATTTCTATAAAAATAATTTCAATTCAAGGATTACGAACATGACAGGAATCAAAGTGATTGCACAGTGGAAAGTACACCCTGCACTCGAAAATTGAAGGCGAGTTCGATGTTGCTTTCACCTCTGATGAAAGACAGTAATGTGGTGTAACTGTGCTTGCAGATGACTTAACGGGACAGATTTTTCTTCTTTTAGGATAAGTGAAAGCGAAAACATATACGCAATACAAACTTTATAGGCAATTTTTTTTTACTTAACGTAAATATGAAATCTCAATAGAAGCCGGTTTACTCCGGCAACTCATGCGTTTATTTTACATTTTCAATTGTTTGCAAAGGTTATGTTGCACAAAAGTTTCACGTCAAGCAGAATGAGAAGTTATGTGTAGTAAACGCCTCCAGAAGAAGTCTACAAAGGCAGATGCTGTCCTCATTGCAGTACTTGTCCGCACTGAGCCGAACAGCCGTTGCCGGCAGCATTCCAGATCCGATCACTGATCTCCATTTCTTCGGGGGCCAGCCTATAGGTGGGGGAGGAGATAACAAAATGGTAAGTTCCGAGTTCGGCAATATGCTGTCTAGCGACATTTTTACTTGTTTTTGAAGACAGTTGCATGCGAAGAAGTCTGCACTTTTAGGTGTGTCAACCTTACAAAGCAAGTCACAGAGATGGCATCCCATCAAGTACAAGAACCGACAACTACACAAGAGTCTAAATTAAAGTCTGAACGCAAGGAATAGAAGCACAGGGAGGTTTCCATTTAAAAAAAAATATATGTGACATGATCCCGTACTTAATCTACTAGAATGATCTACCATTCAAGCTGAATACAGATGAATCACAATACTGAACAGTAATGATACTCTATAGTGAGATGGAATACTGCAGTGGAATACTGCAGTGATGGAATATAGTGAGATGGAATTGCAGCTTACACTCACTGGTACTCAGTCTGAAAGGATTCATAGATTGGGTAAACATGATAAAGAAAAGTGTCAACGAATCACAGCCAAACTTACCTTTTTTAAAGATAAGAACCAAATCTTGTCGCGTGCCCGAAATCTGAAGGGCACTACTTTTTCAATACGCGAAGATTTTTTATTGGCAACGCGACAGATCCGCAGAAAGCTAATAGAATTTGACAGAACTTAAAATAAGCCATTTAAGCTTGTAATAGACAAGCTGCGCATTGAAAACGTTACTTACGTCTATGACGCCGTCACTAAGTCAGTTATACGCTCAAGCAGATAGCTAAAAGGAAACGTACAAACGTTTAGGAAGCCAGAGCTGCATAAGACTTGCACTCCTCTATCACTAACAGTATCATTCACTAATATTAGAAGCATCTTATCCAAACGTGAAATAGTCTCATCTTATATTGATGATAGCCTTTCTGATATTCTTGTCTTCACTGAGACATGGCTTAACGCTGACATCAATGACAATGAGATTTTTACGCATGCTAACAGATACAACGTCTATCGAAGCGATCGTCCAGACAGAAGGGGTAGTGGTGTACTTATAGCTGTTAAAAAAACCATCACGCCTTGTGTCGTCGCTTCCCATTATAATATTTAAATTATATGGGTAGCTTGCACAATTTATTCCACAAGGATGTTGCTCGGCAGCTGTTATCGTCCTCTCGATTGTCATCATTCTTTCTTAGAAGAGTTGCGCAGCAGCATTAATTCTGCCGTCGAAATTTGTGAGGCTCGCATCGTTTATCTATTCGGAGACTTTAATCTACCATTTATCGACTAGGAGCAGCTGTCATCTTGTAAGTACTCAACTAACTTTATTAACTTAACTTTAGACTGATTTGGCTCAGGTTGTCACTCACTCAACTCGCGGTTCAAATACACTTGACCTCGTTCATACAACTGCACCTGAAACTATAGACCACATAAACTATTTGAATGGCTTTAGTGACCACAAACTGCTGCAAGTTGATCTTTCTATCTTCCCACCTTTTGCAGGGACCAAATCAAAGAAAATTAGAGATTATAATGAAGCCGAATATGAAGCCATTAACAGGAAACTTGAGTCTTTCCTTGACAATGTGCTATTGCCTATTTTTACAGACGCTCAGTTGAGGAAAACTTGGTTCTTTTCAAGAATGACATTTCAGCCCTAATAGAAAAACACGTGCCGTTGATAACGATTACGAATTATAAAACTAATTCATGGTACACCAAGTCTTTGCGCAGACTTAGAAAGAAAAAGAAGTGGCTTTATCGGTCTGCGAAAAATTCGCGTTCACACACGTCTTGGGATAGATACGAGCAATGCCTAAAGAAATATTGCCACGAAAATACAACTGCGAAAAATTAGTACTATTCCCAGGATTTACCTTCATCCTAAAATCTAATTTGAAAAAATTCTGGAAAGTAATAAGTCCTGATCGGGACGATAACTTCATTTCATTACACGATGCAAATAACACTCCTTTTACCGACACTGATTGTCCTCATGTCTTTAATTCATTCTTTTCATCCGTCTTTATTAGAGAGCATGCTCATCTTTCAGAAATTGTTGAACGCCATTACTCATTCATGTCACCTATAGATATCACAATTGAAGGCATAGTTAAAATGATTGAAAATCTCTAGATGTCATCATCTTCTGGAATTGACGATATCAATTCAAAAATAATAAAAACACTGTTTAAGGGTCTGGCACTATCCTGTTTAACATTTTTCGGCAGTCGCTCACTACAGGAATGCTGCCTTCTGACTGGAAGATAGCGATGGTAGTGCCAGTCCATAAAAGTGGTTGTAAAAGTTCACCTGGAAATTATCGCTAGATTTTCTTGACGTGCAGATGTTGCAAGATGCTTGAGCATATCATAGCTTCTAACATTTATGCGCATCTAGAATCTAACAATGTCTTTTTCTCTAACCAGCACGGGTTCCGAAAGGGTCGTTCTTGCGAGACAACTCTTTGAGTTCACAACCAACCTACATTCTAACATGAACAGTAATCAACAGACAGATTGTTTATTTCTTGATTTTGCAAAGGCATTAAATCGTGTTGCTCATTGTCGCTTGATATTAAAACTGTCATCACTAAAACTTCATTCACTCACGCTAACATGGCTCAGAAACTTCTTAACTAACCGCCAACAATCACTCTTCATCACTTTGTTACGTTTCCTCTGGTGTTTCACAAGGCAGTGTTCTTGGCCCCTTACTTTTCCTTATCTACATTAATGACCTGCCTGATAACTTATCCTCATGTATGCGTATATTTGCTGATTACAGTATTATCTATCATCCCATACGCAAAAGTTGCGATTATATAAACCTTCAAGAAGACCTCGAGCATAATTATGAGTGGTGCAAAACATGGCAGATGACACTTAATGTATCCAAATGCAAACTAATCACTATTATTCGCAAGCGTGATAACTTTAATTGTCAATACATAATTTATATTAGCATTGTAAAACGCACTGACGTTTACAAATACCTAGGCATAAGCTTAACTTCTCCGCTTTCGTGGTCCACACATATCACTTCTATCTGTGCCAACACATCAAGATGATTAGGTTTTCTGTGCCGAAATCCACACAGTGCTCTCTCCGATGTACGTAAACGGGCTTATCTTGCTGTAATACGTCCTCAACTTGAGTTCGCATCCGCCATTAGGTCACCACATCAACAATACCTCATAGATAGGTTAGAATGTATACAGAACAGAACTAGTGCATTCATAGCGCGTAATCACAGCTACCCGTACAGCGTAGCACAGATTAAACATAGTCTTGCACTCGAGCCACCGAAAACTCGCCGCGACATTTTAATTTTGTCACTCTTTCACAAACTCATTCACGCCAGCATGATGCCATCTGTTCATCTTAATCTAGCACATCGAACTTCGAGCAGACTACACAACAGCTTTACCTTATCATGCATGTACGTCAATACTAACGCTTTTAACCAGTCGGCTCTTATAGTCGTTTGTGGAATGATTTGCCACATGATTTTGCGTCAGAGCAAGACCACACAAAGTTTTGTCATAAAAAAAGTATTTATGCACCTAAAACTGCTGTGTCGCATCTTCATAATCATTTGGGCCTATATAGGACTGTTTCCGAAGGGTTTTATAAATCCTCCTATCTCCTGCTTTTTTTTCCTTTTTTGCATTCTGTATTTTCATTTAGAGTGAACTCTCTTGTCAGGTAAGTGGTTTTTTTTTTTCGCTATTGCAAGGTTATAGTTACCATCAAAGTATCTTTTTGTATTTATTTCACATTCACCCACTTCACATAATGTAGCTCACTTTTCTAGATGTATTGTGCTTACATGTTTCTCACAAGTTGAATTGTTCAATTTTGTATTATATATATAAATTCTAACATATTATCTGTGCCACCACCCTTACACAATGCCCTTCGAGGGCTCTGTAAGGAACTGTAAATAAATAGAAAAAATACGAAGACTAGGCCAATTCGTGTACTACCCATAATTCCTATGCTCGCTGAAGCAACATGCGTTGTAGCTGCACACAAGCACCAGAGTTCCCTCTAGTGTATATTTAGGAAACTATATGAGAAGGTGCATGATTGTTTTACTGTAATAGCAACTAATTAACATCGAGAGCAACTAAGTAAACAAGCGCTTGCTGAGTAACCAAGTTTCTTGCGGCACGGCCACAGTAGATGAACACAACCAGGCTCGTGCGTAGTGACGGCATTGATAAGAATATTCCCCTCCCCCCCCCTTGGGCAGCGCTGGCTGGTACTAATGGTACTAAGGGCTATACGTCGCGTGTCGACGCTCGCAGCAGTTATGTGTAGAGCGCATCTATATGGGGACGGCCGCTCCAATTATACTTTTGGCACCGCTTTTTTTGTTGTTGTTGTTGTTGTTGAGAGCGCACTTCGTAGAAGCTCCCAGCCATTGTCGGGGTAAGAGCCACGCGCGGATTGTTGATAAAAAGGCGTTAGATCCACCAGGGAATTATTAGGTAAACCACCACATTCTTTTTAAGCTGCCTTCTTGGAGTTCATCAGCAGCACAATAAATCTTATTTTAGATTTGGCATGTGTGTTTTAACGTCCAAAAACCACCATATGATTAGGAGAGAAGTCGTAGAGGAGGACTCCAGAAATTTCGACCATGTGGGGTTCTTTAACGTTCACGCCCTGTGGGTCAGCAGTCAAGTGCTGTAATATATAGCCACTACACCACCGCGGTGGAGCATTGCCTGTTAGTTCTCATTAACTCATACGGAAGTGGGAAGTTAAACTGACAACCTGGAACATTTAGCTTTAGTTCCAGAAGAAAACGATTGTCCAGATATTGAAACACTGGGCACGCTGGTTACACTAAGTTCATCAACCTCCTTCAATGAATAGAGAAGTTTACTTGCGGGCAGCTTTGTTTTTAAAGGACACTTAAGCGAAGACCGTGATTTAGATTGATAAACTGCATGTATTTTGAGAACTCTGTTGTTACAAGTTTCACCATCATTAGTTCATTATTTGATGAGGAAATTAACATGCAAGTTTCACACCTATAATTTGAGCCGATATCTCCACACGTGAAGTCACTTATTTCACAATGTATTATACGTATTTTCGCGACATCGGCTCGTTGAAAAATTTTGAGACTTTTTATGTTAGGTCTATGACACCACGAGTGACAATGTAAGTACTACATATTTACTGATTAGGAACTATGCACGAACCAGTAGACCCCGTTAAATTTTTCTACGTCATGGTGTTTGATGCGGAACTGTATTAGTGGCGTCTCAACCCACATCTTCTTTTCCTGTGTTTGCTTGCCTACCAAGCTTCGCTCACGGTAAGTGTGGCGCTTCTGGGATCGAGCAAATGTACTTTACTAATAACAAAAGATAGTTTTTGTTTCTTCAGGGTCCCGTTAACACATTAATCTGTATTGTCATCAATACTTACAATAGCTTACAGATAGCTTACCCCAGCGCCCCGCCGTGGTTGTCTAGTGGCTAAGGTACTCGGCTGCTGACCCGCACGTCGCGGGTTCACATCCCGGCTGCGGTGGCTGCATTTCCGATGGAGGCGGAAATGTTGTAGGCCCGTGTACTCAGATTTGGGTGCACGTTAAAGAACCCCAGGTGGTCAAAATTTCCGGAGCCCTTCACTACGGCGTCTCTCATGATCATATGGCGGTTTTGGGACGTTAAACTCCACAAATCCTAATCCTAGCTTACCCCTGCGTATGCAGACATGCGAATTATAGCGTGATAGATCTGCTCACGGATAACGCGAATAAGAGTAGGCGCTGCATGCTCGAAAAGAGAGCCGGGTTGCAGAAATACTGGCGGATGAAAACACAGCGAACACTGTATTACGAACCATTGCCCTTATTTCTTATCGAGAAGACATTGGTCACAAGGCATGCACTTGCTGCTACTGCATCCTTGCACAGCACATCGCTTCCGCAGGTGCCGACAAAAGCACTAAGCGTAAATGTTATCCGCATCGTTCCGGTGCCCATCGGACACTTCACTCATGATTGATTGATTGATTGATTGATTGATTGATTGATTGATTGATTGATATATGGGGTTTAACGTCCCAAAACCACCATATGATTATGAGAGACGCCGTAGTGGAGGGCTCCGGAAATGTCGATCACCTGGGGTTCTTTAACGTGCACCCAAATCTGAGCACACGGGCCTACAACATTTCCGCCTCCATCGGAAATGCAGCCGCCGCAGCCGGGATGTGAACCCGCGACCTGCGGGTCAGAAGCCGAGTACCTTAGCCACTAGACCACCACGGTGGGGCTCTTCCCTCATGACGTTCACCAGCGATGAAGCGTGCCTCACAATTCGGCGCACAGCAGAGAATGCAAGCAAGTGCGGGAGTATTAAACGCGTGTGGGAGTTTGTCACCGCAGACGAATTTCACGAGTGTGCCTCTTGATGCACTACAAGGGCTGCCCTGAGTAATAATAGCATGGCTAGAGCGCGCTAAAAATTAATTTTCGTAACAATAAAAACTGCCATAAATAATTTGCTCATTACACCTACATAATATTGTTCGGAAAAAAATGTCATTTTTGTACAACATAGGCATTGCTTCGTCTTTGAATCAATTTTGGTTTTTTTACTTTCAGTGTTTTTTCCCTCAAAAACATACTAGCACCTAAATCCCAGCTCTCATAACTTCCCATGCTGATGTCGCTAGCAGGCAGTGGCGGCTGCATTTCCGATGGAGGCGGAAATGTTGTAGGCCGGTGTACTCAGATTTGGGTGCGCGTTAAAGAACCCCAGGTGGTCGAAATTTCCGGAGCCCTTCACTACGGCGTCTCTCATAATCATATGGTGGTTTTGGGACCTTAAACCCCACAAATCAATCAATCATGATGTCGCTAGCAATGGCTTCTGAGCCACTTTTCACCCAAACTAGCGCAACCTATTTGATTACATCTTGTAGGGGATATCATGCAAGTGTGCATGCAATAGTTGCCCCAAAAGTGCATTAAAAACACTCTACGAAACTCGCTTTTTCAGCTTTCGCTGCGCACGACTGGCGTTTTTTGTTTCTTTTTTGCGTGATGTCAACTGCTAGTATCACACATGCCATGCTTCTTATCAAGAATGCGTGGATCAGATGCAAAAGATGCGTGTCATGCTATGCGTTTGAACCGCGAGCACAAGGGCGCCACTGGGGCGTGTCGTTGTGGTCGACGTAATCAGATGCTGACGCTAGATTTGAAGCTAGGCTTGGTTTTCGGGAGGCCTCTGTGGTCACTGTTTATCGTCGCGTTTCGCTTCAGCCGTGAGTGCTACCGCTGTTTTGCCTGTGGAAAGAACACAAACGTAAGTGGCACTTCTCTTTCTTTTTCTTTGTAACAAGGTTCCGTGAACATCGAGGTAAAAATATAGAAATGTGTAAGGATATGTATCGAGTGAAGCAACGTCCTGTAACTTCCTCCAAGCTGCCGCGGTAGTCGTATGACGCTTGTAGTCTCTTCACGGTTCCAGTACCTGCTAATAATGCTTGAGAATTAGCATTTTGACTTGTGTTTGGGCGTTTTGTACTAGCCGATAAACTTTCCCGCCTCGCACATGGTTTGGGGCGGACCATATACCTCAATGCCATCGCAGCACCCGCCATTGTCACTTATCGGCTTAGGTGTTCTGGTAAGCTCGAGGAACATTGTTTGGTTACCGGTCACGGCAACCGAATAACAGGAGGAATATAACGTGCAAGAACACCCATCCGCTTTGGTGCCCTTTCAAGAACTCCAAGTTGTAAAATATGCCGTAGAACGCCACTACGACGCGGCATATTGTGCTTTTGCAACTTGTAAATAAAAAAAAATGATCAACGCATCGAAAATAACAAGGTTTGTTTCGAACTTGGCGTAGCCGTAATTAAACGGCTTCGTAAACTGTGTTGCGGCCCACAGAAGGGTGACAGTCGGGGGGCTCTTTCGTTTGCGATAAGATTGATTGATTCATATGTGGGGTTTAACGTCCCAAAACCACCATATGATTACGAGAGACGCCATAGTGAACTCCGGAAATTTCGACTACCTGGGGTTCTTTGACGTGCACCGAAATCTGAGCACACGGGCCTACAGCATTTTCGCCTCCATCGAAAATGCAGCCGCTGCAGCATTTGCGATAAGATTAAAAGATCTGCCGTAGTTCTTGATTTTCACCTCGCAATGGGCCACTCAGTTTTGCGTCGTTGCGCACTGAGTGGAAGTTCGTCTTGAATACAGTCTGAATATCACGTGCATACAGAGAGGCAGACATCGCCTGCGTGGATGCAGCCTGTAGCCGCCACTTCCAACGGCCGTAACTAGAGGGTAAGGAAGTGGATCTAACACTCCCAAAATTTGACTGCGTAGTGTCATTGTGGCATCGGCATTAGCTTTTTTTTTGCAAGAAACAGCTGTAGCTAAGTGATTCAGACTGTGTGTATACATGCAAACTCGTTCTGGAGAATTGTCAACCATGGCATTGTAGCGGTTACGGTACTCGGCTGCAGGCGCGAAGGTCACGGGTTCGATCCCGGCCGTGGCAGTCTCATTTCGATGAAGGCGAAATACTAGAGGCCCGTGTATGCCAGTGCGTGTTAGAAATAGCAAGGTAGTCAGTTTCCGGAGCCCTCCACTACAACTCTCATTACCATGTGGTTTTGGGACGTTAAACACCAGATGTCTAAAAAAATTATTCTGGGGAATGACATGTTGTTACTGATGAAGCACAGGCATGATGGCCAAGCGAGTCAAGGAAGCTAGAATGGAGCTGTCCGAGCCTTCGGAAAGCGATGGAGCCTCATCGTCTAGTTCCAGCGAGCGGAAGGAACCAAAAGAAGCACCTCCAAAGATGATCGATATGATAGTCGATGCAATGAATAATCTGAGTAAGTGCACGTCCTCTCCTCGCCGTGTTGCTCTCGTAACGTATATTGTAACGAGTTTATGAGCTACCTCTCAGCCTTGTGCTCGCCTGTTATGTAGTGAAGTCTAACATTTGACACCACGTTTACTTATTGGAAATCTGTACTGACCACTCCAACAGGGCCGCTGTCGTTGTGAGCGTTTACTTAGAGAATGCTCCGGGCGTAAATATGGACAGTTTCACTGTAAATTACAGCCAATTCCCATTCCATGCTTTCTATAAAAATATCATTACATGTTGTCCTTTAAAACACTTTTAAAACAGCACACTTTGCCAACAAGCTTGAGCAAAAGTAATTGCATACGAAACCAGTAAGTTTAAGTTTCTGCGAGCAGTTTCATTTGGCTGACTTAATTATCTTCACATATACTAGTACACCGGCTCTTGTAAGCATTGAATTTGAAAGTGCCATTGGAATGTGTTACAACCCTTTGGTTGCCACAGTTTAATTTATTATTGTCGAATAGCTGCACACGTCGTGTAACCGAACCTCCCAACGCAAGCACTGCATTAAAAAAATGTTGGGCAGCGCTGTCCGAGCAACAGTTTGCGTATTGTCGTTAGTCGCAGTGAAATACAGTACTGCATGCTGTTAAGTGTTCTGTGGTGTAACAAGTCTGAAGGTAGTGATTTCGAGATCTGGAAGCCCATTTAAATCGAGTCAACCATCTGGCCGCTTAAGCTTCCTGCACTCGCGGTCCCCCCGTTCCACGGCTGTATCATTTGCTTGTCGTTCTACTGTCGAGCTATTAACATTTTCTATGTCGGCAAAGCTGGCTGATGTAATGACGTGCTCTTTCTTTCGTTGTCTTGTTTGATATATCTACCAAGGGCACATGTGCCAATATACGTGCGCAGTATTGATATGAAATAATAGGATACCAGGTCTGCATACCATGGCTGGACCTACTCTATCGCTTTACAAATGTAGGTGTGGGTAGATTAGGTGGAGGTGGGCGTCATTTGCAATCTTTTTTTTAGTTTCTTTTGTTGCATCGTTTGCTATCCTGGCTAGTAGGTGTGCCTGATTAACTGCAGTTAATCTTAGCTATTAAGGGCAGCATGGCCCGGTAAAACCTAGTTAACCAAGCATAGGTATTTCAGAGCCTAATTAGCCCTAAGCTAGATTTAAGATTCTAGCATGCCCAGCCATGCAATGTCGGCAAAATGGTACGAGCTAAGCTGTTTATACACTCAAGATCGATCTATAATTAGGGATGATTAGTATACTTAGCTATTTAAAGCCACATTGACTTGGGATTCAACGTAATATAGACCAAGCCACAAATAAGTAAATTCGGCGAAGGGAGCAATTTATCTTATTTAGGCTAATCAAGCTATAACTTGATTTCGTTGACTATAGATGCAAGCTAATGAAGGTCAAGCCTCAAATGTGCCACTTAGGCTGATTAAGCTAAGTTGTCAAAGAAGTGATTCCCAATTGAATCCAGTTGATATCTAGCCAATAGTTGTGACTTACAATGTGAGCATTTAGTGACAACGGCGTGTGAACGCACGTGGGTTTAGCCAGGCCAGGTCAAGACGAGTACCGACCAGCTCTGCTCTGCGAAGCTTTGAGCGACTCGTTGCAAGCTGCGAACTTTTTTTCTGTAGTGGCAAACGCCTTCAGATGGCTAGACTTCAATGACGATAGTTATAGCGCGAAAACAAAACGATGGCACAGAGACAAGGACACGAAGGACACGAGCGCTTCTTGTCTCTGTGTCATTGTTTTGTTCTCGCGCTATAACTATCGGCATGCCATACCAACTAGCCCAAGCTGCCACACTGCTAGACGCCAGTTACGGCAATAAGTTGAGATTTAAACGAACCCTTCAAACTAACCTTAGGAATTCACACAAACCTAAGGGTGGTGAGTTGAGTAAAAATGTAGAATCTTTCTTTAATTGAGAATCGCCTCCCTTCATTTCATTGTCGATTCTCTAGCTCAGATAGACGAATTGGCCATTTTGCGACGCTGGCGTTTACTTGCAAGCGTGTGCTGGTGTTCCAAACGTGTAGCCTACTTTGCTTATGCGTATCAGACGTCTGACCTTCGTGACGCCAGCACGAGGCATGAGTTAGTGTGGGGCCAATGCGAGGGAAAAACCACAGGGGCTCGTCAAACGTCTTAGCAGTTACGAGGCCTCTGGCAAGTATCGCACTGTAACCTAAACCAAGGCGCCAATGAGTGCAACTAGATGGCCAGAATGACGAGGCTGTTCACGACAATTACCGGCCACGATTGTCTTCTACGTTCGCTGATGTATACAGTGCTCGGCAATCGCAGGCTTTCAGAATTAAAAACAAAACAGGCGATACTCGGAACGAGCGGCTTCTGGCGGTGAGGGCGACAGTGTTCGGGACGTGTGGTGACTGCATCCGGTAAACAGCCAAGTCTGTGGTTTACGGTGGATCTGATAAAGCTGTACGATATTTTGTGACGCACGCCCGACATCTTTAGTCGCTTCGCGTGGTGTATCAAGTGAGCATAGCTGTTTTTAAGATATGACAAGCAGTGTTGTGCCGGCATCACTAAGAACCACAGACTGAATGCCTGTCTATACCAAGTGCACACACAATGAGCCCTCCCTTTTTTCCCCGCAGGGGCGCCTGCGCAAGTAGGCGTTTGGTGTGTAGCGACACCACGGACCCGAGCTAACGGGGGGGGGGGGGGGTTCGGCATCTTCCCACGTCTAGCCGTGCGTGGCTTTGCCGTGTCCGGGGAAAAGGGGATCCTGGGGGTTGAGCTATGCTGGGTGATTGGACCTTTAAGGCCCCCCGACGGAGACAACACACCCCTTTGGCCCCTGCTTCATGTAGACGGCAGCCCCGGATTGACCCGCCCGGGGGAATCGGCCGTCGCCTTTTCCTGGCTCCACCTCACATCTTCGTCTTTTCCCTTACTTTAAATCTTTCCTGTCCTCTACTCTCTTCCGTTGACTTCCGTGTTTCCTGGCGGCAAGGGTTAACCCTGTGTGGCTATCCTACCTTGGATACACCATATTCGGTTATAGTGGGGGTGTACAGCTGGCGTCTGCAGGGCCTGTGCTTACAGACCCTGCAGCGTCCCCTTGTAGGACTCCATGGTGGGTGGCTGGCGCCGCTGCCGAAAATAAACCTTTTCATATGGCTAGTTCCTTCCCCCCACTCCCTGATCGCCCTCAGAAAAGAGGGCGCACCGATGAAGTCTTCCAGTTTTTTGGTCACCAGAGAGTATCCTTCCCCCAATTCCACGTTATCCACGCTGACACACCCGGCAAACCAGTGCGAACACTTTCACCTTTTCTTGTTTCGAAGTCTTTGACAGAAATCTTTGGCCCAGTATATAAAGCATCGAGAATGGCAAGTGGTGACCTCCTGTTGGAGCTCCGCGACCAGAAACAATATGAAAAATTGTCTAATCTAGTGAAATTTGGAGATACCAAAATCATAGTAACCCCACACCGAACCATGAACACCACCCATGGTGTTGTTTCAGATGATGACCTGTTAGGGCTGACTGAGGCTGAACTCCTGGAGGGTTTCAGCGAACAGATTGTCATCAACGTGAAACGAATTAGGATGAGACGTGATGGCAAAGTCCAGACTAAGCACCTAATACTTACGTTTAATTCAAGTGTGCCACCCGACTCCGTTGAGGCTGGGTACATTAAGCTTCGAGTGAGGCCTTATATACCAAACCCTCTACGATGTTTTAAATGTCAGTGGTTCGGCCACAGTTCGCAGAACTGCCGAGGCTGCCTAACTTGCGCAAAACGCAGTGCTGAAGAACACACATCTGATGCCTGTGAAAACTCTCCTTACTGTGCGAACTGTAATGGGCAGCATGCCGCATACTCACGGTCGTGCCCATGCTGGAAAAAAGAAAAGGAAATTATCACAATTAAAGTAAAACAAAACATTTCATTTAGGAAGGCACGAAGGCAGGTGTCCTGCCTACCAGAAACTAGCTTTGCCGAAGTGGCGCGTTAGGGGGCAGCGCCACGAAGGCCCCCGGCGGCTGTCTGGCACGCGCGTAGTGAGCCGGCGGTGACGCCATCCGCCCCCTCGGCGGTTGCAGCCAGTGCTGCTGCTCCGCCATCTAGGAAAAACCCACCAACCTTCGGGCTGGGGGCCGCGAAGGCCTCGTCTTTTGAGGCGAGGCCCTCAAAACAAATGCAGCGCTCGCAAGAGCGCTTGTCCAGTGCCTCGCAAGAGGCAATGGACACAACTCCGAGCGTGAGGGCGCAGCAAGCGCCTAAGGATCGGCGCGACTCTGTCGACCGATCCAAAAAAGAAAAATCTCGTGTCACGGCGCCTGGAAAGGGTCCGTGAGCTTACTTTCCATCCTTGAGCACACAACACAAAACACATCTAAAATTGACACACAAATACTACAGTAAAATGCCAGAGGCCCGTTTAATAACCTAGATGATATCAAAGACTTGCTTAATGACTATCAGCCAAAAGTGTTCTGTGTTCAGGAAACTCATTTAAAGTCAACTCATGTGAATTTCTTAAATCAATATGTAGTTTTTCGTAAAGATCGAAATGGTGGCAATTTCTCTTCTGGAGGTGTGGCCATCATTGCACAAAGAAGCATAGCATGCCAGCACATTTTGCTACAAAGCTCTCTTGAGGTTGTGGCTGTTCGCGCTATTCTGTTCAACCGTCTATCTATCTACTCGATCTACATAGCCCCTGACGAACCATTCAATGAAGCAGAGTTCGAAAAGCTTATTGATCAGCTTCCACAACCATATGTGTTAATTGGAGATTTTAATGCTCACAGTTTGCTATGGGGTGATACCAAATGTGATGCGAGAGGTCGTGCAATAGAAAACTTTCTTCTCGCATCTGGAGCCTGTCTGCTCAATAAGGCAGAGCCAACATACTTCAGTGCCTCACACAATACATATTCATGCATAGATTTAGCCATTGTGTCACCGTCACTCCTACCTTACTTAGATTGGAAAGTTATTAATAATCCCTATGGAAGTGACCATTTTCCAACTCTTTCAGTAACAAAACAACGGGATGACCGGCCGTCTTATCCTAAAAAGTGGAACTTTCATGTTGCAAACTGGGTGAAATTCAGAGAGCTATGTACACTACACCTCCAGGAGGTAGACCATTTGGAAGTAGAAGAAATGGCCAACTATATTTCTGAATATGTTCTTACTTGTGCAAAAAAGTGCATACCGCAGTCCAGTAATGATAAGGTTAACACAAAGCCATGGTGGAATCGGGAGTGTGAAATTGCTAAAAAACGGCCAAACAAAGCATGGAGGACTTTTTCTCGCTACCCAACAGCAGAAGATATCCTTTGAAAGTTGCAAAGCGAATGGCAGGCGTGTTCGCCGTATAGCCAAACGGGAAAGCTGGACACGCTATATATCCTCAATAAACTCCTACACAGACGTCAGTAAGGTTTATATTAGGGTGCATAAACTTCAAGCACAAGGCCCAAATCCCTTCCCTTTGGTGAATGACTGCAGTGATACAACAGAACAGGCAAACGCCCTTGGCGAACACTTCGAGAAAATGTCAAGCTCAAAAAACTATACCACTAAGTTCTTACGCCACAAAAGCATAGCTGAAAGTGTACCTCTTTGCCGGAACAAGTCTGT
This sequence comes from Rhipicephalus microplus, assembly GCF_013339725.1. Classification (NCBI taxonomy): domain Eukaryota; kingdom Metazoa; phylum Arthropoda; class Arachnida; order Ixodida; family Ixodidae; genus Rhipicephalus; species Rhipicephalus microplus. Next base: position 129,683,592 of record NC_051172.1, on the reverse strand, counting down.
ATCAGACGGATACAATAAACCACTAACACTATATGAACTGAAGCTTGCCCTTGGTTCCTGTGGAAGTTCTGCTCCTGGTTCTGATAGAATTACCTATGAAATGATCAGAAATCTCCCTGATAAAACCCTGAACTGCCTTTTAGCACTTTACAACAAGATTTTCAATACCGGCAAAATACCTTCTGCTTGGAAAGAGGCAATAGTACTACCAATCCTTAAACAGGGCAAAGATCCCTCTTCGGTAAATAGTTACAGGCCTATCGCCCTCACAAGCTGCCTACTCAAAGTGTTTGGAAAAATGATTAACTGCCGCTTGGTCTATTACTTGGAATACAACGGCATATTGGACCCGTTCCAGTCTGGTTTCCGTACAGCTAGATCCACAACCGACAATCTTCTCCTCCTTGAGTCGTATATTCGTGACGCGTTTGTACACAATCAATACTTTCTGTCTGTTTTCTTTGATCTTGAGAAAGCATATGATACTGCCTGGCGATACGGAATCCTGCAAGATCTACTGTCTTTCGGAATATGTGGCTGGTTGATTACCATCCTAAAAGATTACCCGTCTGAAAGGAAGTTCCGTGTAAGAATAGGTACTGTGTTATCACGCACATTTCTTCAAGAAAATGGAGTGCCGCAGGGAGGAGTATTAAGCTGCACACTATTTATAGCTAAAATGAACTCTCTTCGCTCTGTTATTTCACCTGCAATATCGTACTCTGTATACGTGGACGACATTCGAATTAGTTTCAAATCGTGTAACTTGACTGTATGCGAACGCCAGATACAGTTAGGTGTTAACCGACTTGCAAAATGGGCTGACGAGAATGGTTTTAAGTTTAACACTGACAAGACTACTAGTGTGCTTTTCTCGAGACGACGAGGTGCGCATCCTGACCCCTGCATATTAATGAATGGACAAAACATAGTCATCGCGAAAGAACAAAAATTTCTTGGTGTAATTTTTGATTCCAAACTCACCTTCATCCAGCACATAAAACAGCTGAAGTTAAAATGTCTCAAGACCATGAACGTTTTAGATTTTATCGCCCTCTGCTTGGCGTCTCTCATAATCATATAGTGGTTTTGGGACGTTAAACCCCACATATCAATCAATCAAGATTTTATCGCATCAGTCGTGGGGGACAGACAGGCACTGTCTCATATCTCTTTCGAAGCCTGGTTCTGTCACGCATAGACTATGGATGCATAGTATATCAGTCAGCTTCAAGGACAGCACTGAAAATGTTGGACCCTGTATAGCACTTAGGTATCCGGCTGGCACTTGGTGCCTTCTGTACCAGCCCTATTCACAGCCTTTATGCAGAGTCAGATAAGTGGCCACTAGACTATCAGCGCACGTATATAGGAGTCAACTATGCAGTCAAGATCATGTCTCTGAAGCAGCACCCATGCAAAACACTTATGAACGATGTGTCTACTACCCAGTTATACCTAAACCGTCCTTCTATCGCCCCACCGTTTCTATTGGCAATAAGACCTGCAGTAGAAAAACTTGCAATTTTTTTCTTGCATGCTTACAAAACTTGCATGCGTACAACCACACGAAAAGCCCAAACGAATTATTATTTGAATGTTGAATTGCTAATTAAGAAAATACCAAGTTTCATAGTGTTGTAAAGGTATTAACAAACTTTAAGCCTTGTACACTCTTTATGTATGTCTTCTCTGTTACGACCCTCTATGAGGGTTGACAGTATTATCAAATAAATAAACAAATAAACTATAATCACAAACTATCAGATAAAAAACAAATTCATTATCATACAATGACAGGGACGGAACACCGATACATTGTTCACCAAATCGCCTAGTATACATCGCCTCTGCCAATTCACGAGCCACTTTGTCTTTGCTTTTTGACAAGATTCTCGTGCAGTTCAGTAGCAGTTATCACGAACACTCCTTACAATGATACGGCAAATGTGAACCCATGCCGCTTCTCATTCACAGCACATTTTCTCTAAGCGATAATTTATACATCTGGCCAACTGGCCAATGTACACCTTCCCACAACTGAGTAGAATCAAGTAGACAACACCTACCAAACAACTCAAAAACTTTCGTGCTTCTTTACACAATCAGCACTTGGTGCGCCACATAAACGGGCAAAAATACGCGAAAGCCTCCGAGGTGCCGAGAACACGACAGGGACCTCAAAACGAGCGGCGACGTTCTTCGACGAATGAGCCATTCTGTGTACGTACGGAATGACAAGAGGGCGCTTCTGTGTTATTTCCTTTGTGACTGAATCGCTGGTGGCATCATGTCAAATTTTTCTCAATAAAGCTTCACATACTGACGTTAACACCAACGAAAGAAAACCCACAGACACGAGCCTGGATGTTTGTACCCTAAAACATTCTTTACACTAAGAACGTGGAGGCAAAACCTTGGAAGAGCCAATTGTAAGCTCGTACTAGCAATGACCTTTTTCACTACTTTAGAGGGGGCGGAATGATACGGCAAAAAGCCTTCCGAGCACGAAGGTGACACATCAATAGACGTGGTTTTTGTGAAGCATGAGATGATCTAAAAACTGCAGTTTGTCACAGACAGGAAGCTCGTGGGTAAACTTGAGCCCTGGTCAAAACGCTCCAAACTTGTCTAAAACTACCGATACACATGCAGAGTATGAGTCATGAATCCTACTTTACATGCGTCACGTTTGCCTCACGAAAACCACGTGTATTGAATATGTCATCCTCGTGCTCGGAAGGCTTTTTTGTCGTATCATTCCGCCCATCCTAAAGTAGTGAAAAAGACTATTCCTAGTACGAGCTTACAATTGGCTCTTACCAGGTTTTACCAGCACGTTCTTGAAAAAAGTTTCAGGGTGCAAGCATCCAGGCTCGTGTCTGCGAATTTTCTTTCGTTGGCGTTAACGTCAGTATGTGAAGCTTTATTGAGACAAATTTGACATGATGCCACCAGCGATTCAGCCACAAAGGAAATAATACAGAAGCGCCCTCTTGTCCTTCCGTATGTACACATAGTGGCTGATTTGTTGAAGAACGTCGCCTCTCGTTGGGGGTCCCTGTCGTGTTCTCGGCACCTCGTAGGCTTTCGCGTATTTGTGCCGATTCATTCGGCGCACCAAGTGCTGATTGTGTAAAGAAGCACGAAACTTTTTGAATTGTTTGGTAGGTGTTGGGTTGGCAGGGTGTACATTGGCGAGTCGGCCCGATGTATAATTGATCGCTTAAGGAAAAATGTGCTGTCAATGAGAAGCGGCACGAATTCACAATTGCCGTATAATTGTAAGGAGTGCTTGTGATAACCGCTACTGAACTGCACGAGAATCTTGTGAAGAAGCAGACGAAATGGCACGTGAATTGGCAGAGGCGACGTATATTAGGCAATTAAGTGACCAAAGTATCTGTGTTCCGTCCCTGTCGTTGTATGATAATGAATTTGCTTTTTTATCTGATACGTTGTGATTATAGTTGTTCGAGCTTTTCGTGTGGTTGTACGCATGCGTGAGGGTTTCAGTACAGCTGCGAGTGCGCGCTTTTCCGTGTCATTTGTTTCGTCTTTAAAGATTGCGCCAACCACCTTTTACACAGCTACACACCAACTAGCCCTGCAAAATACGTTATGGGGCAAAATCTCACAGAGTGGAAACATGAAATAGTTTTCGCACCACCACTAGTGGAAACATGCGAATCGCACAAATGGGGTTGAAGGGCCACTCATTGAAGGGCGCCTGTATTTAATAAGCAGCGAAAGTATAAAGTGAGCCACTGCGTAGGCTCACGTGTTGCCTTATGGATGCGTATGGTTTCGCTGATTCGCAAAAGGAAAAATTATGGCGTTGAGGGCCATGCACTAATGAACTGCAAGAGGCATTCTGGGATGGTTCGAAATGGCTAATGTTACGCGCATAAGTGTTAGATTCCTTACGGCAGGGTTGAGGCGTGCACCTACGAGTTTCGGGAAATTTCAATGCGGCAATAGGCTCTTGGCTCAGATTCTCGCATTTCACTCGACCACCTATCTCAACTTATTAAAAAGTTCGTTATTTAGTCAAGTAAAAAACGTCTTCAACCACATTCGAGGCCCTGCAGCACTTTGATTTCATTCGATTGATCGATATGTGGGGTTTAACGTCCCAAAAGCGTTATACGATTATGAGAGACGCCGTAGTGGAACCTTCCGGAAATTTGGACCATCTGGGGCTCTTTACCGTGCACCCATATCTGAGTACTCGGGCCTAGAAGACTTCCGCCTCCATCGGATATGCAGCCACCGCAGCTGGGATTCGAACCCACGCCCTGCGGGTCAGCAGCGGAGTACCTTAGCCACTAGACCACCGCGGCGAGGTGCCCTGCGACACTTTATCAGTAATAGTCGAATGAATTTACTAAGAGCTTATTGCCTCAACTGTCGCCGAAATTTTTTGGAATTCGTAAAGTATGAACGGAGTTTGGCATTTGTCGCACGTTTCAAGCGCGTTCCGTCTAGTTTCCTAGAAGCAAGCGCGCTGATGGTTGCGCCAGGACCTGAATGACAAGGGGGCCTAGTAGATGCGTCTCGCCGTCACCGCGCGTCATGGCCTTGCGCACTTTTTTTTGCTCCGAACGCGTGGTTTGCTGTCAGCGTGGTTGCGAGCTGTCGCGCGGGTATGTGGCGGCATCACGCGGCAGCCACGGTAACTATGCAACTCACGATGCTCAAGTGAACCAACGTGACAATGGTCTTTGGGCTTATAACATTGGCATTTTGGATATACGGCATCATTTGTAGCGAGATGAAAGAACGATAACTAGATGACTGAGAATGGAAAATTTCAGGTTGCGTGCCATGTTTCGCTCACGTGTTCTCCGGGGCTTCAACTATTGATCGGCAGTGTTTTCAGACTATACCAAAAAGGTGTTGCAGGGCCCCTTTAAAATGTCTATTACAGAGAAATGAATTATGAAGACAGTGAGCAAATAGTTTTCTCCATATATTGTTTTGCAGATTTTAGGACACATCAAGCACCTGATAGTGACCTTTTCTTCCATAATGAAATGACGAACTTCGATTTGTCGTTACAGTGTTTCTCCCATATGCGCACTAAACTTGAAAACTTTGCAATTCGCACACCCCTACTTCGACGACGCTTGCCTACAACTTTCGTCTGTAAACCTTAACATTTACTTGAAATTGTCATTCAACATTTACCGTAAATTGTTACTGCTTCAGTTTAAATGTCTGTTTAAGCTATTTCTTTAGTGACTAAATTCAAATCAATCTTTCAGGAATGAAAAAAGGTTTGCTGTGCCCCACTCCCTCCTCCTCTACCCCACTCGCGAACTGATGCGCAAATGGTGCGCTTTTGATGGCATTTATGCACAACAGTTTTGGTGGAGTGTCCCTATGAAACAGCGCAACTAGTAAGAGTACTCAAGTAGCTAACGTAGTCACTTTTCAGGGATAACAGGAACCCGTAAAGTCTACCAACCATGTTTTTTGTTAGGTCGAAAAAAACATTTCATAGAATTCTCAAGTTTTTTTTTTTTTTTGTTCTCGCAGATGACAGGCGAGGTGCGTCTCCCGTCTATCTGAAAAAATTCATTCTAGGTGAGATACCTTTCAAGATCTACATAGTAATGACTTCACTATCTGTGACAATCTTGTCGTAAGTGTTTAAATATGTGTACTGCCACTCTAGCCCTATCGAGGTAACTTTCATGATTTCTTATTGCAGTGCTGATTACGAGACGAAAATGAGACAGACTTCAGGGCAGGTGGTGCGCAAACTCACATCCGGCTTATTCATATCTTTCAAAGAGTGAAACCTCAGTTGATAGTCAGATAGAATGGTTAGGGTGAAAGCGGTACACAGCAAAAAGACTAGATGAAAGCAAAGATAATGCACGAATATGGTACATACCTTTGTAATCAGACAACATTTCGGGAGATCAGTGTATGCCAATTTCTAGAAATTAATTTCTGCCCGAGTTAAATGTAATGAGGGTTTGCTGACACATTCATCGTTTTAAGCTATGATGCAAAAGGCTTTCTTTACCTCTGGTATCGTTATCACCACCACGTGCTAGCAACGTGGTGCCCTGGAACATCGGCCTGTTTGAACATCGTTTGCAATATGCCGCATGGTGACCTGCTCCTTGCAATTGTTAGCCCGTTTAAGTGTCCCAGAAGAGTGTTCATCATTACAGCGTCCTGTTGCCCTCTGTTTTTTTTTAACTTTTGTTGAGGTATACTGCATATAACACACTTCGCACATTGTACATGGGGTCCGGTGGTTTGTTGATCCTTTGTTTTTCGCTCGGCTATCGTTCACTGCTTTGCAGAGCCTTCAAACTTATGAGGCGCTGAAAACAAACACGGTGCAACGCGCTACTTCACAAATGGTTTTCGGTGCAGTAGCGCTATATGACAAGTCAACGATCGCTGCCGCAGACGTCTTCGCAACACTAACGCAGTTTAAGCATTTCTGCCCCTGATCTGGGAAGTTTGGTGAGCGGCACTTTAAAGAACATCATCCTCTATTTCCCGTATGATGATCTCGATTATGTTCGTCTCTGACAAGATCTTGCTCACTCTTGCAGAAAACGATGGCTTCACAATTCATAACTGAATAATTCATCCACACGCTACGCTCATTCTCACAAACGATATCCTGCACGCAGCTTACGTTCACAAAGCCAGTCAAACTCGTTCAGTGATGTATTCTCGAAGGTGGATCACGTCTGGAAATCTCGCTTGAGGTTGTTCCACCAGAGGCTGGTCGTACCCGCGTTGTTGAAAAGCGTTGTTCAGTTTTTGAAATATTTCAATTCGCTTTGCATGCTTTAGTTTGCCACGCCGAGATCTAGGCTGTTTCATTGCTGTCATCCACTCCGCCAAATATTGCTCTAGTGGCATCTCTGGCGAGAGACACTAGTGCACATGGCAATAGAGGAGGCAGCCAATCGAATAAGTGTTCAGGCGTGGGTGATGGTAAGGTTCGCGATGAACTTTATGGGTGAATATAATGGTTAAACAGCACCAGCAAGTGTGTTTATCTTAAAGCAACACTAAGGCAGGCTATCGGAGCAGAAGCCGACATTGATTGTAATGCATAGTCTGCTCAGAAACCACATGGCTCATTTAGATTTAGATAAGCACGGGTGTAAGCCTAAAGTAGTAATTTTCTCATCTTTATTCCATTTCTGTAATTCCGTCGTGAGCCATTGTCAACACTTTAGATTCTATTCGTTGTGAGCGGCAATGGGAATTCCCCCAACCGCTCTTATTTTCCGCCCATCAATCTGACTGACACCTTTGAAATCTGTGCTGGATGAACCAATATATTGCCAGCTTCAAGTACCATATTGACAATATCGTCTATTTATTGTGAGTTATTCATGCCAACTTCCTCACCTAATCCTTTCATTGGCGTGACGCGTTATCCTCAAGCATAGGTTCCACGCACTGGCGGTTGACGTACTTGTGTTTAGCGAAACGTCTTCATTGTGAGCATGTCACCTCAGGCGCACTTTACAAACTGTTCAAAGAGGACTTCATGTGTGCAAACTTCAAGTACCAGGCCGGTACTAAATGTTGCTGTGTTCATTCTTACGAGAAAATGGCCGTCCTCAACGAAATACCAGTGATCAGTTGCTTTGTACTAGAACACCAAAACAAGTTCCTTTGAAGCCTCAGCCTTTTTTATGGATGCTAGGATTTTCAATCTGGAACGGACTGGAACAATGTTGATTGTAATTAGGCTAATTCAAATGATCTTACTGGTCGTTGTCATTAGGATCACTGTTCGTATATGAAGGGGGACCGAAAGCAACAATGCTGATGTGTTTGAATCTAGGCAACGTTAAAAGGCACCACATCGCCGCGTAACCCAGTGCACTGCTAAGGAATTTTTGAAAGCTGTCGTTGCCTTAGTACGTCACATTATTCAACCTTATCTTGTCTTCCAAACACCTTGTTACTAGATTTTGTGTAAATTAAACTTACGCGGTTTTCTATTCTTTAAATGAATTTTAAATTTTGCAGGCAAATATCCCGAAATCAACACACAGCTGTTCAAAGCAAAGTTTAAGAGGACTTTTGTTAAGGCCCTAGAGAACAACATTTTGGTGAGGACTAAAGCAACAGAACATGCTGAAGGAGTAACCGGGAGAGTGAAGCTGGTGACAAAGGTGAAACCTCGCAAAAAAGTTATGGCTGCAGGCTCACCAGCAAAACAACGACCGGCTGCTTGGAAGTCTGCAAATGCCCCGAAAACGAAAGCTAAAGCAGAAGAGGGCGGAACAAAGAAAGTCGGATCTGGCGAGGCGACGGCCAGAAAAAGGGCTGGCGGAGACATGAAGGCAGCCAAGGGCTCTGGCGGAGAGACAAAGGCAGCCAAGAGCTCTGGCGGAGAGACAAAGGCAGCCAAGGGCTCTGGCGGAGAGACAAAGGCAGCCAAGGGCTCTGGCGGAGAGACAAAGGCAGCCAAGGGATTGGCGGAGTAGAGGACAAAGCCAGCCAAGGCTCTGGCGGAGAGACAAAGGCCCAGCCAAGGCCCTAGTCGGAACGGAGGACGAAAAGTGCAACTTGTCGGAGGTGAAGAGATCCTAAAGGCGCGATGCGGAAGTAGTGGTCGTAAGGGTGCTGGTGGGGAGTCGCAGGCTGCTAAGAGCACTGTGGGAAACGCAAAGGGCCCGGAAAGGTGGCGCGGTGGGCGAAGCAACTACCAAGGCTTCAGACGAGTTGGGTAAGGGACGAAGGACTGGCGGGATGGCCTACAGGCAGTGCAAAAAACCGAAGTGCTGCTACCGCTGACAGCGAGAAAGTAAAAACAGGTACTGCCAGTTTGGCGAAGACCAAAGCGCGTGCAGCTGGCAAGGAAAAAGCCATGGACAAAATCGTTGAGGCTCCCGAGTCCTCCAGCGAAGGTGAAGATGCGGCCAAGTGCACCAGCGAAGGCGAGGAACAAGCTGCCGCGCAGTTCAGCGAAGGGCAGGAGATGGCGAATAAGTACAACACCGAAAGCGAGGACGATGCCTAGCGCTCTAGCGAAGATGAGGAGGAGACGTCACCTACCACAAAAGGCAAGAAAGAGCATGAAGATCACAGTGAAAACGAGATGGAATATTGCTCTAGCGAAGGTGAGATGGAGGAGCTTCCTAGGGAAGGTAACATGGAGATTCCAGCTAACGAACGAGATGGCGACTCAAGTAACTCGACCTCAAAAAAAGGTAGGCACAGCGAAGGAATTCCTGCCACTTGCGCAATCAAGCACGGTTAAAATGAAAGGTGCGAAGACGGTGAGGCGCCGGGAGCACGTAGAAACTGTCGAAAAATTCTGTCTGATCCCGATCCTCCACAGCAACAATCAAAACCAGCATGTCGAGGGACAAAATAAAACGTTCAGCCACATGCTGTGCACGCGGTTAAGCATTTTACCACATGTTTTTAACAATGACGAGGACAGCTTTTCATGCAGCGGCGCCAATTCTTTTGTCTTTTAAATCATAGTAAGGGCACAGCTAAATAAACATCTGGATGGAAAAATAAGTTTGCTGCATCTTAAGAATCCTTCGCTTTAGCAGCATGCCAGGACGTGCAACCATGTTTGGAAGTGAACGTCATTCCGCGTGCGATTTCTTCTCCGCGCCGAAACGCATGCACAATCTGCTGGCAAGACACTCCTTTGTATGCAAGGAAGCAGCTCTGTATAGTGGAATAGTGCTCATTCATTATGCGTTTTGTAGTTGGAACATTTGCTTTTACCATAAAATAAAGCAGTATTAAAAACAATGCACTAAAATTACTAGTTTCTTAATCGGCCCATATGGATCTTGGTGCTCAACAGAAGTCATAGCGAGGTCACAAGGGCGATACGGTGGGATGTGCGTTGTAGTCTATTTTGCCCCTGCAACTCCTATGACCTTAATGCAATTATCCAGCTAGTCCAAGTCAAAATATTTCACGCCACATCAATAGTTGAAGCACCGGATACTGCGCGCTATTGAGCACCATTGACCGCTGTAGACCATAACGCTGTTTTATACAACGCAGTTTAGCTTTTATGCGCACATTTCGATCCAGTGACCATTTTCACTGGTTAAACACTGCTGCATTATAGCCACGTAGCACAAGGCGCTTCAATTAAATTCGATAATTGCTCTCGCACTCGTGTTTTAAAAGTGCACTCACAATCTTCAATTATCTGTAGCGGAGGCCATCAAGGTGGCTACGATTTTGGAGACTGCACAGCTGATGGTGAGCGAGCACTGCGGGCAAGCAAGCATGAGATAAGAGCAGGCCTGGCGCAATAGGGGTCGTTGCTTTCGCCTTTCCCGCGGAACCCGGTAACCATTGCCTATAGATCAATTTCGCAAGGAGGCTGTGACTTTTACACCACAAAGCTGCAGAACTGCGTAGCGTATGCGATGTTTCGCCGCTGGTGTCTTAGGAGGAGGGGGGGGTAGAGATCTGCGGTGGTGTATGCAGCCAGCTTATGCACTCAGTACCAAGGGTATTGCTGTTCTTCGTGGTACACGTTCAGAGCACAGCAACGCTTCGTGGCTGTAACTGCGCTATTAAATAATCGCCAAGCTGTCAACCTCGAAATGGCTGGCACATAAAGCAGTGACTACCCACGAGACATTCCCGCTGTGGTGCCGACGATGATCAGGAGGTGATGCATTCCTTAAGCAGCACGTGTAAATGGGTAATTGGTTAGTATGTTTTTTTGTTGTTGCAGCTGGCGTTGTGGGGTTCGGGGAGTATGCGCTAGCGTTAAGTTTTCGGTCAACTCTCCAAATAATTGGTGAAATGTCAATGCAGATGAGCGAATACGTACAGCCGTTTGCACCCTTCAATCGAACGCTCCGACGCGTGGCGTCAGTTCTCTTGGACTGAGGTCAGCGCCACCAAGCGTTGAAACTGATATGCTTGCTGCAGTTACCGATAGATGGCACGTGCATTGGTTTCACAGGTGACTGTTTCGGGTCTGCCTAACCGGCAGGTCTAATGCAATCACGTCGCATCCCGTGTTTGCCACGTTTCACTCCTGGCTACGTTTTCGCGGGGGCCCATGACGTTCGTTGTCGTATAGACCTCCCAACGGTCAGGGGCTGCTGTGCCGTGTGTGTTTCGCCGCCTTGAAGCAAAAGCCGGTCTCTTGGTACCCCGCTTCCGCCTTCTGCCGGCGATATCTCAGCCCATCCACGTGCTCTACGCGCGTTATCTGGTCGCCCTCCACGTGCAGCGTCACCTATGACTTGCTCCGAAGGTTTAAGGGCACATACTACTCGGAGACACTTTTTTTTAAATATTCACCCTAAAGCGATGAAACTTGAGCTGATTAGGGAACTTTTTATGCTGATTTCAAATATATTAGTTTTTTTTTGCAAGTTGATTACTTTTAGCTCTGCAAAATGACAAAGTAAACACCTTAACCCTTTGCCCCCCCCCTCGTTTCATCCCTTAACTTTCATAAACTTTTACCATTCATAGTTGATAATGTTTGAAATAAAGTGTAGAATGCAAATAACTGATTAGGAAGCGCATACAAAATATGTAATAGGCGTGGAAAATAATAGACGTAAAAGTCCATATTTCACCCACCCTAGTAAATGTTTACATAGAAGTTTTATAATACAATAAAATATTGAAATTTAAACTAGATAATTGCATTTTTCATAGTTTAGAAAAACATTGGGCAAAATTTTATGCAGATCCGAGCACTAGAAGTGCCCGAAAAAGTAGGTGCACATTGAAAAAATGGCCAAATTTGTGTTTTGAGAAAAACTAGTTTTTAAGCTAAAATTGAGTTATTATTTATGAAAAATATAATTAAATCTGATGAAAGTTACACACCAAAAAGAACAATCCTTCTTGTAGTAGCCACTGCGACAAAAATACGCCAGCCCCAAGAGTTTGTCCCTCTCGGCTTTTTCGAGGCGACTCCTCACAGACATTTCGCTCACAGACAGGGCCATGAAACTCTTGCCAAACTTCCGCTCCATCTGGCAGAGCCTTATGCCAAGTGCAAGCTAGGAAGAAGTTCGTCAGGACTGTGAAATCACATTTAAGTACAGTGTCATGCCATTTTGCGGCCATGTTTGTGCCACATACCGTCCCCCATAATGGCAATGTCGTCACTGCTAAATTATCTCACTGCGAGCTCTTTCAACCTCGCAAGATTGGTGCTGACCTCATTCATTGCCGCATCACGAACTTTCCGGCTGATGGGTGTGAACGACTTTTGATGCATTAGTTTTGATTTTGATGCATTGACCGCAAGTTTGGCATTGATCGCAAGATTTGATTTTGATGCATTGGTCGCAAGTGAAAGCCACACAACGGCTTTCACTTGCGAGCAATGCATTTTCATTCATAACGGAGATAATTACACGAGAAAAGCATCGTTCAGCTGCTCTGCTCAACAAGATATGGACCTTGCAAATAGGCTTCACAGCACATACAGGTGCGCAGCGACCAATGGTGGTCCTCGATCTGTATCACGTGATAAACCAGTCGCGCGCTCGAAAAATACGCAGAAGCGTGCTTTTTATTTCTTCCGCCTCATCAGCGAGGAAAACTGTTGTTGTTTCAAGAGTGAAGTTCGACTCTTCGGCTTGCGCGATCAACAATGGCGAGTGGCGGCGCAATATCGGCGGCTAGGGGCTCGAAGACTGAACCTTTTGAACCTTTTAACAGGCACATCGTGCTCTTTAGATGCAATGTTAAAGCATTCCCAGTGAATTCTCGACCTGCATTTTTTTTCATAACGGTAGAGCTACTAATTTTATCAAAACAGGCAAAAATAAAAATCAGTAAATTTGAAAAAAAATTTTTGCGTTTTTCGACCCTCTTCTCCCCTAAAAAGATAATAAAAAGGTTACCGTAGTGTGAATTTTATCAGAACCGTGAGCGATTCATTGATAACCTATGCTGGACCAAGCAGAGTCAAAGAGGATGTCTTTGAGCGAGTGCTATGTGAATGTGGATGGTGACCAGCTGCCTTTCTATGACATTAAAAGTAAGGTGACGGCACGAACTCTATATGTATGTTACCGGTAAAATGCGCATTTGCTGAGGCATTCGTGTCATCTCAAAGCTGTCGGCAAACTACCACTATCCACGTATTCGCGTCCATTTGTATATAGCGTTCGCATTTATTTTGCTTGTATGCCAAGTTTGTCACGCCGCTTTCAATTTATTAGGAGGTCAGTGTGAAGAGACTAAACTTACGTCTGTGCTGTGCAGTCACTGCAGCCCAATTTCAACGCGGTGTGTTCAGCTTCATCAGAGTTTCACTTTTTCCGAGGTTTTCATCGGATGGTATAAGGTAGTATCGTAAGTTCAATGACACCTTTGGTTTTTCTGCAGCTCCGTTGAAGGAATGATAAATAAGCGCCACCCATTCGGGAGTTTACAAAGGCGAGCGGGTACCCCCCCCCCCCCTCACACACACAATGCACTGCGCCAGGCGGCCTCACGAGGCTCTCGGAAGCTGTGCGCGTTTTGGTTCATGCGTGATATTGTCTGGAAAGATGGCTGCGTCCATGACGATGCTGTTGGAAGCTGCCAGGCAAGAGTAAAGTGCGCTGTGTTCACTGAGGCGATCTTGATCGTGAAAAACGCCTTCCGATCATTTGGAGGCACGTGTAGAAACTTCGAGTGTGCCGGCAAACGTTGTGAGCGTGCTTCTATCGACGCGGAGCTTCACTGCCGCCGGCAGTGTTGGTCCGTTTTCAACGATTGCGGGAGACACCAAGAAATCGTCGGTCACTTCCAGTGAAGATTAAGACGACGTCGAGATGCTGGTCTCGGTAAGTTATTTTCTTTTTAGCAGTTCCTAACAGAGCCATAAAATGCTTGCTTACGAGACCATCGTGGCAGTCAAGTTCGCAAACATTGCTCGGACAGGTGCAGCTCTCGTTACTATGCTACCCAGCGAAAGCACGGCTATTGCTACTGTTACAGTGCCTTTAGTGCACATAGGCTACAGTGGAATAAGATAAACAACAAAAAAAATAAAGCGAAATCCACAGCTTCGAGTGTTTGCCGAAAGCTATAAAATAATAAAAACTACGCACGCGTTTATTAAAGCTCCACAGCAATACTGCTGAATATTTTGTTGAAGGCTTGTGTGAATCTTTACGATCGAGTGCAGAGTATAAGTGATGTTGCAAATCACTGCAGTTCGTGTGGGAAAGACTGTAGTGTGTACATCAAAACTTCAATCCGGAATTGTTAGTGGTTTGAGCTTGCATTCTTTACGCGTCAATTATTTGACAAATGTCCTGTAAATGAAGAGAATAATCAGCTGCAGCTAAGTTGCACGTAGTGTTCAAAAATACACCCTTTCCGGCATTCCTTTTTACAGACAATGCACGTTCGCGTAATATAAAAGAATTATGATTGTGTGCCGAGTGCACGTGACAGGGAATGCTACACTAGCTGTATGGTTGGAAATGATCAGTTTATGAACAGTTTATAATCTCTTTGCAACATCAGCTGAGAAATTACATGGGCCCTTTGCAACACTGCTAGTTCTGGCTCTATGCAAAATAATAATAATCACCACCTCAGGCTGACAGGTAATATGTGATTTATGCAGATTATACCGACTATATTACCAGTATTATGCTCAAAGGTGTAGCTAACACAATGGTGCAATGATACGCTGTTGATACGTAGTTGTTATGCATTGTACAAAAACATACCAAAATTTTGGTGAACTTGGGAAAGGTAGTTCACATATTTTTTATGCATGCTAACCTTGGCCTATCATATAGTTGCTAACAGGTGGCATGTAAAGAGGCTTCACATAATACAGACACAGCATTGTTTTTGTTGTGATTTTTACCTTCTTTATCTTAATACCTCAGTCTTCCCAGCTCCCTGTGCAAGAAATCATTTGTCGTTTGCAACTGCTTCAGCATGCTTCACTTCCCCAGCCCTTGTTTTAAACCTCCTGGAATGATAAAAGGGTATGGACAGTACAATTTTCATTTTCTGGAGTCAAATGTAAAGCCCAGCCTTCAATGATCTAGAAAATGCCCTACAAAGTACGAGTACACTCTAAAAGAGTAATTATATTATGCTTTTAAAAGCTTGTTCCAATTTCAACAGCGCCCTGACATCGTAACACAACATGAGCTCCTCGTCATGTAAATGTGTGAGAAATAGTGAAACTCGCTCGGCTGCTACGCACTGTGGCTCCATTGACGACCCACAAGCAGTCATTTCACTAGTTTTTGTGGCAATGAGTGGCCATTTTGGTACCTGATGCCACCACAACTAGCCAGATTGCAGCATGAAGCCCCCTAGAATTGCCTGATGTGCCACAGAAAACCTGACTTTAATATAAGAAATATACATATTATCACGATTTTATTTGCTTCTCACTTGCTCAGTCCCCTTTTTATCCATAAAATATGCATGATCGAGTAAACCCGCCTTTAAAATGTAGTGCCGTACTCCTTTAGAATGTTGGCTGTGGAGGCCCATTTGAAAGTGCCGTTGAGGCCAACTTACCGAGCAGCCTTTAAATGTCCCTGCTGGCTTGCCATTTTGACAAAAGAGAGTAGCCCTCTGTGACTCACTGCTGAGCTTGGCAATTCTTTAATGACTAGCACCAAGTCCCGAACCACAATTCTCGGTACAGCTGTACTCTGTGTTTTGTCGAAGTTCCTTTTCACTCTCTCTTTTTTACTTAGCTTCGCCCTCTTTAGTTTCCCCTTCTGTCAGGCTGATCATCACTTAAACTCGGTCACGTTGGCTAGTTAATATGTTGCTTTGCAGGAGCAGTGAAAAGTCTGTTCATTAATGTTGATTTGTTCTTGTTTTTTTCTTTGCCCACTGTGGCAATAACTTCGTTGAGGCTGCAGTATATAAAAATACATAAGAAGTAGTGTGCTCCCCAGAGATACTCTATAGGGCTGTGCATGATGAGCTAAGTCGTTTAAAGGCAGCACTTCTATCTTTCTGGGAAGTAGGGATTGGCTTGCTTCACTCGCCTCATGAACTGCTGAATGACATGGAGCAGTAAACCAGAGTGCAATACACTGTTGGTTTGCCATTCATTGTGTTGATGACACTATAAATCTGCTTCAATGTCTCTCACTAGTACTGACTTTTGTAAGACATTTTCTAGTTGGAACTGAGATCAGACTGTTGGTATACCATTGTCCGCTTTTGCTGCCACCATCTTTTTACAAGCCATAACTTTTGGATCTTTTTACAATATTCTTTGAAGTTCCTGTGAATGACCTCCAATGGTGCAGAAAAGTATTTTCTTTGCGCTGTTTGTTGATTCAGCTGCCTAAACTTTACTTTATTATTATGGCACTAGTGATATGATTGTACTTATCTTGTTGTGTCTTCTTTTATGCCGGATTATGTGAACTGCTTAGTTAGCTTCATGTACGTCCAACAAATGCGGTCATGACCACTCAAATGACAGGGATTATGATAAAGATCGAATATTTTTTTAATTAGTGTGGGTGGCACGGCGATCAATTCTGCTTAAGTCAGTTTTAGAGCTTCAGTTTCTTCTCAAAGCATGACAGCATTTAGAGTTGAACTCATCAACAAGTGAAATCTCGAATATGGATACTGCACCATCATCTATCGTTGAAGGTTCTGGGTGCCTTTAGGTTGGCCGGTGTTTCTTTCTTTGTTTTCGTGCCATTCGCTTTCAAACGTGTTGCTGCAGTAACTAACCACACAAATTTCGCAAGTACTTGGCAGTTTTTCATCTCACTATAGAGTATCATTACTGTTCAGTATTGATTCATCTGTATTCAGCTTGAATGGTAGATCATTCTAGTAGATTAAGTACGGGATCATGTCACATGGTTTTTTAACAATGAAAACCTCCCTGTGCTTCCATTCCTTGCGTTCAGACCTTAATTTAGACTCTTGTGCAGTTGTCGGTTCTTGTACTCGATGGGATGCCATCTCTGTGACTTGCATTGTAAGGTTGACACACCTCAAAGTGCAGACTTCTTCGCATGCAACTGTCTTTAAAAACAAGTAAAAATGTCGCTAGACAGCATGTTGCTGAACTCTGAATTTAAAACCATTTTGTTCTCTCCTCCCCCACCTACAGGCTGGCCCCCGAAGAAATGGAGGTCAGTGATCGGATCTGGAATGCTGCCGGCAACTGCTGTTCGGCTCAGTGTGGACAAGTACTGCAATGAGGACAGCATCTGCCTTTGTAGACATTTTCTGGAGGCGTTTAGAACACATAACTTCTCATTCTGCTTCACGTGCAACAGAACCTTCGCGAACATTTGAAAATGTAAAATGAATAAAATGAACGCATGAGTTGCTGGAGTAAACCTGCTTCTATTGAGACTTCATACTTACGTAAAATGAAAAAATTGCTATTAAAGTTTGTAGTGCTGTATGTTTTCGCTTTCACTTATCCGAAAACATGCAAAATCTGTCCCGTTAAGTAATCTGCAAGCACAGTTACAGCACATTACTGTCTGTCATCAGAGGTGAAAGCAACGTCGAACTCGCCTTCAATTTTCGAGTGCAGGGTGTACTTTCCACTGTGCAATCACTTTGATTCCTGTCATGTTCGTAATCCTTGAATTGAAATGCTTTTTATAGAAATAAAGATAAGGCAAACTTATATTATAACCTCCAATAAAAATGGTAATAAAACGACGTTCAGTAACAATGACTATGAAAAAAAGACGGCTACCTAATGTTGGAGACACAAGACTTCAATTAATGATGCTCCAGGCAACTCAAATCTACATGAGTGATAAATGTAAAAATAACTCTTACAGTAATAGCTGTAAGTGTAAGAAAATACCAATATATAAATACAGATTAACTGTGATTGCAAATTGAGGTAAAATTCTTTATTAAATGCGTTGAATGACAAATATTTAGTGCATAGTGGTATTTATTTCCAAAAATATATGGCAGCAAATATGGTAGTGTTTGCCGTAGTTAGGGCTTGTATGTGATAGCAAAAAATTGTTACAGGCGAATCTGTTGGGATTGGCGTTTACCAATTGAAATTTTTGTAACGCATTGATTGTTTCGGAACCGTTCAGACACTTGAACACAAGAATACTGAATTTATATGTGAATAAATTACACTGTAAATCACTGTTAGTACACCATGTTGCTGAAGAAGTGGGGACACGTTGGTTAATAGAGTACTGAATGTGAGAATGTGTATGACTTGGTTTTGGAGACGTTGAAGTGGGAAGATACGAGATTAATAGGTGTTCGCCCATGACGTGATGTAGTACAAAATATGACTGTGGATGAAGGCGTAGTATAGTTTAAGCAAAGTTGAGGAATGGTCATGCTTCAATAATGTTCTGATACCAGGAGCTATCCTCTGTCTTATAACTGAAATGTGCATTATGGTTCTTTAGATGAGCATTTAGGACTGCTCCTACGATTGTGAACATAGTGGTGAAAAGATGTCTGTGGCTGACGATAGTAATAGCACGGGTTGGTGAAAGCATTATGCCTGAATGAAAGACAATAAACTGTGGTTTGTGTGAGTTAATTGTTAAACTATTAGCTGTGCCCCAGTTTTTTAACAGCATTGGTGTTCAAAAACTTCTGCATTGCAGTTTGTATTTATTTATTTTGCCCTTAATCACAGTTCGCTTTACCGAGGGAAGTGGGGTACACGCCCCGCCACGGTGGTCTAGGGGCTAAGGTACTCGGCTGCTGACCCGCAGGTCGCGAGATCAAATCCCGGCTGTGGCGGCTGCATTTCCGATGGAGGTGGAAATGTTGTAGGCCCGTGTATTCAGATTTAGGTGCACGTTAAAGAACCACCGGTGGCCAAAATTTCCGGAGCCCTCCACTACAGCGTCTCTCATAATTATATGGTGGTTTTGGGACGTTAAACCCCACAAATCAATCAATCAATCAACGTCGCCCACCATATATGTATAGGTATCTACATATATGTAAACGCAAGAAAATAAATAGCCTCGTATCTGCATGTTATACTGCAAACGTCGAAAGACGATAATATTGCTTCTAGAGAGAGTGAAAAAAAAAAACGTTTCTTTGATGTTATGCTACACTGCAAATGTTGTCGAAAGACGATAATCTTGCGTGAGAGAGTAAAAAAAAGACGTTACTTTGATGTTCTGCGCAAGTAAATCGGTGAATGGTATTCTTGAGGCCCTGCATTAGAGTGCCTCGAGCGTGCAGCGTACGCGAACGAGCGCATCAAGTCACGTCACACGGAAGACATGAGCGCTATCTGGCAGTTATCTTGGAAACCGAAGTGCGCGCGCCCTGCGCGCCCGTCTCGGAGGTGATAAGATGTAGAACGCAAGGCGACGGGTAGGTGCCACCAATGTGTCGTCTTAGCAAAGAGTTGAAAACACTTGCCTTTTTGTGCAAGCGTTGCATGGTCCGCGCAACGTGATAAAAGGTACGGTCCTTAGAATTACTTATGTATGCCTTTTCTAGTAAGAGAAAAACATACAGAATTTGGACGTGTTGTTATGGTGCCTCAGATATGCGCAATAATTGCTTTTTAATTAACAATCGCACAAGTATGAACGCTGAATCTTGAGCAATATTGGTGGGCACTGTGGATGGGTTCTGCCGTTTGGAAGATCGTTTGGCCACGTTGGTGCCGTTTAGACTACCGTTAAGGGCGGACAAACAGACAAATTTACAGACAGGGAGACAGACAGACAGACAGACAGAACAAAACTTTTGAAGTTTATTCAAGTTTATTTTAAGCAAAAGGAAAAGCGGTACAATAAAAGGAGATGCACAAATTGCCTTTTTGCTTAGGGGACGGACGAAGAGGCGTAAAAGCCATACAAAACACAGGCCCCATGTAAACACAAAACCCACCAAAATAACACAACGCTCAGTGTAAAATTAAACATAGATGTGTTGCAACATGCAAATCACATCTGTGCGAGAATGAAAAAAATATATGAGAGAAATTCGCTCAGGTAATGACATTCACAAGGCATCTAAGGGAACAACAAATGAAAAACAGTTTATAAAATATACTCAAACGCTAATGTGATTTACATTAGGGTACATAAAACACAGAACATAAAATTTCAACACAAAAGTACATAAAGAATACGAAACAAAAATAATGATGACGGTGATTATGTTTGTGTAGGCAGTAAGTAAGCCTGTATCTTCCTTTTAAAATTACTGTATGAACCAGTATCGTCAATAAGTGTAGCTATAGAGTCATGTGTTCATTAAAAAAATGTGAAATTTGGCACAATAGTTTTTGTGTGCCGTAATCGGTACGTGGGTTTTCACATATACAAGCCCTATGTCGTAAATTGTGACCATAATCTCTTGGTAAATGCCTTTGATAAAACCCTGAACGATCAGATCGTACTTGTTTATAAATAAGCATAGCCCATTTTTCTTTCATGATTTTGATATTTGTTAGTATTTTATGTTCCTTGAAGAGAAGCACGGTGTGATGCCTGGATGATACCTCTGATATAAGTCGTACAGCTTATTTTTGTAAGATGTGAATTTTATCAGTGTTTGCCTTAGTCGTATTCCATCATACAAGAAGACAGTAATGGAGATGTGAGTGAACAAATAAGTAATATAGTTGTTTTTTAACCACAGAGGGAGAAGTTGTCGCAATATACAGATGATACCCGTGGATCTGGAATTCTTGGTACGAACATGGTGGAGTGTAAAGACCAATCTAAGTGTTCTTGAAAAAAATTACCAAGAAGTTTATGGACTATGACGCGTTCAATTTTTAGTCCTACAAATGATATTGTAGGCTCACTTGCGATAGTCTTGTTGCGTGGTCGGAAGAAAAGATACTTAGTTTTTTGGTGTTCAGTTCAAATCTATTACTGTCAAGCCATTCAGATAGATGTATCAGCCGCAGGTTTGCTTGCTGTTCAAGGCGAATGAGGAAGTTGCCAGCGAAGAATATATTGGTATCATCAGCCTATAGAACTACATCGGGTGTTAGTGGTATATTATGTAGATCATTGATGTGAATTTGCATCGAAAGTCTCCAAGAAACACTATCGTCTTTAACAATTGTGCACGGAATTGAACGGGGACCTCTGAGTTGTGAATGCGAGGCGTTAACCACTAAGCCGCGCAGGAGCACCTCCTTCAATGGTCGAACGGCAAGGCATTTATATCTACTACATACCATTATTAACGGGCAAAAGTGGGGGAGGAATACCGTGTTTTCAGCATTACCAGCAAGATGGCGCAACGAGTGCGCGCCGCCACATTTTCGCGACCCGGCGCCGCGCGCTCTCATTGCCTACGCGTACTTTGCCCTGCAGAGAGGAGGAGGTCGAATGCTCACTCGCGCGCCCTAGTCTCGCGGTGGGGAGGATCGTACGTTTCGGCTGGCCTCGGGCTTTCACTGTGACAATTCTGTTGCAGTCACCTGGCGTAAATAGGTCACTGCAGTCGTTGCACAGTCTCCGGTTGCGAAAAGGGCATTTTTTCAGACACAGCGAAGTAACAACTGAGACGCTTATTCACGTTCATCTGTACCTGTGAGTAGGTTTCGTGCGTCATCTGTGAGTGAGAAACGCAGTGCACGTTTCGATCTGCTTGCTTTTCTGCACGTGACCTTTTAATTAGTTGCTATCGCGTTCATTGGTTCGCCTTTGCTGCAAAGCTGCGACTTTTTAAAAATGAATATATATTTTTGTACCTGCGTGCGTACATGCTCGCCTACCATAAATCTAAATAAGTTATCCAGGTTACCCGCTCTCCTGTGATTAAGAATTGTATGAGCCGCGTGGTGAATCTCGGAGTAGCGCGTGTACACTGAAAAGCATGAAAGGGCGTTTGTATTCGTGCCACACTTAAGCTATTGGCAACTCCATAAAAAGTTCAGTGTGCCAGCAACACTGGTCGAGGAAGATGGCTACGCTTAACAGGGTTAAGGCGGCACTTTCGCTTGAAGCTGTGCTGCAGTTTCTTGGTTGTGGCGTTGGATCGCATTGCTTCGTCAAAAGAGAAAGGGTGCTGCCCATGGATCGCCTCATTCTCATCAGCATAAAAGATTTGACTGGCAAAGCAACGGAAATAGTTGTGCTGTGTGTGCAAACATTGAGCCTTTCCGGTGAACCACGCCATATCTACTTCAACTTGAAGAAGCTGTCTCGCGATCCTGAGGTTGAAGAAATCCCCTGCACACGCCCATCGAGCCTCTCCGAAAGGTGCTAGCACTTTTGCGCTGCGTTTCTGCGCAGATACAGGAAAGGTCTGAACAGCTTTTGGGGAAACTATACGCTGTGACTCGTGCTTTCGATTCCATGTATCTCATTGAGTTCTGCTGTCCCGTCAAAACTTGAATACGCATACCGTTCAAGAGCGGAGCTATGTTGGGCCAGTGTACCTTGGGATAAGGAAAACATTAGTTTCGATCATAATAGAGATGCTCCCTTCTTTTGGTTCGCCAATTCATGTTATTTTGTTTCTGATGATTAAGTTTGTTTACTTATGAACACTCGCTTGTTCGTGTTGGCAGTACTTGATATTAAAAAAATGTATATTCGCGCACACTATGCACGCTATACGAATGAACGGATATGATATATTTACGCACGAACGTACTACACGCACGCTGCGCACGTGGGACCTTCACGTGCGCGTTTGTATGCATGTATATACACACTTGCGAAATGAAGAAAAATGTTTTACAGCTTATTTTGAGACACAGTAGCTTAATTTGAGAATAGGAAGCACTACGTCTTGCGCCAAAACAAGTATAAGTGAAAACTAGACTCATAACCTAATGCAACAAATTTCCTGAAATGCTTGATAAAAGAAAACTATACCCCATGCTAGAAAAGCCCGAATAATGATAAATATTCACTCACGCTAATTATTGGCGCACTCACCAAGGAAAACTAAGTCGTCGTGAGCAAATTGATTAGAACCAACTGCCGCCGAGTCCGTAATCTTATTTCAAATGTGTAAGTTACTGATTCGCGCCGTTCTCCATCGCGCGTCGTCTGCATCGTTCGGGAAGTGACAAAACGATACGTTGCCGGCTTTCTACCGTGATACCACGCATCGCGGCACATTGCAATCTTCTTCGGACATTGCTTTCTTTTTTTTTCGGGCAAGCTTGGGTGGCATGGCGAAAATAAAAAAAAAACTAGGTGGCCGCATTTAAACGCGCGTAACTTAATAAAATATATCATTTCAAAGTTGACTTTGTTAGTGCTGTTTTGAGGCGCAGCCGCTAGGTGGCGAGGGCTAAGTGGGAGTCACGATTTCAGTGAAGCGCTTCTGCAATTCGCTACTATCAGGTGTCCGCGCATGTGCATTTGGCACCGCGGTTGTTTTTGCGATGTGGGCACTTCGAGCAAACTGCGCACGCGCAAGCTCCCTGATGTGCTGCTGCACCCATAGTAGTGACATTAGTATCGGATAGAAACATTTATTGGTAGAAAAAAACTCGTGTATACGCAGTTGGCCCGTAGCCACATCTGCGTTGGAGCTGCATGCGCATACTCATTACGGTAGCGGATCACGACACGCTATAACTCATGTCTAAATCAAGAAGGTTGTATAAAACGCCTGCTGTGTGTGTGAGTGATTTTAAATGAAAAGAAGAGAAAAGTGAGCCCCGTAACTTTCTCTCAGGGAGAGGACACCTCAGCAGGAGCTCACGAGGGGTGGGGGTAAAGGAGGGATCAAAAGGTAAAGAGATAGAGAGAGAGAGGAAAGAAAGAGCGAGGCGCAGGGACAGCGAACGATAGAAAACAACGGAAGTAAGGAGGAAATAGGAAAGATGGACACGGTTGCAGGAGTGCGAGGATGGGGCATCACTCGGCGAGAGCTCTTGTTGGCGTCAGGAGATGGCGTAGGGTAAGCCTAGTCGGTCAGAGCTGCGCTGTCGTCGGAGATCGCGGGGCCACAACGGGTCGGCACGAGATCGAGTGAGCGAGTCCAAAACGCTTGCTGTGGTACTCCCTGCCGTCACCTACGATAGTCATTGATGCCACCGGTGGCTATATTGCTAAGGAGAGAGCAGTACCACTACAGGTGGCCCTTGGAAAAGTGCACTCATGGGCGTGAAATAAAAAAAGTGCACTCATGCATGCGTGTGCACGAACAGGAAGTTGTCACGGAAGGGTACACATACAGGGACGAAGGAAGAACACATACGGGGACGAAGGAAGAACAATTAAGACCTTGCGCTGATTTCTTAGCGTGAGGTCTCGTGAGTTATTCCTTCATCTTCGTCTGTGTGCGCTGTAACCTTTCATGATTAAATACCAACTATCCCACCAAGCCATACTCGGGGAGTTGTGACTGAGGCCTTAGCCCTCGGCACTTCTTTCTCCGTGGCCCTCGGTTTCTGTCAACGATCAATGTACTTTTCCGCCAAACTGAAAAAAAAAAAAAACATCGAGGATCTGGTCCCATGCAGGAAAACTGTCCTTTTGCCGGCGCCTTCAGCAAGCGACGTGCTACAGTTATAAATAATTTAACTTTGCATTCTTCCTCTTTTCTTGTTGTCCTTTGTTCTTTTCTCCTGTCCGATTTTTCTTGTATGTGGGAAAGGAGGCCCTTCGTGCAGACGGGTTACTGCCATTGCAATCACGCGAGTCGTCGAGCTCCACCCTCTTTCGGGTGGGAGCGGCGCGTGCGCACTGGACGCTGGGCGTACGCACAGAATCGCGTTCCGGGAAGCGACGGCAAGAGGGTTCCGGCCCCGAGACCCGCTCGTTTCCTCCTTGACCAATTCTCCGCACTCTCACTCCTCCCGAGAGCGCTGCTTTCTCGGAACACGACACGCCGCTAAAGCTTTCGCGAAGTGCTTCACACGACGACCACAGGTGAACAGCGCGCCATCGGGCCCTCATGCTGCTCGTTAACAGGAGGTGGCAGAGCTCGCTCGGACAGATGCGCTCCCTTTGTGCCCGACATCGAGAGTGCAGATGTAGCCATTGTTTGCATGACCTATTTGTCCTCTTCTTGCTCGTAATTTCGCAACTAATAAGACTTGAAAAGCAGTGCGAAAGAAAAACAACAAAGGCGGCTGTGAACAGGTGGAAGACAGATTCGACTCCTCAATACAAGGTAAGCCGGGAGAAATCGCTATGCGGCGTCTAATTACGATAAACCAAAAGTACATTTAGCGGTGGTACCGAGAGCAAAATCCAGCGTCATCGCTTGGTTTCGTTCTCGTGTTTGCATGCAGGCCGTTTTTTTTTATCGGAAAAATTTACCCGAATCTGTGCAATCATGATCCAAATCTGTGCACAAATTTACAAAGCTTCATATGCTGACTTTTTTTATTGGCCAGCTGTCTCTATTCACCAATGAACCGAGCACGAGCACTGACCAGAATTTTCTCTTACCAACAATTTTAGCGTAAGAGATACTCTGATAGTCTGAGCCTACATGGGCTGCGGCAACCCTCAATGAAACACTTGTTAGCACTCCGAAAAAAAAAACTGCTTTTTGCACCCCACCCCCCTTTCCACACTAATCATTCGCGCAAAACCACGCATACTGATACTTCATTGCGAACGATATTTAACATATGAACACATACGTAATATATTTCTTAAACCGCGATAATTTTTTCCACCCTTCGCATCAAGGCTTCCGTTAGCTTCAGTCATGTGACACTCAACAAGCTACTTTTTTTTTTCGCAACCTTGATATCTTGACACGAATCTTGATATACTGAAACTGTTAGAATTTTTTTCACTTTACCAATGTGCTTGATCGGGCAGAACGTCAACGATTATTAACTTGAAAACGGGAACACTCACTTTGAATTTCTATCATGAACAAAATAATGTATCTATTTTTCTATCTTCAAAACTCCCCCATTCATTTTCCTAGGGCCCAGGGTGGCATACTCGTTCTTCTAGACTGGTTCTTCTGGACCTTTCCTTCCTCTCCTGTTTTTTATAGCAGCTGATCACAGTGATTCAGTTATGACAGTACTTCAGAAGTCTCCCTCAGGCGCTCCATAATATTTCGATTTAGGTCCTCTAATGTTCCTATTAAGCATAAGTGATCTACCATTGCACAACGCTTCTTACATATTCATGTTTTTTTGACGATTGAGTCATTTATTGAGCTATCTGTAACTAATGAACACACTACTCTGCAGAACGACCGGAGTAGCGTTAAATATTCGCGTGATGATTGGTTAAAAGTCCTAAATCCTAATGTATGTGAATCTGTCAGTTTTTCCGCAGCCTAAATAGTTATCGCTTTCCCTTCTCAATTAATGATATTAACGTCCGCATGGACCCTGTAGACTCAGTTAAAAACTAGGCATTACGATCACCCAAGACCACAGCTGGTACTCGCACGTGACTCATAGCGCATCATTATTTTTGAAATGTAACTTCCGTAGTGCTCCTACACATATAAAATTACTAGCATGTAAGAAATTGCTTAGACCGAAACTCGAACACGCATTATTGATATGATATTTTCACTATGTTTGCGCATAATCCATCTATATTCTCATGAGCACTGTATTAAAATCCATACAGAGTCACACCGTAAGGTACATTCATTCGTAATACTCTAATGATATCTTCATTTTGTCACTAAGCGTAGTTTCTGGTTTGACACGCTAGTGCATCGTCATCGTATGGCGAGGTTATCATTATTACCCAATTTCTATATACCTGGTCTCTTTGCCATACATTTTAACACATATTACCGTGTGTAGTCTATACCCTAAATGTCCCATCACGCCGCTCAAGATTCGAATGGCCACCCTCACTTCATCTGCCTTTAGGGAAAAAAATAACCAGTGTTCTGTAAAATAATATCGTGAAACACACCCGTCACTATAGGCTGTGATGCTCGACTGCGCACTCGAAGATCTTGGCAGTAGCGGCAGCTTTTCGATGGAAGCAGAAGCCTAGAGGCCTGCGCCGCCGCCGTGGTCTAGTAGCCAAGGTAGTCGGCTGCTGACCCGCAAATCACGGGATCGAATCCTGGCTGTGGCGGCTGCATTTTCGCCTGCGTCGAAAACGCCATAGGCCCATGTGCTCAGATTTGGGTGCATGTTAAAGAACCCCAGGTGATGGAAATTTCCGGAGTCATCCACTACGGCATCTCTCATAACCATATAGTGGTTTTCGGACGTTGAACCCCAGATATAAATCAAAAGCCTAGAGACACTTGTGCTTGGGCTTCAATGCTCAGATAAATAAAATCACTTTGATATGATGAAGTCATTCCAGTTTTTGCTCGGTCAACATTCTTCCTTAATTTGTCTTTCAAAAACGTGGTTATCATCGGCTCATAAAAACAGATTTCGTTTCTCATCGTATGCGTCACGTGCTGGCGTGCCGATGCAGCGACGACAAGGAAGTGGACGTATGCGCAAGGAGGCACGCGTGGCTGTGGAATAAAACAGTTGGTTTTCGTGTACCACTGTAACAGGACCATTCTTTTTCTGCGTTTCACTACATAAGTTTTGAAACAATGCTACAGGTTGTATGGGAAAAAGCGGAGAAATCACAATCTACACTTTGTCGTTCAGTGGGTATACAACCTCGGAAATGATCTAGCCATTTATCTTGTTGCGAATCCACAAAGGTGTAAATATTGAATTCGTCCTCCAAGCCAATAACAATGATACTTCAACAATGGTGGTGGTGTTGCTATATTTCTTTAGCGGAACCGGAAAACACCCGTAAGTGAATTCACTTAACTAAAATGTTCAAGAAAGCTGCTTGCCTACAACCAAATCTTGAAGAGCGTAAGGAATACTCTTGCCCCCAACATGAGGATGATGAAACATTAAAAATTGGCCGCGTACTTGCATGTCAATCTGCGCATTTCGTCAAAATACGATAGTCTTGCGCGTGGAGAGAGCGAACAAAACACTGATGTTCTGCGCAAGAAAATTGGTGAATAGTATTCTGGAGACGCTGCGTTAGAGTTTCTAGAGCATGCAGCGGAGGCGAACGAACGCATCATGCACGTCACACGTGAGACATGAGCGCCATCTGGCGGTTTTCTTGGAAAACGAAGCGCATGGCTCTGAGACGAGTGTGCGTGCCCGTCTCAGAGGTGATAAGGTGTAGAACGCAAAGGGACAAATAGGTGCCACCACTGTCTCGTCTTAGCAAAGTGTTGAAACGCTCGCCTTTTTGTGCAAGCGTTGCATGGTCAGCAAAGCGTGATAAGCGCTACGTTCCTTAAAATTACTTATGTATGCCTTTTGTAATAAAAGACGAACATGAAGATTATATTCATGTTGTTATGGTGTCCCAGACTTGCGCAATATTTGCTTTTTAAATAACAATTGCACAAATACGAACGCTAAAGCTTGAGCAACATTGGTGGGCGCTGCGGATGGGGTCAGCCGTTTCAAGTGCCCAGTGTCGTTAAGAGTGCACAAACAGACAAATCAATATCAGCCACGTAAGCGTGTCTGATAACAGCCTGCTTTTATATCTCGAGTGAATTTGAGTTTTTTCACTTATATTGCGTTTTTACGCAATGAACAACTCTGGTACTTAAACTCGTCCGATAAGCTGAGCACTGTTTAGACTTAAAGGCAATAATCGATATTTAAAGAAAAAATTATGAAGATGACGGTTGGGTGACATTTTAGTCATGCAAATAGCCCATAGCAGGGCGGTATATATATATATATATATATATATATATATATATATATATATATATATATATATATATATATATGTATATATATATATATGCTTGGTGTTATTGTTTTGGTTAGTGTTGTACCTTGTTTCCGATGAAGGCGGAAATGTAGGTCTGTGTGCTCAAATTTGGGTGCACGTTAAAGAACCCAGCCCTCCACCATGGCGTCTCTCATAATCATATGGTGGTTTTGGGACGTTAAACCCTACATATCAGTCAATTAGTGTTGCACATTGCTTCAATATGAAGCGAAATGACCGGCATATAACCATTCATGCGCTCATAATACGTGAATGGTTACCCCATACTACCCCCAACTGTATCTGGCTAAAAGTTGTATATTGTATTTTAATTACTCATCACTGCCCCACCGCGGTGGTCTAGTGGCTAAGGTACTCGGCTGTTGACTCGCAGGTCGCAGGATCGAATCCCAGCTGCGGCGGCAGCGTTTTCGATGGAGGCAGAAAATCCCGTGTGCTCAGATTTGGGTGTACGTTAAAGAACCCCAGGTGGTCGAAATTTCAGGAGTCCTCCACTACGGCGTCTCTCATAATCATAGGGTGGCTTTGGGATGTTAATCCGCAAATATATATCAATTAGTGTCATCACTAAAGCTATGAAGGAATTTCACTGCTTCTTCAGTTGGATGGTAGTTATTCAGCAGAGGTGCGCTTCCTGAAATGCAGCTTACGCTTCGCAAATCGGGCTGATCCGCTAACAACGTAGACATTCCCTCCATGAGCGCACATCTACTCGAAAGAAAGAAAAAAAAAGGGACATTTACTGCTCTGAGAACGAATCAAAAGGCTTTGTTGCGATGAACATCCAGGATCAAAGGGTGTCATCGAATAGAGGCTTCATTAAAAAAAGTCTATGAAAGGCTACCTCAATCGGTGGTAATTCTCGCTGTCTTGTGGAAACTCCCGGGACCGGCTCGATCTGGTCACGAGACCGTGCATTGCGGCCACGGCACATGGGCTCCTGTTGCGAGAACTCCACCTACGCCCAGGGCCTGTCGAACAGCTCTGCGGTTTATTTTTTTAAACGTTTTTCCGGACTCAAACATCTTTCTGCTAATAATATTATCGGGAATTCTACGTCCCAAATAAGTGATATCACTATGAAAGACACCGTAAGGAAGGGCTCTAGAAATTTTGACCCTCTGTTGTTCTTGAACGTGCACTGACATCACACAGAACACGGGTCTCTATCATTTATACTCCCTCGAGATACGACTGCCTCGGCCAGAATCAAATCCGCGGAACCCGGGTCAGTGGCCATGCACCGTAACTCCTGTTCTACCAAGGGAGACAAGTGGTATATTTCCTTGAATAAATCACCAGCGCTTTGATCTGTAATGCCTAATAAGTTATATTTCATTACCGAGATAAATGGTCCTATACCAACCTCATTTAGTCTTATTTCAAGAGATACATTAACTTTGACCTGAAGGTGTGTGTAGCTGTGGTGATACCTACGCTATAGGTAGCTTTTTATATCAGAGGAAGACTAAGGAGACAGGTGCAGGTCGTTATATGCTGTAAAGCTTCACTCACTACAGTGGCAGAGCCTATTTGCTCCTCAACAGCCTATGGTCACGGGTTATGTATAGAAATGCTATGTATGTATTTGAACGTATTTCACTTCACAACTACTATCGTGAGCAATACGCTCGTTACGAATAGACTAATTTGATCGACACTTGGAGGGCGACTGAAAATAAGGGGAAAAGGCGACGATTTTCCGCGCACAGTTATTTGTCACTCCCACCACACGTTCCCATTTACAACATGTAAAACGTAGCCCTGACGCAGTCGTCTGGTGGCTAAGGTACTCGGCTGCTGACCCACTGGCCACGAGATTGAAAACGCTGCGGCGGTTGCGGTGGTTGCAATTTCGATGGAGGCGAAAATGCTGTAAGCCCGTATGCTTAAATTTGGGTGCATGTTAAAGAACCTCAGGTGGTAGGAAATTCCGGAGCCCTCCACTACGGCGTCTCTCATAATTATATAGCGGTTTTGGGACGTACAATAAATCCCACATGTCAACCAAAATGTAGAACGTATTATAAAGATAACAGCTTTAATTTATAGCGCCTGTTACGTTATGATGAGTGCACACACAAACATTAGTACATGCCCACGCGCACGCAAAAAAAACGAGTGTGCGAACAGATAAACATTGATCGCAACACTCAGCTTCGTTTTCCCGTCAAATTACCGTGAGTAGCCGGTGATAATCAGCTAAAACGCGTTCTAATAAATATTAGAGGCAGAAAGAATCGAGGACATGGAACGACAGAACTGGTGCCAACTAAATAATTTATTAGAAATAACGTTGCATCCTAGAGCTAACTTCAAGCACATGCGCGACTCACATTGCTAATCACCGTTACCAAATGACATACAACCAAGACTTGCACTAAAGGTGCAATTTACTGCAATACAAATTGAAATACACACTGGGCTAAAATACACTAGCTGAAACACTAGGAACATTTCGCATTTATGCAAAAAGCCTCCGAATTTTCTATGGCCACCTGGTTTCGACTTTTTTAGCATAGCAGGTTTGAAAAAAAAATGCCCACACATCCCCGAAGGGAATCATGAGGAAACAGCATCTATAATGACGTTTGGCACCTGAGAACCCAGCGTTGCAAGAATAATGTTTTCTTTTTTTTCTTACAACGTGCAGCCAATAGCACCATTCACCGCACGTGGCTTTTTTTCTGTCGCGAGAAACGTGGTATGCGTTTCCGGTTCTAGTAGCTAGCGTGCATAATTAAAAAATTCTATGAAGTGAACAAAACAAACAGCGTTTTCGGCTTGGTGTCGGCGTTTCCGGATGTTCCTGAGAGGCGCCCAGCCACCGAACGGTTGAGAGTGAGGCGCGAGTGGACAGGAAAGTGGAGTGCAGGGAGGAGACAAAGTGAACGGCGAGAGAAGGAGCGGAGAAGCAATGCACCTACCCTCTCCTGCACTGTCTCGCCCCACAAGCCCCGGTTGCTAGAAGCGAGGATAAGCGCCCGCGCGCCTGCAACTGTTGCTATGGGAGAGGCAGGGGCGTGAACGCCGGGGACAACGCCGGATGCTTGACATCGCCCAACTAAGAAATGCATTCGCATTTGAAAATGGAGCATTCGTGCGCAGGATTTGCAGTGCGCAGACAAGTGTAATCCTGAGAGGTGTAGTGACCTGAATTCGCTGGAGCTGGTTAAGGCAGTGAAAAAGTGTAAAAATGTTAGTCGGGGGAGGGGGTTTCCGTAAAGAACCATTAGTTGAAAATGCCATTTCGCTCCATTGTGCGCCAACGCAATGCATGGTAACAACATATCAGTAAATTCCTCCTTTTACATTTCAACGGGCTGCAGATAGATGACCCATATTGTGTTAGGAACTCGCTAGACGTGAGCCCCTTTTTGAGAGAAAATTCTCTGCATTGTTTTTTATTGATGTAGTCGACCAATTTTATTCGGTACCACGTTCTGAACTGCTTCCTTGCGTCACAAGTTGCATAGAGAAGAATGGAGCAGTGTCGTTTCAGAATCACTGTAGGATTTCTTCAGAAGGTTTCATGTCACATTTAGAGTTTTATGGTAATAGTACTGTAGTTGCCTGTATTCACAAGCTTTTTGTACAAAGAAAAATGCATATGCGTGGCTCGTGCATGGTGCCGGCGCTGCGTAACATTTTCTTGTCGTCCATTGACTCAGACTTGAATTAAGCTACTTACTCTAATTTAGATTTTCATACATTCGTTTTGTTGCCGACTTCCTGGTGATTTTTCATCCAACTAACCAGTTGAGCTACAGTTCTTCTTTGAAAAAATCTTTAATTATTTTTGGTCACATGGAAGAAGCTTGACCTTTTGCTACGAATAATCCAATAATAAGAACCTGCAATTCCTAGATATCATAATAACCTTTTATGACCACTTCTCGTGGTGGTCGTATCAACCCCGTGACAAAAATAGGTTGCTTGATTTTAAGTCAGCACTTGCTAAAAAATCATAGCATAATCTCAAATTTCGTAGACTGTCATGCCACCCCGCGGCCACCAGCGTAGTGTTTTTCAAAGAGTGTCGAAGGAGTGGCGGGGCAGCGGCGCTCATAGCATGTACATATACGTCTTGGCTGGCGTTGGGCTTTCACTAGAACATTTCTGTTGTAATTACAGGTCGCAGAAAGGTCACTGCAGTAGTTGCACAGTCTCCGTTTGCGAAAACGGTGCGCTTTTCAGACACAGTGAAGTAACAACTGAGACGCTTATTCGCGTTCATCTGTACTTGTCGGTACATTTCGTGCGTCATTTGTGCGTGAGAAACACAGGGCGCGTTTATATCTGCTTGACATTCGGCGCGTGACCTTCCAATTTTCGCTATCGCGTTCATTGCTTCGCCTTTGTGGCAAAGCTCTGACTTTTTTTTCAAAAATGCGTCAAACATGTCACCATTGCGATGACTTAACAAAATATTACATGGGTAAATATCCGCTCCAAACTGATGATGTGAAAGGAAATACAAAATTTTATAAACTATTTGGGGTTCCGCGTGACAAAACCACGTAATGATCGTGAGGCACACCTTTAGGGGAGGGCAACGTGCACGGACATCCCACGGTACCCGGCCTCTAGCATTCCACGTATACATCGCAAAGCAACCGTCGCGGCCGGGATCGAACACGTGATGTTCGGATCGGAGCAGAACATCGTAAACACCACATTACCGCGGCACACAAGTATAGAGCATTCAGGAATAGTAAAATTACATTGTGTTGCCGAACGTCAGTGTACGAAAGGCGCGTCTTGCAGACCGGCACGATTAGCACGAAGACAAAAAGCAAACTAACATTCCTATACAGAACCTTCCCAGTCTTATGTGAATTCCACTTACTGTGGATTCTAGCGGACATGAGACGTCTACAGGCTATAGTCCTTGCACGATGACAGAGCCATCGCGAAGCAAAAAATAAGAAAAAAATTCTGCAGTGCAGCCCACACATGTGCTCTGCGACTCTGATATTCTCGGTGGGTGCCATAATGAACCACCCTGTGCACTCCCTATAGGCGACGAAACTTGCGAATCCACGGAGTGAATGATGATGAGTGGGGCGAAGCGCTGTAGAGTTTCATCGCTATACCATGAACCATCCGCGAATATTGCCCACTACATCATCAAAGACATGACAAACACTGTATATATTTATACAAGAAATTTCATTATTCGTAAGAAGTAGCTATACGTCACTTCTGTTCCCCCTTCATTATAACGGCTTTATTGTCGCTTATGTGATGGATCGGTGATGTAGCGTAGTGGGATGTTAGCAAGGACGAAGGAGTGGGAAGTTGGCAAAGGTGGAACTATAGGTTGTCACGTACATACATGCAAGGGGTGGACAGACCCACGCCTTTAGGAGCTTCGCCCCTAAAATGTTGGGAGGTATTGCTACAATGTGGTTGCATTCGGAGCAGAGCATATCTTGCGAACAAGTAATGGCCGACAGTTCTGAATATCAGGAGTCGCGTCCGCAATCAGCTGAATTCCCTTGTTCAGTCTTAACTGGGGTTTCGGAAAGTTCTCAAGAAGTGGAAAGGATTGCGCAAAAAGACGGAACCTGCACAGAACAACATAAGGCCGGAATTTATTCCCTATAATCACGAAGTCGTCCATAACTTGAAAAAGGTTCTGGGCAGACACAATGTTCCCGTGATATTCCCCCCACCCCCTGAAATGCTCTCACCGATCTGCACCCGTGTTTCTAAAAAAAGAGCAATTAAGGCTGCCTGTGGCATATCTAAAACCGCATTGCCCATGTCTAGTTATAGTGGTGTATGAAATAACTCTCAGCTGTGGGAGACATACGTCAGCCCGACTGGTCGATGTTATAAACATTCAATTCATGGAACATGAAGCCTCTCTTAACAAATCAATGGAGATGGAAATGATGTAGGCCCGTGTGCTCAGATTTGGGTGCACATTATAGAACCCCACGTGGTCGCAATTTCCGGAGTCCTTCACTACGGCGTCTCTCATAATCATATGGTAGTGTTGGAATGGTAAACCCCAACAATTACTAATAATCTCTTAAAAATGTGTCGGGATTACACTTGGATGCGCAGCGCAAGCTCTTCGCATGCGCATCCCATTTTTTTTTGAAAGCAGAGTTGTTAGCAAAGGTCGAAACCAGGTAGCCAGAGAATAGGTGGAGGCTTTTTGCATAAGCAAGAAGGGTGCCTAGTGTGTCAGTGTGCTGTCTTTGAGTCTATATCGCAGCGAATTGCACTTTTGAAACAAGTTTTGATAACTGAAGGTCGTGTGTCATTCTGTGACGGTTATTACCAATGTTACTCGCGCATGTCCTTGAATTATCGAGGATGGAAAGTTATTTCCGATAAATCACTTGTTAGTTGGCACCAGTCTCGCCATTATTTGTCCTCGTTACTTAAATTTTTGTGCCTACAATATTTATTAGACGACCAGCCACCGTTTTGCATCAATATTAGCGAGGCGGGAGTGCCAACGTTTGGCGGAATCGTAGCGCCTTTTTCCCGTTGTTTCTGACTGCCGCCGCAGCGAATCCTCCAACCTCGGGTTAGAGGCTACGTGACGATCACGTGTTCCCTATTGTATACAGGCGTGAGCATAAGTGTGCAGACCACGGGATCACGTGGCCGATGACAGCGAAGGGCTATATGCCGACGAGACGTCTGCTGCGGTACGCATGCGCGTCCCGTCGTATCAGTTGGCTTCTGATGTCGCTCCCTTCAACGCGCTCGTTTCCAAAACGACCACTGGGTGTCGCTGGCTTTGCTCCATCAAATTTGTGCCGCTGTTGTTTTCTATTTTTTTCACGTAGTAGCTGCAGCAGCACCGGCTCCAGCGCCGGGTCCGCCTCTTGATTTATGCCGCTTTATTAGCATACCTTAGCGTAGCCAGCCTCCCAAATCCTGATGAACACAAGCACAGAAAATTATGTTTTATCACCTAAGCTTGCCTTTGTTGCGTGAGGCCAAGTTGAACCTAAATGAGCCTAGTTATGAAGAAACAAGCGTAATAAGTAGGAAGTCATAATTAAATTCAGTTTTAAGGTTTGTTAGATTGAACTTAGCTTACTGAGATAATACTAGGTGATTAGTCATTAGTATGTTTATCAGCTTGGCTTCTCTGACCTCATAAAAATGCAACTTCAATTGCTTCAGTTGTGTTTTAATATAACTTGTTTAATTAAGCTAACTTTAATAGGACTAGTTTGATGGTGCCATGGTCATCCACACTTAGTCAGATTTTTGAATGCTTACCTTGGCTCTACCTGTGACACATGGGATGTGTCCAATTTAGAAAGAATTCAAAACATGGCTGTTTGGTTTGTTTGCTCAGATTTTACCAGAAATTTCAGTGTTTCAAAAGCAAAAGAAAAGCTTGGTTGGGAACTTCTGGACAAGCGAAGGGAATATCTTAGGTTGAAATTTTTCACAACATATTTCGTAGCCATACAGGTCTGGGCCTTCACTATACTTTTGCAAACCAGACTACGTTTCACAGCAACTATAGATCATGCCAATATGATAAGGGAAATAAGCTGCCGCACTGAGGCATTTAAAATGTAATTTTTTCCCAGGACAATAGCGCGGTGGAGTAGGTTGCCTTCTGAAGTAGCTGAGGTTACTTCACATGAAGTATTTTGAATATTACTTCAGGGTCTACAGTAGTGTACTCACGAAGATGTGTAGGGACGAGACGGTGCTGTAAGGCTGCTTTGTATTGTCTACTCCCACGTGCCGCTATGTATAGTTGACAATGAATTGCGTTATTATTGTGTTGTAGAAGTGTGAGTATCTGTATTCAGTGTTCGAATTTTCTATTCTTTCCCCTCACAGTAATGCCCTTGGGCGCTGCGGAGTAAATACGTGATTAGCTTAGTTGTGTGTAA
The DNA here is from genome assembly GCF_013339725.1 of Rhipicephalus microplus. Lineage (NCBI taxonomy): Eukaryota > Metazoa > Arthropoda > Arachnida > Ixodida > Ixodidae > Rhipicephalus > Rhipicephalus microplus. The sequence goes on along the minus strand of NC_051172.1, from coordinate 129,647,033 downwards.
TTAGCCTAATTATGCCACATGAAACTCCACTATGTTTTGTGTGCGATTGGATATCAGGCTAATTGAACAAACCTAACTGGTACACGTCTTAACTAACACTAATTAGACATAAATTAGGTTAGTTGGTATAGTGTAAGTAAAGAGTAATTAGTATCTTTCAGGATTTGGTGCCTCTAGGCTCATGGGGAAGTCGACTTGGATTATTTGGCCGTGATAAGGTTTGCTTTATTTGGGCTAATATTGCTCGGTTAAATGAAATGATAGCATAATCAACTATGCATAACTGGATTTAGCTGTACGTGTACTTTTCTCGACCCATCTGGGTGAATCGAAGCATTACTACACTTAACAAAAAAACAGCAACTTGGGCTTTGCTTAAGCTCACTTGCGCCGGAATTTATCAGGTGATACCACGATCAACTGGGCTGAATTAGATTCGGCTACACTTACATTCACTTAACTAGGCTCATTTAAGTTCAACTTAGCCAAACGTCACAAAGGGCAGCTGAGCTGAGGAAATTTGATTTTGTGTGCTTGGCTTCATCATGTTTCGCGAGGCTGGCTACGCTTAGTTATGAATCGACCGGCATAAATAACTACAAGATACCGGGGCTGGAACTGGCACTGTCACAGCCTCTACGTTATAAAAAAAATAACCAGCACAAATGTGATAGGGCAATGACAGTGTCACCCAGGTGTGAATTTGACTATAGCTCGTCGGAGGGAGTAACAAGTGACATGAGGGGACAAATGATACGATGGTACGTGCACGCGCACCGCAGCAGGCGTCTCGTCACTAGATAGCGCCTCGATGCCTTCGGCCACGCGATCCCGTGGTCTGCACACTTATGCTTACCCCTGTACATCTACGAAGATAAGTGACAAGGGAAAAACTGCATGACGGCAGCGAAAATGTGCATTCTGCTTTAAACTTCCATTGCTTATTTTGCAAGTTTACTATTGTTAATTATGTAACGTTTGAAAGAACACAAAAGTTGATACTCTTAAAGGTAGACTATCCATAATATACAAAATTTCAGAATTACGTCACACGTGTGTGCACTGTAAGCATCTCTGAAACGACACTAACGTTTGCTTCTGGAGTGAAAGTACATGTCCCCACTATTTCTTCGTACTATTTATTCAAACGAGAGGACCACAGCGCAGACCTGATAAATACAAAGTCAAAGAAACCACAACTTCTTTTATTTACACAGTAGTCTTTAGCTTTTGCGCAACATACGTCAGTCAACCGCCGTATAATATGAACGAAAGACGAGAATATACCAGGAAGTATCAGTGTTTCACCAGTGTAATTATCATCATCATCATCAGCCTGACTATTTCTACTGCAGGACAAAGGCCTCTCCCATGTTCTACTAGCCAACTCAGTCTTGTGCTGGTTGCCGCCACATTATACCCACAAATTTCTAATCTCATCTGCACACATAACTTTCTGTCTCCCCCTAACCCGCTTGTTTTCTCTGGGAATGCAGTCAGTTACCATTAATGGCCGGCGGTTATTTTGCATACGCGCTATTTGCCCGGTCTATGTCCATTTCTTATTCTTGATGTCAACTATGATTTCGTTAACCCCGGATTGTTCCCTGACCTACTAATCTCTGTTCTTGTCCGGATCCCCATAAATTGTCTCCCGATAATTTTTGGTTAGCAAGCTCCTTCATTTGTCTGGTCATCAAAAGAATGATCAAGCCAATTGAAAGAATACAACATAGGACTTCGTCGTTATGAGCACCTGCTTATGGTGTCACGCGAGCCACTGTCAAGGGGTGCATTATTTACGCGACACAGTGTAGGAGCACCACTGTGCTACAACTCAATGAGTGCACGTATAGTCAATTCCTGCGAGTATGTAGGTTTATGAATACTCTACAGATGCACGACCAATTCGGTTGTGTAAACGACCCAGCGAAATAATCATGCCGTTACACAAATCCATCTCGAATGCCATGAAGATCAAGCCTCGGCGGAAAAGCGATGAAGACCCTCTTGAAGTTTTTGCGAGCGACCCACTTTGTCGAACCATTGTGACAATCCAGTGTGCATGTGTTTTCGCTTCTCTTCCTTTCTCTCTCTCATTGCATCTTTTTTACATTTCTGTCCACGGCGTCGTCGAAATGCGACCGTCAAACTGGGAAATCGATCCTCAACGTCACCAAGGCTGTACTTGTCTTTTTTTTTTAAATATGACGACCGAAGAAGCTCAATCATGAACCTCTTGAGCCTCGGACCAAGCAACAATGCGTCAGAGTTGTAGCATACGCCCGCAACAGCAAGCCGAGACTCAGCGAGAAGTATTTCTCTGTGGTAGCGAAATCCCCACGCCAGACTTGATGCGAACACATCATATTGAATCCTGGTCATCTCGTCGACTAACACGGAAAAATGCATAATATTAGTGACAGCCTCGCTCTGTACAAGCTGCTATTAAGGACGCATCTTACTCAAAATGATCATCTGTAATGTTTTGCATGGTTTTCTGCGTGCATTCAGCGCAATTACTGAAGTGATTGAAATATACCGATGACGTATCTGTATATAGCGCTCTCTGGCTGTTTTTCGTGTGCTATTAATATGACGCGTGGGGCAGGACAAGCCGTAAAAGACGTCCTTGTTGTTGCACTTTGGCTTCACATGTGCCTCCTATTAGGCTACTTAAATATAGAATCTGAATTATAAGTGGTCTTGTCACTTTAGCTCTTTAAGAGTCAAGTTTAGCTTCTTAATGCTGGTTAGGTGAACCATAAAGGCAGGCTGTGATAAGTGAATGGTTCGCTCTTAGAAACGCCATAAAACTTCAGATTTCGCATGCTTCACCCCTCACTATGTTTCGCTTCACCACGCGCCTCTTGAGTTCAGTCTTTTACTAGGTGGTGCCACTGCATCAAAAAAAAAAAGTGAACAGACGATTTGATATTACAGGGCAGGCATTGATGGGCAACTCAAGTCCCAAAAAGGCCTAACTGGGACAACACATAATCCTACACGTAAAGTCGTTGGTCAACGTGATCACGGCTGTAAAAATTAAATTGTCCTTCTATGCTTTCCAAGAAGCCTGCCGCATATGTCGCCTTCTTTCTCCTACACGACATGATTTTGCAACATGGAGCTTCACGCCACAAACGGGGACGTCCGGTCATTTTAGTGGCGAAGCTACTCTTAGTCTAACATTTTCCTGCGTGTCGCGTAACCGATTGAAGAAGAGACAAAAAAAGAAGGCAGTATCTCTCAGCAGCGTAATAGACAGCTCTGTTTCATAGAAGTACATACAAACTGCAGTTGAGTGAGGATATTCTAGATGACGCTGTACCGCTACTCTCCGATTGGCTGCTGTGCCGGTTGTGCCTGGGTGCGCGAGGAAGGAATGACTCCCTCAGTCTCCTGGATAGTAGCCGTTCGTGGCGGATCGTTGGTGGAGCATGGGCAAAGCAGAGCCGCGTGCGCGTCGAAGACGCTTGCGCTCGGCTCCTTTGCTTCGTGTCTCGTCTGTGTTACTCGCGCGCCGTCTGTATTCTCGAACGCGATTGGACGCATGGACGCATGAACGGACGGACGAACACATGAACGAACGAATGGACGCACGCACCCACGGACGGAAAGACAGACAGACAGACAGACCGGCAGATGGACGGACGGATGGACAGACAGACAGATAGACAAACACATGAACGGATGGACGGACGTATGGACGCAAGGAGAGACAGACGGACGGGCGCACAAACGGACGCATAGATGGATGCACGGACAGACGCACGGACGGACAGAAGCCCGGATGGAAGTACGGACGCTTCGCCTCGCTCATCGTCATTCCCTTCGTGGATATGTTGGGATTTTTTTTTGTATGTCCGACGCTCGATGCAACTCTATTTATTTTTTATAAAATAATATACATTCGTGATAGAAAACCCCGTGTCTCATCGCGTGCAAGTCATTTCTGCTCATCCGAGCCTCTTTTTGTTGCTTTTTTTTGTACGCTTCACCCTCACTTTGTTGTTGAAGGTCGCGCATATACTCGATATGTGGAATTATGTCCATCATTGTCCCTGGCTGCTTTGCTTTACAGTCTCCGGAACCGACATGTTTTGTAGAAAACAGCAGCCGGTTTAGATAAAGGGGGAGTAAAGAGTGGATAGGCAAATGAAAGAGCTTTTTAATTATATTACATAATGTCAGAAGATACGCGAAACCTTCGCAAAAACTAGCTTGATACGGGGCGATATTGTTCAACCAGACTTTGGCGCAACACAGTGTGGACATTTCAGAGCTCGGAGTACTGTGCACGGTGAATGATGTTTTTGTCATTTATGGGCGCATTAGAGGCGCAGATGCAGTAGGAGGTCTCCGGCACTCTGCTCACAGAAAGAAGTCACGCCTATTGAAGCCCATACTTTTCATTATAATAAACATAAATTTTGTAAGGCTTCCACGCTCGTTTAGATCACTGACTAATGAACTGGAACGTAATTCTTAAAAACTTTCACCCGAGCATTCATTTTATATTCTATTTTTCACAATATAAAAACGGATAGTGCAGAATCTTGCTGACTAGTCTGGTGTAAGAAGTTCGTTGAATACTGGCCCTGATTTCGTTAGATCATATGAATATTGAAGCATTGCTTTGCAGACATGGCCTTGGAAGCTGATAGTTTACAACTATGGGGCGCTTCCACCCTATTCATTTCTTGTTTTGCTATTTCAGTTTTTGAATGTAAGTGGTCTTGAAGGGCAGGTGTTCATGAAACTTACTCGGCGACAAAATCGATACTAGCAGAGGAGAGATCACGGCGTCTGGGCAAATGCGTAGGGTTCGGCGACCTCGCCCTCTCGTTCGCGGAAGCACTTTGCTGCTGCTGCGCTTCCTCGCGGCAGCGCTCATTTGAGGAACTTGCGCACAGCTCGCAATCGACGGTCATTGTTCGAATAGCAGTCCGGTTGGTGAGCACGCGTCTCGAACACCGCCTGCCGCTAGTTGTGCCGTCGGGCACTGTACGCACCATTTACCACCGTTCTTCTCGGATAGTCCCACCCGCCGGGAGAAAGACCAACATGACGTTTACAGAAAGGTGAACACGTGTCTCATTGCTCTTGTCTTCCTCGCATTACCTCATTGTTTATAATGAAGTGGGACGGCTTAATTTTGGAGCATGCACTGGACATTCAGCGTCGTCTGGCTATGTGCCACTTTACTGGCGAGATGGTCCCACTACCGTGCACTGCTGTATACGTCGTCCGCCACGATGGTGTAGCGGTTACGGTGCTTAGCTGCTGACAGGAAGGTCGAGGGTTCGATTCCGACCGCGGCGCTCGCATTTTAGTGAAGGCGAAATGGTCGAATGCAGTGCGATTTCAGGGTACATACGTTAAAGAACATCAGATGGTGAAAATGCCCGGAGTCCTCCACTGGCGTCTTTCATTACTATACCGTGGTTTAGGGACGTGAACCCCAGATATCATTTATTAATGTTGTTTTTTCTAGAGTCCTTTTGTTATGCTTTTTTAGCGCATTTCTTGCTAAGCAGATGTATCTACCTAACTTGGTTCCTAACTCAGTACTTGCCTAACACTGGCAGTGTTATCGTCATGAAACCTTTTCAAAGATGTCTGTGATGAAGACACAATGGTTGTGTCGATGTTGTGATCTCTAAAATTGAGCTGAGTAAAAAATTCAGCAGATGTATACGTTCGGGAGAGCTAAAATTGCTGATGTATCTATGGTGACTGGAGACGACGAAAAAGCCCAAATGGGTTTATTTGGCTTATATAGTGTGGTGTATGGCTGAACATGAAGGAACGAGCTAGATGCCATGACGCTCCGTCTACCACGCTTAATTACACGCGTGTAGTCGTCTCCTGCGCTGCAGTAAAATATCATAGAATCATGAAAGTGAAGATCTTAATCCTTGCACAATGAAGGCCTAGTGCGCCGTTTATAAAAATCTGCAGCAAGCATAAATTAAAATGCATTGAAAAAAGTCTCCTAATAGCTGCTATATCACTTCTAGCAGCATTAATATCAATTACACTCAACTGCGGCCCCACTCTGGTTGGCGCGAAGTGCAGCAACACCCAATTACTTAGATTTCGGTGCACGTCATAGAAGTACAGGTAGTCACAAGTAATCCGAAATCCCCCTCTGCGACCTATATTCCTGTCATGGTTTTCACACTTAAAAATGCCAATTTTACTATCAATTACGCTAACCAAAACTTTTTCCCACTGCTTTCATCCCTAAACAAATCGCTGGCAGAATCGTCAACTGCAGGCACATTTTAGAGCAGAGTTTTCATCTAAATTCGTTCGCGACATTGGTCTCGACTGTTCCGGCTTTCTATAGCACTGAATTCATGTTACAGAGGAATAAAGAAGTAACAAACATTCACGGTGTAAACCTACACTGTTTTCATTCTTACAAACGTTTTCGTTTCCATATACTGGACATCACAGTAGTCTTATCCTTTATGGTATATGAGCGAGACAAAGCTTTCTTGCTTTCTGTAGAACCAGCCTCGTTCGGTAGCAGTGATACTTTCTTTTTTACAGCGAAAGCTGTTATGAGATTAAGTTCAAGTTTTTTTTTTTCATTAATCAGAAATTGTGTCACGCGCAGTTGTACGCTGCCGCCGCCGCCGCCACCGCCGGTGTCCGTAAGCACATCGCGCAAAATTAGAAAAAAAAAAAACCTTACATTAGAGGCAGTAAGGCTCGAACCCCCCCACCCCCCCCCCCCCCGGGTCTGCTGGGTGCCAGCCCAGTATTATACCACTGAGGTACGCCGGTGCTTGTGGCTTGTTGGCAAACCTAGCACCAAAGACACAGTGAGGCTTGAATCCGAGTCTGCTGTGTGCCAGCCCAGCCCCGCCACAGTGGTCTAGTGGCTAAGGTACTCGGCTGCTGACCCGCAGGTCGCGGGATCAACCCCCGGCTGCGGCGGCTGCATTTCCGGTGGAGGCGGAAATGTTGTAAGCCCCTGTGCTCAGATTTGGGTGTACGTTAAAGAACCCCAGGTGGTCGAAATTTCCGGAGTCCTTCACTACAGCGTCTCTCATAATCATATGGTGGTTTTGGAACGTTAAATTCCACAAATCAATCAAATCAATTATGTGTGCCAGCCCAGTATTTTACTACTGAGCTACGCTGTTGTTTGTGGCTGTTTGACACGCTTGCCTTCGGCAGGCTTGATGTTGGGAAAGCAATCGCGTTAATACGACTTATAAAGCGTTTTAAAGTAGCGAAAGAACAACCATTCATCGCACAATGCGAATAGCGTAACGAATGGGTTGTCCAATGCTCCAACCCATTACAAAAGCTTGTTCTTGTTCCCTTATTAACTGTAGCGCATACCCATTTCAGCCATGATTCCTCATCGTTGCCAGCCACTGCACCGAGAATGGACACCTAATTCCTCGCAAGTGTTTAGCGAATACCACACTTTTTAGAAGAATGACGCAAAGTAGCATAGCGAATGCCGGCCTACTGTTAAAAATGTTTTATGAATAATGCCGTTGTGGGTATCAAGCAAGTGTGCTTGCAGTAGTTAACCAATGAGTTTTGAGAAAAGGGTTTGAAAGGCCGCTATTCTAGCGTTCGCTGTGACTGTGCGGCGCCTTCCGCGCAGGCCTGGCGTTTTTGTTTGTAATATGAATAATTCACATTAACTCCTCATTGGAAAATTCCGTGTTATGTCCTTAAAGATGCCTAAAAATAGAATATTTATCTGTTACCTTTCACACGTCTGAAGGACTGTAGAGTCGTAATCTGGCGTTTTGTCACAATTATTCAAATAAAATAAGACTATCGTTAAGTTAAACACGTCAGTAGGCTATACATTCTCTGGCATTCGAAGCGTCAGAATATTTCGCAATACGGATGGTCTCTCTGAGATTTATAGTAAAACAAAGGTTTGATGAGCTGTTAAGTACATGGAATAAACGAAACCAACACTTGACTGAGTATGCCTGGACTCCCCCGCGTGATAGCGTTTTGAATGACAAGAAATGCTGGTGTAAATTATCTGTAAAGGAAAGTTCGCAGCAATTTGGAGTTTTGTTTACAAAAAAAGTAAAAAAAGAAAAACCTGTTGCTACCATGTCTTTGAAAACAACTCGAACTTGTAAATTATGTTGTCTTACATACGGACACATTTTCCAGGCGAAATACGTACGTTATATAAAGTAAGCCAGGAACTAAAGCTCTTCAAGATAGCTCAATTGCTGCAATTTGTCGAATAATCATACTGTAAAGTGTGTGAGAGAGAACGAAATGAAAGTTGCCGGGAGTTTAGCTTAGTATAACTATTTGGCTTTCTATTTCGCCTCGGGAAACTGGAAAGAACACCTAAAAATCAAGATTCGCTAATTACTAGGGTAACTGTTGTTTCATTCTTTTGAAACCACGAGCTAAGGAAGTGCTGATACAGCACCGTGGAAATACTGGAATGAGTCGTGTAGATCATCCCATCAATATGATAGGAAGTTGGCTATTTCAGAAGACACTGTCACAGCAACGTAAAACACTCTGCGTGCCCATTAGCTCGCATGGAAGGTTTGCTTAATGACTTCGGGTTGGGCTCTAGTACTTCGGCAAAAAAGCGTGAATAAAAATCCTACAGCATCATATAAGGCATGCATCAAATAAACATGCGGTGAATGATAGGTGGTGTTTACTGCGGTAAATAAAAAGGACAGATGCCTATGGACGTCGCCTGAAACGAAGTCTAGTTGAGGCAGGCGGAACCTAATCTTTTTTGTTTTCTTGGGAACAGGACAGTGAGAAGTCAGCATGGCGACGACGTCAATCACGGAGGACATGGGTGAGGAGGACATGTACCTGGAGATGTATCTACGTCACAAGGGAGCCGAGCGGCGCCAGAGCCGCCGTTTCAGCCGGCAATCTTCATCCAGGAGGGGTTCGTCACCATTTCCATGGGAGACGGCAGCGGGACGCCGACGCCTGTCGTCTTATACTCTCTCCTCGGAGTAAGTAACTTTCGCGCCATCTACTGCCCTTGTTTTGTCTGCGAAAAGTTTCTTCTAAGGCAGCAATGTCCAGCGCATGGTGACAGAATGAAGATGACCTCTTTTGTGTCGTTTCTGCCCCGTGCTTCGCTGCTCTCTTCTCTTTCTCTATGTTCGTCCGATTATGACATACTTCGTAATCGTGAATTCGAAGCAGATGACCTTCCCGGCATGCTGCAGGTTATTTGAATCTTAGTTAAAACAGCCTATGCGCTTGATCGCTATGCTGACCTGCCAGTCAATTGTTCGTATTCGTGGAGTTTTGTTCTGTTTAACCTGATTGATACCACCCCACTGCTCCCAATGTTTATTATTTAATGGTGAAGGAGCAATTTTTATGCATGTTGGCACACAGTTGAATTCACTCTGATGTTGAGAATAAATTTTACAGAAGCATGAAGATGTGCTGGAGCTCGTGAGCCGGTTATTGCAAAATCATGATCAGCAGAGAAGTTTACAACTATCCTTGAAAAGAAAAAAAAAGTAGAGTAATTGCGCTGGTTCTAGCCTATGTATGTGCATATGTAAATATATCATATGTAAGTGATAACTACGATGAGAAAGAGGACGCGTCGCTTTCGATTTTAGTCATAGCTGCAGTTTAGACCCCTCTTTCTGTCTTAATATTACGTGTTCCTAAATACGCTTACTGTTAGGAGGGTGACATTAATGACAGTAATATAAGGTTGGTAATATTTAACAGTGGCGCCAGGAATGCGGCACAGATGGTGATAATTTCGAAAAAAAGAGTTCATTTTGGCACGTGAAAGTTTGGGTTAGTTCATACTCCATTGCAAAAGACACCAAGAGGGAAAAAAGTATATACGAAGTACATAGCGAGGAGCCTGTGTCCGCTCAATAGTCCATAGTATATGTTTTTTTCGTGCTCTTAATGTCTTGTCCAATGTTGGCCCAATACAAGCAATGTGCCATTGTCACTTGAAGATTAACTGTGGGACCTAGATTCGATCCCATGAGAGGGCACCTAAATGACATATTAAAGTGTGAGCTACTCGGCAGCACATCGAAAATATCCAGCAGCCATGGTTTGAGAAGTTCGGTATAGTTTGCGAATAAATTAAACTTCACCTTTGAACCAGAGAGACTTTAATTTCTCTTTTAATCTATGATACTTTCTACACAAAAGAAAATCGACAACTTTGTCCGTTGTGTAGCGTACAAAACTGTCGACTTTCTCTCTTTCTTGTCATAGTGTATTTCAGAGTTTGTAATACTGGCGGCTACATAGAAAGCGAAGCTTGAATTAATATGATGAGAACCCAGCAGGGGTTTCTTACCTTAATTTTCTCTTTTATCGAATGAGGTGAGTTTTAAGGGGCTCTACTAGTCACTCAAAATCATGCGAGTTTAGATTTCTATTCATAAGGAGGCAGGGGTAAATAAGACGCACAACCAAGTCCAGATGGTGCCAAATAGCAGATAATAGAATAACTGATTGACATGGAACACATTGTAATGCCCACTATTAATACCACGACACCTGACACGACTGCTTATGACCAATGTAACAGATTCTAGCAATTAGGTCACACATAGAATACAAGCAGGAAGGCATGCAACAATTATCCTAGTTTTTATTTAGTTTAGCGCACATTTCGACACTGATTATAACTTGCGAATGCATTCGAATCACACCTTTCCTATTCTTTGACATTCCGTTATTATGTACTGATCAGAGCAAATAAGGGGATTCAGTGGTGAATATCGTGTTTGTCACATCTATACCCAGTGGCAACCTGCGAAATGGTATATGAAAATGTTTGCATAAAGCACAGGTTAGGCAAAATCTGAAAGAAAATTTGTTTGCGATTTTAGAAGAGTGTCCCTTTGTGCAAATTTTCAACATTCGTGCTTCTCTTAAGCAGGATTGCTTGTGGCTCAAAACCAGTTTTTGCCGAAAGAAAGTAGTGAGTGAAACCCACCCTAGGATAAGCCCCTCGTATGCGCTCCGTGCTTACAGTTTATTTAGTTTAATTATCTAAAAAAATAAAAAAGCTTCATGCACGAAAGCCAAAATGCTTGTTTAAAACCAGCTGGGTATCGAAAATTGTCAGGTAACCTTTAATGTGGTTTCAAGACACTGTGCCCCATTTTCTTCAACACTTCGTCTTCGCAGAGCATCGGTTCGAACACCTTCTGTTCGTAGCTTCCTTACATCGTGTGTTGGTCGTGCTTGCCGATAAACTTAGATGATGGCGGTAATGAAGGTCTTCAGCAAGTGTAAATTTCACGGCAAACCATACAGTTCTCATGTAAATGTCAATAAACATCAGTGCCACAGATATTTGAGCGTTTAACGTATTTTTCTACCAACGTAAATAATAAAAATGTCGTTATGGATCACTGGGTCAGTGATATTCACGTGGACAAATGTCAGAAAGCTCACAGATGGTCCCGTATTAGATCATGCTACAGGTTATGCGACAAAATGTTTAGAAGTTGAGTTCTTTGTTACCCGCGCCTACGAAACACCACAAGGAAGAGTACTTCGCGCATCAGTAGCGAACTTAGATCCTTCCATACTGTAGACTTATGTCGAAATCGTGATATGTTATGATAACAGGATTATCTGATCGCTGTTTATTATATTTTCCAACGAACACGTAACGACGCATATCACCAAGGACTGAAAAGCTCAGTGATGTTACATTGCAATGTAGTACTCAAATTACTGTATGCCGTTGAGGAGTTCTCAAGGAAAATTTCGACCGGCTTCATAAGGTTCTGTTTAACGCACGAAACACTTTGAGTGGAAAAAATTCGACAGATTCAAGTCATTCTGGGAGTCGATGTCATGCGAAGCAGTAGACGAGTAATGACTTTTACCCTATGTGTTTCATTGATTTGAGGCAAGCGTTGCGATTTCGCTCAACTTATTTGTGCATTTAGAGTAGTTATGGGTATATCGTGGGCACGCCCGAAGCTAGGAATTTTTTTCTAGGAGGCGCGGAGACACTTGCTGGAGACCTTGACTATTTGGGGGAAAAGCAGGTATTTTCAGTTAAGTATATACCTATTTGAAGATGTAAGATCATATGAGGGGGGTGCCCCGCCGCGGTGGTCTAGTGGCTAAGGTACTCTAAAAAAAAAAAAAGGGAGCGAGAATGGCGAAACGGGCTCCGTTCCTCCTTCGGCGCAGCGACTTCCTCCCTTTCGGGCGCTTTACCTGCCGCGCCCTCTCGCGGCAAGGACCAAAGGAGAAACGTTTCTCCTTCAGCGTTCAAGTTACTCCTCAATCACGGGGGTCTTGCTCGCGCGCATGCGCACGCCAAGCCTATAGCCGCCCGCGGCCAGTCGCGAGCGATTGCTTTAACCTAAGATTGTTGTAAGCAATGCAGGAATGACGTTTTCTTTTGTTTTATTAGTATAGAGTAAAAGCCTCTCTTTTTTTTTATTGTCAGGCACTCGCACGATGCTCCGCACACTTCCATGTGTGTCTCGTGTTGTTTCATACTACCAATTTGTCACGAATACAAGGAGCTCTGCTTCCCAAGCAGTCTTGCTTTATCGATTACCTTAGAGAGTAAAAAAAATAATGATTTTTTTCGGTGTCGACATACTTGGTAAGCCCACGCATTTTTTAGTTTCGCATGGCACCAACAGCACTCATGAATTCAACGAGGCGCGTAAAAAAGCATCACACTTATTTTTTCAATAGTGTAGGAAACTTGATACCACTCTACAGTCCATGCGTGAAAGTACGATCATATACAATTGATAGAGTTATACGTGCCACTACCACCATATGGATGTTCTTTGCAGTTTACCCCCATTCGAATACGGCCGCCGTGGCCGGAAGTCGTACCTGCGTCCATCAGCATAGTCACACGACACCCAATAAGGCTATGCTACCCCGGCAGGTGAAAGCACAAAGGGAAACAGGCTGCGAAGTTTCACCGAGCGTTTATTCGCCAGAATAGATTAAAACCATCAGGAACATTTTAAACATCATCATAACTAAACGTTTGTGAAAAGTGAACCAATGACTTCTGTAGGTTAAACCAAATTCTCAACCGCATTCGTTTTGAATTGCCCATGCCAGCACTGAGAAGTAGGAAGGAATTATGCACGCGAGCAGTATGTCTTTCTCGTCCATGATTCTCCTTTGTCGTGAGAAACTCAACACAAAATGCACTTCTAGTAGCAGCTGTGCACAGCAAGTAAATACTAACGCTCACTCACCTTTGTGAAAAGAGTATTCCGAATCCAGAGTAATAACCACCACAGCCACAGCGATAACAACAAAATTGTGGCACGCACTATGATTGCAAGTTGACACGCGAGGCGAATCGCGAGAGGCATCTGAAGCAGAAAAGTATGCAGGCATAACATTCTATAAAGTTACAGTAAACTTGCGCACTGCAGCGATAGTTCCTCCACTCAAGTATGAGAGCTCCCGCGACGCCAACAGCCACTGTCATGGCTCACGAAAAAATACCGTCGGATGCGAGGTCATCGCTTATTTATCTCGCAAGACCCGCGTTGTAACGTACGTATACACTGCTAGGACGGTCCTTACCGCATTAAAACATTGTCATTGAAGGGCTAGTGGTGTACTATATCCATGGCTAACGGCCACACTTGTGGTACGCACGTAAAAAGAATATAAGCAAACGTTAAGACGAAACAACTAAACGAGGTCGACGTGACCACAGAACACCTACCACGACAGAGACAAAGTTTGGCCTGCATGCTGCGCCCTCTCGAAGTAACAAAAAGAAAACGAAAAAAAACGTGACCTCCGAAATGGCTAACGCGTGGCAAGTGTTTGCACTCTCAGAGGCTTCAAAAAAAAAAAAGTAACTGTGGCAGTGGTCGACAGATGGCGCAGTGTTCGAATTGCCGTGGACATTCTAAGCACGGCTTGGGGCATCCGCCTTCGTGAAAACCTGATAAGCTCTAGTAATTATTCCATTCATTACTGTGCAACCATTGATTAACTAAGGTTTACCTAAGCATCAGATACAATATATTTACGTGTGCGCATGTTGTGGTATTGATAAAAAACGTGAAAAAAAGTGTAAGAAAACCTTCTTGTAACCTGTGCCACTCATGTCAGTTGAAATTCATTGCTATATAAGCTGGCGCGCTTTCATAGTAGAGTGTGAGTAAACACGTCGAGCTGTAAGCCGTTGGTTTTGAATGGTTGATTGTGCTCTTGTTGCGTACTTGTTAGCGTATACGCTAGTGTACTTGTTGCGTACTATTTGTGTACTATGTGTAGCTATATAGATTGCATCAGCACAAAATAGGCTTTCGGTGTCCGTAAGTGGTCTTGAATGGGTTGATGCGTAAAATGTCCCCAAGGAAGCCGTGATAGTGGGTGATAACAACAAACGTCGCAGTAGTCAACTTTTTTTTTCAACTTTGAACAATCCCTCTAGATGGCGCCACCTATCACACCTACTTCATTGCTTTGACGCTCTCACACCTCCAGCCATTTATATATTGTTGAACATCTATCTATCAAAGCTGCACTACGGATTCGGAATGGTTTCGCTGCGATCGAGTGTACGGTTTGGAGGCACATCTCGTGACCTGCGGACCCGTAAGCGCATGGATAACGTCGCTACACTATGTGAATCTGCGAGAAATAAATACAGCAAGCCTAGCATGCACTCTTCAGGTGAGGGCTCTGCAGAAACCGTGTCTTTCGGAGTGAACGTGGCTTCGCTGACCGAACGAAACGTACTTGCTCCATCGTTCTCTTTCGCGATGTGTTCACCGCCACAGGTTCGTCTGCTTGTTTTTATAACAATTTCCTTCAATATCAAGCTCAGCGGGACCGTTTTTTGTAACTTTCAGTGCCGTGTACTCCTTACCAGTCGAGAATCGTTGCATTTGCTAAGCCTACTCGCTTCGTCGGGGGGCAGCCATGTTGATTTTCATAAGGAGAAACGTGTTTCTCCGTGGATGAGGGAGCAACGTTTCTCTATTTGAAGACGAACATTGGGGACATGGCCGTTTCTCCCTAAATGGAGAGTACGTCACTCCATTTTTTTTAAGAGTGTACTCGGCTGCTGACCCGCAGGTCGCGGGTTCAAATCCCGGCTGCGGCGGCTGCATTTCCGATGGAGGCGGAAATGTTGTAGGCCCGTGTGCTCAGATTTGGGTGCACGTTAAAGAACCCCAGGTGGTCGAAATTTCCGGAGCCCTCCACTACGGCGTCTCTCATAATCATATGGTGGTTTTGGGATGTTAAACCCCACATATCAATCAATCATATGAGGGAGGTGGGCTCCCAGGCCGAAAGACACGAGGTAGCGCTCGTGTCTTTCGTGTCCTTCTTGTCTCTGTGTCGTCGTTTTGTTCTCGCGCTATAACTATCGTAATGCCTTTCCCCCCATTCCACTAAGCTACGGGATTGATCGTGAGGTTACTAGGAATGTTGACTACATTGACGCACAAGTAGTATTCTATTGTCCTACGTAACACCGGTACTAAAATTAAAACACAAGTGTCTGTTTTATTGAAATGAACTCCTCGCTAGGATGGGATTATATGCATATTATAAGAAGTGGTTTTCGTTGTATTCCTCCGGGATATTTAATAGCTTGGTAAGTCATGGTATTTGATATGCAGTTTTTTTATGACACTTTTATAGGAACCGATAGGGAACGATGATTTCATATAATATGACTGGAGGGTTTTTCTCTCTAAGCTGTTTCAAGCACTGGTGTAGCTCCGTGGTAGCTAGATATCTGACTGCCACGCAGAATGCCCGAGTTTGATTCCGGCTTTAAATGCATTTTTATTTGATTCCTTTGCTGTGATTTCTCTGTCACCTACAACGCCGATGACACCTATCCAGCTTTTTCTGATATAAAAGCTCCATAGCGCTATCGCGTAATTATTTTCGAAGGTCTATCATAGCCGTATCTGTGGCTCATACCCGCATTCAATGCGCCGTGTTACGCAGATATGTGCCACACGGTGGTCAAGAAAAGAGTTTCATGACGTAACAACAATAATAGCAAGAAAAAAGGTAATAGAATGAGATAAATAATTAAATTAGCATAAATAACACATATGAGGAGTAACTGCGTGAGCATGTCATCTCTAAGTCTTTCACAAATAAAATAGATGTTTTTAACCATTGCTGATAAGTGTAGCACGTGTTTTTTTGCGCTCAGCGGTGATACATGCCTAAGAGAGATAGGGGTGCCAAATTTTTGGCTCTCAAAATATATATGAAAAATGAAATCACTTGTGAGTCAGTGCTATCGTCGTGCCTTCTTCTCTTTCCTGTGTGCACTGTCAGTAGTTTCTGCTGCTATTTCCCTGTTGTGAGCACGAACCGACTAACCCAAGCCTCAAACTCAGCAGCCGCATACTCGCTCGAGTTTTCTGTTCACACCGCACAAAGCACGGCGAGCTTCAATAGCCTCGCTGTTAAGAAACCTTTGGAATGCTCCTACAACAAAAGGCGCACGAGGAGAGAACATGTGCACTTTTATAATAATAATAATAATAATAATAATAATAATAATAATAATAATAATAATAATAATAATAATAATAATAATAATAATAATAATAATAATAAGAATAATAATAATATAATAATAATAATAACTGGGTTTTAGCGTCGCGAAACCACGATATGAGGCTCCGGCTATTTCGAACATCTGGGGTCCTTTAACATGCACCTAATCCTATATAGGAAAACAGCGCAAAAACGAGGAAAAAGAAAGAAGCACGCAGAAGCTCTCTTTCCCTCATCTTTGTCTCCTCGTTTGTGCGTTGTTTTGCGAAGATGGAGCAGCATACCAACACGCTCGAACCCATATACTTTTAATGTACCTAATCATAGTACACGAGCGTCGAACATTTTCTCCTCTATCGAAAATGCAGCCACCGAAGCCGGAATTCAATCCCTCGACCTTCAGGTTAGCAGTCGAGTGTAATAACCACTGTAGTTTATTGAGTGCACCAGACCGTGGCGGTGCCGTATACATTTTTTCTAGTGTGCATCTAATGTAGACAAGGCTAGCGCGAGCCATTCGGCGATCGCGTGTATTGTCCGCAGGACGGTGGCCCGACATGCCCTTGCTCTGCAGGGGTCGTTGTCGCGGGCTGGCCTTAGTGGTGGTGATAAGGGCGCCATGGAAGGAGATAGCCCACATTGCATCAGGCGGCGTCCGCGGCATGCGCTGGTCGCAACGCTGAGGACCGCTGTTCGCGAGCGTTGTTATTCCGCCAGCTGCATTATTGATGCTCTCCGCTGCGGCTCTAATGAAGTGGGACAAAAGACTGAGCAGCGAGTCCGGACCCGCCCTGCGCACGTTGCCACGCCCCGCGCGTCGCCGGCCGAGAGGAGAGTTCGTACCCGTGGGCCGGCTTGGATTTTTCTGTCCCGTTTCCCTCGAATCCCGGACGCTTTTTCACTTTGTTGCGTTCTCATGCCATCCTCGTTTTGTCCGTACCTTTTCGCTCGTTGATCCGTGTCCTTAATCATGATATTTGTGAGCTGCATGCATTGTCTCTTGTCTCAATTCTCTGGGTGCGGAGGTGGCACAGGAAATGCTGCCGCTATCACATAAAAAACCATGCGTCACAGAGAAGAGATCGTCGCGGAAAGCAGAAAGCCAGCACCTTTCATGAAGACATATTGTGGTACTGCGCAATTTGTCGGTCCTGTTGGGTACGGTCTGCGGAGCTCGCGTTTCTGACTGGGCGGGGCTTTGTGCTGGCCTCACTCTGAGCTATTACGGAATTAGTTGAGCTTAGGAAAGAGGACAGCTAGTTTTTCACAATTTCTTTGAATATCATAGATCACCGAACTCAGTTTTTACGCGTTTCATTTTTGGGAGGAAATAAGTGCATAAAGAATTGTGCACTCTTCGCACTGGCTCAGTGGACACAGCGTTTCGTGTCTGGGAATGAGGCAACAAATTTGATCCCTGACCGCAGGAGGTGTACGCAGATAATTGCGCAACAAAAACGGCGAAAAAAACAACAGCAACAAAACAGCCAATAAACATACTTTATTTCTGTCAGAAACATCACACAAAGTTACAAAAATCCATCTGTGACTTGCATTATAATCTGCCACATACTTTTGTTGCTTTGGCATGTTAAACATCATGAATCACTATATTAGGGATTATTGGCCATCGTTCTGTATATAACATATTCCCGGAGTCTGTTTTTCTCCTTGCCATTGCATGTCAGTGTCCTCAGGCACCTGGAAGAGCCAACTCGTGAGTGCACCAGACTTTTTTTCTTTCTACATTCCACGTAGGCTTATGAAAACAGGCAATACGTATGTGTCCGAGTTGTATTTATGACTGTCAGCTTCAAAATACATGTGAAGAACCATTCAGAGAGAAAGCAAAGCGTTTGAGTAGCCAAAACAGATCCTGCACATTTTGATTAAGGCGTCTTACGTTAATGCCGCCTATAAGTGGGCGCGTTAATGTTTGCTCTTACATGATTAGCACAAGAAAGAGATCATCACACGACGTAAAAAATTGTATCAGGCATTGTGACGTGTTCTTATCTTCTTTACACTACACACCCATACACGTAAAACAACCAACTACCCATGCTTTCGCTATCTCTCTTTAATGACCCCACTATCCTTCCCACATATATAAAGAAAACTCGACAAGGTCTAGTTAACCTCCCTGCCTTTCCTCCATTATCTCTGTTGTCTTGATTTCTGTGATGCTGTGTTTTCTGCATTATTTATTCTTTCAGTTGCCGATATAGTTTTTTCTGAGACCGTGTTTTCTGCGGATGCCTGTAGTTATATGTTGTCAAAGTTGCAGTTGTATGCGCACCCAACGGGAATTTGAGAACATTTAAGGGGCTTAGAAACACGTCTTCATGGAGGTTGTCTTACGGTTTTACGTGGTTGCAGACAAAGCCATTTCTATTTAGGCCCGATCAGAGTTCTTCGTGTTACTGTTTTGTCTGCATGAGCTTGTACTTTGTCCTTAACGCGATGAAATGTTCGTGTTTAGCTGCTTTTGTGCTAGTTGTTACTCATTCACAGTCAATACTTCAATTGACTTCTAATGCTCTCAAGGCCGCTTGCATACGCTATCAAGCTATTTGCTGCCGCAGTATCCGGGACATGAAAGCACATGGTATCTCACCGAGTCAACGTTGATTACCGTGTCGTAAAACGAAATGTTGCTACAACGCACATGTCGTTGTGTGTGCTTCGTTGACTTTTGATGGGTTAGTACATGGCAGGGTGCAAGTGTCGCCTAACCTCTGTTTTCGGATTGCACTTGGCCGTTATCGCATGGTTACCCCTACCATTTTGTCCACCAACATTGTTTATTGAGTGAGTATTTTTTAATCCCATTGAAGTTTCTTGAACGTAAAACTACTTTCGTTGTATTGGTTACTCTCTCTCAGCACTTCTTGCGATGCAGTGATGGAGCATTTCTTGCTCAATAGACACGACCTTCGATTTCACGAAGCGAAGCAGTGAACTTAATAACCAAAACATTGCTGTCTGTTACAAGTTACCACTAAGAATAAACATGTTGTCTCTTTTTTGTTTTATGTTGCTGCCACTGTACGTAGAATTGAATGATAAAATATGCAGTTCAGCCATGCCTTCAACACCATGTAACAAAGAACACACTGCGACGTGAACGTGAACTGTTTTGAAATAACCACAGCCGTTTTATGGCTTTTTTTCAATTACAGATATGACATAAATTTGTCACACTACAGAGTAGATATAAGCATCGGTGGCAAAAACAACGCATGTATACTTTTTTTTCTTTTATGAAGAACGACAATATGAAAGCCCATAGGGACTTCATACCTACTGCTGCTTGTGTACTTTCCTATCGTACTTTGTTTCTTCACTTTCTCGCAAACCTGCACATGAATTAGTGGAAGGGAATGATTTACAGTGTCACTCTTGCCATTGTCTTATATGAATATTTATTTGAAAGCACAGGTTATTGGGACTGAGGTGGTAATTCTTGAAGTGGTGTCACTGGACCCAACGTTTCACCAAGCGGACTTGTCCTCGATTTTCCCACAGGTCCACTGGTCGAAACCTTGGCCCCAGCTACATCGCCTGTTGGTTCAAGGATTTTTTTTATCTTGCTCTGCAGTTCGGACTTGTTTATATACTTATCGTGACTGGTTATTGACATTGTTGTAACTGCAGAAAACACCTCTTGCTCTCCGCAGCTTTGGCAGCGAGTTCGCGATCGATGTGGACGACCTAGACCAGACGGAGGAGGAGGTCAAGGACAATGTGCGAATGAACAAAAGCATAATAGAAACCTGCAAAAATCAACCATGGCCCATGAATAAAAAGTACAAGATGCTCAGGCAAGAAAAACTTCAGTACCACTCGTGGAAAAAAAGTATTGGTTTGTAATTGCTCACGAAATACTTTGAGCGGATGATCGGTTGACGAGCTTTATAGAAGAGGAAAATAGCAGAGTCATTCCACTGACTGAATGTGACCTACCAGCAAAGTTGTGGCACATGAGTATCAAACTCACCTCCGCCAGCGGGCCGCAGTCGCAAATACAGCCCCACGAGGGCTGGTGCAAAAAAGAAGGTTGCATTGGGGTGTAAAGGACAGTTGAACAAAATGTCAGCTAACTTTTCTATTGAAAATGCCTTTTATATCATATATATGTGATTTTTTAAAACGATGTGGCATCAGGATTCGAGAATGAATGCCAATCTCTAGAGTCATTGTAATCTTGACGCCGATTCTAATATGTAGGTTTTGTTTCTCGGTTATGTTTCAATACATCGTAATCACATGGGGGGCCTCACTAAAAAAAATGCTTGACAACTAAGAAATGCTGGATAATGTATGCGGCCCGCCGGTCACTTGTTTGAGACCTCTCCTTTAGCACACCACAAGCTTAAGCAAGTGTAATTGTATTGATTTTAATAATTTGGTAATTGCAGGTATGATAGCTTTGTGATTATTATTACACTGATTGGTTCACAGCTTCATACAGATTCTTTTAAATCAATACGTGGCCGTTGCTGAGTTCAGTGACTTGGATTGACGTGGTTATTTAGCCAGCACACTTCTGGTAAAAGCTAAAGAAATAAATTATTGTCCAGTTTTAAGTGTCCGGTGGTATCACCACTGAAGCTACGAGTGTATTCAATGGCTTTGGAAATATTGTTGACCATGTGCCAACGTCTCCAAACATTGCATTTCGATCCTGTTGAGGAACATAGACACTTTTCAAGGTTTAAACATGCATTAGTCGCACAAACACAAAAGAAAATCCTTGATTATACTTGGACACGTAGTAACATACTATTGGTTCTTAGTGCTCTTAATGTTTATTTCCAGACGTGCTAAGGCTTACGTCAAGAAGCATGAAGGTGAACTCGCTCAAAGTAAGCAGGCCAGAGATGTACTCGCAAAGTACACAATTCTTCTGAACAATGTAAGTAACATATAAATTTTACGGTCAGATAGCAGTATGGCACAAAAATGAGTGAATAGTTTGGTTCGTAAGAAAATGAGATTAAGGCGCCCATTATATCAAGTTTATGATTATGTATACACTACGCTGAGGCTGTAAGTGGTTGGCAACTTCTGACACTGAAAAAAAATCAACCTACTCGTTAAATTACCAAATGTTGATCAAACGCGTATTATGTAAGATGCGGGCTCGTTTCCCGTGTGCGACAAGTTTTGTCTTTTTAATTTACCTCTTTTGTTGTTTTGTTTTTTTAATAAATGGCCTGATATTTTGCTTATACTTTCTTTTGCTTGACTGTCGGTTGACTTATTTGGAAAGAGCAGGTGTCTCTGATCTGTTGATATATTAACTATTATTATGCGTTGATACAAGTTCTCATGAACTACTCCCGCATTGACGATAGTATTCACAAGGGATTAGCACGCTCGAGTAGCGAGAAGGACAGGTTATGGTTTATTGTGATGGTATAGTGGGATTACAAGTATGTTTGAGATGACTGACAGCCACCCCGCCATGGTGGTCTAGTGGCTAAGGTACTCGGCTGCTGACCCGCAGGTCGAGGGTTCGAATCCCGGCTGCGGCGGCTGCATTTCCGATAGAGGCGGAAATGTTGTAGGCCCGTGTGCTCAGATTTGGGTGCACGTTAAAGAACCCCAGGTGGTCGAAATTTCCGGAGCCCTCCACTATGGCCTCTCTCATAATCATATGGTGGTTTTGGGATGTTAAACCCCCCATATTAATCGAGATGACAGACAGCTTATCTCAGATTGTTGTAGTGCATAAAAAATGTTAAAAATGGTGCCATATCCACAACATAAATGAATATAAAGGAGCCTGCTCCGGAGGTTAAATCTGATAAACCGTAAATCCTCTGTACACCCACTCGATCACCGTAAAAAGACATTCGCTATCAGAAGCAGTGAAGGGTTTAGGACGTTAAACCCAAACAATAATTATTATAGGCGAAGCATTTCTTTGACTCACGTGTGTAACGCCTTACGTACATAAGTCTATCCATACGAACGCGCCGCAACACGTTCCTCTCGCCAAAGGTGTTGGAGTGGTGCCAAGAAGATCACGGCGCAGCTGCGCGTGGACGTCAAGCTCCCCTCGCATGCTTTCCTCGCAGGTGCGCGCTGAATTCGCTCTCTCCCTCACCCGCAGCACGCTCGCTGCAGCGCCCGCAGCTGCCGGCTCCTCCACCCGCTCGCAACACACTTCTCTCCTGCTGCACCCTCTACCCCGCCCGCTACGCTCAACCGCACGTTGAGCGGAAACACTCCTTCGGCTCGTTTATCTGCGATGAAACTTACAAGAAGCGCATCCCACCTCCCGTGTCTTTGCGTTTTGAACAAACATTTACTCGAGTAAACGCTACTTCAAACTTCGCTTCATTCTGTTCTTCCAGCATTCGCGTCGGCGCCAGTTTCAACCACGTCAACTTCGTGCGCACTGCTGCTGCTTCGCATCCCATCAGGGTTTCCTTCGTGTAGAGGGTCCATAATTTTACTATTATTGCGAAGGTTCGTTGCAGCGCCTCCATCCACGCCTATTACGTCGATGTATGACCAAATTTCCCGCACCCACTTCTTAGTCATTAGTACCAAATAAAGTTCCCAACTTTTCGTCGACCTTTTTGTAACTACATAATAAGCGATTATTCTTGTTCTAGTTCTTTCTACCCATATCTCTCATGACCAGTGGTGCCCATATATGTCACACAATCTCACTTGTCTGAGAACGCAAGCCATGGTAGCCAACTGCGTTCCTGCTGCTCTTTTGATTTCGGCGCTCGAACATAATTTTTAGTGCCTTTCATTATTTGG
Source organism: Rhipicephalus microplus (assembly GCF_013339725.1). NCBI lineage: Eukaryota > Metazoa > Arthropoda > Arachnida > Ixodida > Ixodidae > Rhipicephalus > Rhipicephalus microplus. The sequence continues at coordinate 129,623,708 of NC_051172.1, read as the reverse complement.
TTATCATAGCTTACAGTCACAATTGAGAGATGTACACTTCAAATTACACTTGAGACGAAGACTTTTCTTTTTCTCAGCGCAGGTGCCCTACAACAACGTTTCCGTCAAATTCGAGCCCTATTTGCGTGCAGTATGCAGTAAAGTGTTAGACTAATAAGAACGGCAAATGGTGTTGAGCCACTTTCTTTAATAATAATAATAATAATAATAATAATAATAATAATAATAATAATAATAATAATAATAATAATAATAATAATAATAATCTATTCATACAAAAGGGTCATTGTCACCTCATGTTAATATACTGGTGGTGCCGAGTTATTTTTCTTGATTTTGTGCCCTCGCGTTGCACCATTTCAAGCGTGAGTGTGGTCTTCTGTTTGCCGTTATTCTCGTCTCAATGTTTTCCAGTCATGGCATCGGCTGCAACGCGAAGTGGCGGAACTGGTTGTCACACTGACTCCATGGGAAATGCGAATCAAGAGAATTGAGAGTAAGTTATGAATTCAGAACTGTTTGGGCGAGAACACATCTCGCTGTCAGTATATGGGGTTTAAGGACACTAGGCGTTAATTGCTGGATGCGTAGTTTGGTTTCGAACGTGATTACTGTTCAGGAGTGTTAAATCTACGTTGTTAAGACATGAATTTTGAATATAAAAGAACAGAAAAAAGGAGTGCATGCAGATATCTACATACAGAATGCTAAGTGGTCAAGGTTACTCAACGTAATATATGAGCATGTTTTTCAGAAGTTAACCGCGCCAACTTGGGCTCTAATGAATCGTGAGAAGAAGGTCAATTCACAGTTAATCGTATTGATTTCTGCAGACACTGAGAATGTTGCGTGTTTTTCTTCTTGCTGTAATATTTATCTTCCTTACTCTGTTTCATAATACCTGTGAAATTAATAAGCATGATTGTGCTATCATATCTATAAACCCGTTCGCATAATATACGTCGAAGAAGAATATCTCAAGGTGAGCACTAAATTACAGTTTCTGCTCATTTAGAGCTCATTTATAGTAGCTGAGACTCCATTTCGCAATGGCAACTTTACCTTCTAAGTGAGTATTTAAAAATGTATTTGCAGAAACTGGGTATCACTATAAAACACTGTGGTGTGTCGTGGAAGCAATGATTTGTCGAGAGATTTGCCCGGTGAGATACGTTACTTGCTTTATAAAAGGCTTGGTATTAGCAGTGAAGTTTCCCGTGATTGACCTTCAAGGAACTCGAAAATTGTTTACTTACCAGAAAGTTCTCTTGACTAAATATTCAATAGAATACGAAACACTATTGGGCAGAGCAGCAATGAAATCAAGCGTTTGAAATGCAATTTTTTGACAAGAATTTTATACTTTTCATCCGCAGTGGTGTTCTTAAAGCACAAGACGAGACAAAACTTTACAGAGAATCTGCGTTTCTGTGCACTCAACTTGTTTCTGTGAATCAAATTCCCGCAACTGTCTAATAAATCCCACAGCAATGGCTACAGATGCAAGCTTAGAACTTTCTTCGGCCATTAGAACTTCGTCGCACCTTTTTTCTGTTCCGGACGAACACCTTAAACAATTTACAGATATGATAGCACTGCACAGGTACTGCAGTGCAAGTATATCTCGTTTTCATCTCCCGCTTAGTCGTTTTGCTCCGGTGGTGTTGCATACAAAAGCAATATTGCACTTCCGCTGATGTATCGGGGATTTGGGGGCGGCAAATTTGCTTACTATAACTAACATTTCACGTAATATATTAAATATTGTGGGTTCGTTTGTGTTAGCATATTTTTTATTGTAAAGAAGAACTGCGAAAATCGAATTGAAATAGTGCAATTCTACACTGCCCTTATGTGGCTTCAACGGTTTCCGTGCTATTTTTTAATGTATACGAAAGTGATATGACGAGGCCTTTAGTTGTGTAACACGCATCTTATAGCTGTTGAGAACTTCAAATAATTCTTCATTTGTGACACTTAAGCCTTTATTTGTTGAGTGAATACAAGTGCTTGGTGGTGTTTCGATTCATGTGTCAATAATGTACTTGACCAGAGCTATGAAAACAACAACAATTGTGACAAGTTGAACTTGCAACTCTTCTAGGTCATTTCGGGAGTGTCGTGGCTTCCTACTTCATTTTTCTACGCTGGGTTTTCTGGCTCAACATCTTCATTGCCGTTTTCGTTTCCTGCTTCTTGATGATTCCAGAGGTATGGAACAATCTGTGCTTGTGAATTATTTTCATTGGTGTATGGTGCTGCGTTACCCCATCACCGAGTAGAGTCTAGAGCAGTGCATATTTCTCTGTCACCGTTTTTGGAGCGCATTAAAAAAGTTCAGTGTGTACGCAAGGTTATTCCACTTACCTGCGTTTGTTATAAATTATCTCCATTTTTTCCCGGTTGAAATGAAAGGTTTTACGTGGTGATGATGACCCAAGCGGAATGCGAAAACAACTAGAAAGTGAGGAAATGAAAAGTGCTTTGAACCTTCAAGCTATATGGGAATTCGAGGTACGTCAACTATCTCTCTGCGATTTCTATAATCATGTTTTTTCGTCAGTTGCTGCTATCGTTACCGACATCCATTAGCTGATTTTGAAAGTTGAAGCTCGAGCAAGAAGAGTGGAACAAAACTGGCTAACATTTAAAACTGAGTAAGAACTTCGCGCGAATCAGCACTTGCGTGCATGCTCGCCATGCTCTGTGGTAGCTGCGTGTTTAGCGAAGAACCCCTAAACACTGTTCGTACGTGTGAATAGCTGTGATAATTTTCAGGTTAGCTTGTATTTGCATAATTACGCGCTAAATGGTATGAAACAAAGAACAATAAAATAAACAGACGCGAACGACGACACTGGCGATAAACATGAATAGTGAATAAGTCATTTATCTCGAGTGTATCCTTCATAAAAATGCCATTTAGTTTATTGATTCCATGACGAAACCAATTCTCACTGTGATTTTCACTCACGCCACAAAGCATGAAATATGACTGGCGCAATCTGTTGTCAATGATGGAGCGCATTTTTTATGAACAAAAAACTGTATGCTGCGGGTATACCATCTCTTCTCATTTTTCTTTTTCAGGGTTATCTCAAGTATTCACCAATTTTTTACGGATATTACAGTGACCGAGAGATGACAGAGGAAGGATATCGACTTCCACTCGCTTACCTACTCTCTTCGTTAACTATGTACATATTTAGCTTCTTTGTAATCCTTCGAAAGTGAGTGGCTCTGCATTATTTCTCTGAGTTACGAAGATTATTTCTTTGTGATATCCCTGCTAGCACGTTTGATTGACAGGAGCGAATACACCTCGTACGTGCACGAAAGCGTATACTATTATCATCGCTTGCCAGCACTACGATCATATTGAATGCTTCGGGGAACCACGACAGTAGCAACTATTTTATGGCACACGTGGTCGATTTTGTTCGCAGAATAAACCATAGTGTAGAAAAGATATACAGTATCCGTGGTCAATACATCGTTATTCTGATATGGAGGTTACTTACGTACTTTAAGCATGCAGAGTGTAGCAGATTACGTATTCGGCTGTATTATAACGTGTATTCTATTCGGAAAACCTTGACACTTGAGCAGTTTCGTCAAAATCACAAACTTCAGCGATAGCCACTATATGTTTAAAAAAACATGTATCGACGCACTATAAATCCAGTTAAGAGCATTAAAGTTATATCTTTCAAATGACTTCTATTAGGCAATCATTATAAAATGGAACTCGTTGACAACTAAACGCATTTTACTTCCCTTTGTTTTTCTTACTTTTTGTGAAGTCTGATTCTCCGATGCTGTGAACATTTGTAAGGAGTATAACGAAGAATTTGAATATTTTAAGCAAAAACGCATCGATTTAATGAAGAAGAGGGCGACAGTTGATGAGACTTCTGTCAGTCGTGGCCAGCCGCAGTTATTTGTCTGTGATTTTTTGGAGGTGGTGGTCGCGCCTGATGCTCTCACCCTGCGTTCAAACAGAGACCTACTTAAACTACGCTACATAAATGATCACTAATTCATTGTTTGCTATTTAAGTGTTCACTTATCAAAGTTGGTGCCGGTGGTTATTTACGAGATTTGCGTGTCATTTGATGTAAATAAATGACCACTAGTTCAGCGAACGCATCACTAGTGTTAAAAAATTCAAAGTTATTACAACTTGGCATTAGCCGCTGTACATTTTTTATTATTGCACATCCGGTTTAGTTTCACAGCCACTTTTCTTCTACACAGGGGGGAAATAAATAGTGAAATAGTATAGTTGAATGTTTTTCCTGAAACATGATTATTTTCTTGAGAAAAAGCACAATAGTTCAGTAGGAAGTTGCAATTAATAACTAACTCCCTTTGTTTTTCTATCGTTCATCCAACGACAGGTTCTGTAAGCATGAATTCTTTCAAAAAATAAACTTGCAAAGGCGTTTGTAGGCATCGGTAACAATGCTTAGTATGGTTTTTTTTCCCTTTTAGTTATTGGCTTTAACGCTACCACGACCGTTTCCGTGGAGATAAACCATGTAACAGAGTTTCGCACAATATGCCTGTCCCCTGGAAGTTCAGATGTGTGCGAGAAAACGAAAAGCCTTGAGCTATGCCACACATGAAGATAACGATGAGAGCGGCAGGCGAAGTGCATGAATACGTACATTTATTATGTTGATCTCCGCAAGCAGATGCACATAACTGCGAAAGCACCCGTTTCACGTATATCCCACAATGAAATGGTTTTCGGAAGTTTTAATTGAATTACTGTTAAAAATAAGTGCTTGTTACTTCTTTTGCTGTTACAAAACTACTGATCGAAATTTAACTTCTCTACTCATAAAATTTAGGTGGGTGTTTTTTTGTTTTCTTCTTTTGCAAGTAATTCTCAATCAGGTGTGAGGAAAAAGTTCATTTTTCGTAGCACCAAGAAAAAGTGATTGTAGTATTGAAACAGTGAGCCCTTTTTATAATTACGCTGAAAGTTATGACTCTTCTTGTCAGAATGGCGGAGAACTCTCGTCAAAGCAAAATGACCGAAAAGGCGGACGAGTGCACCTTCACATGGAAACTCTTTTCCGGCTGGGACTTCATGATTGGCAACTCAGAGACGGCGCACAATAAGGTCGCGTCTCTCGTGATGAGCTTCAAGGTGCGTGAAGTTACGCAGTTGGATACGATGATTGTATATACGTCTTGCACACCCGCTGCCACTGAATTGAGAAAGCTGCAGAACTTGTGAACAGTGATGAAGAAAGCTGCTGTTATTCCGTATTGCTACGGTTCAAATGATCAAACAGAGAACAGTGTACAACAGAGTCGAATAAAGTATAGGAAGTCTGGTGAGCCCCTCAAACGACCGGAGTGCTGCAGCCAATCATCTTCGCATGCAGCTAAAGATATAGTCCCACTCATACTCTTGGTATCGTTCATTGAAAGTGGAGCCACGGGCGTCTGGTTCGTGAAGTCTGCCTTGAGTGCGCGCCCATTGGGCCAAGCTGGTGTACTTCCGTGTTTGGGGAAGAAATGCTACGTACTTCTGAAGTTGTATCTGCCTGTAGATTTCAAGTTCTAGCGGACGAACAAAGGCGCAAGTGGACTTATTGCCGTCAGGCCAAATATTCTTTCCTTGACCGCATTTCAATACTCGTTCTCCCCAAAAGCGAGTGAGTAATAAAGGGGCAGAAATAGGCTGGGCAAGAAAAATAGTCGTACGCTCAAAGCAAAATTTCATGGGAACATTTAAGAGCGGGTTATAGGAACGTCATGCCTAATAGCATAGTCTCAGTAGGTGTGACACATAGGGCGAGGGTGAGTCAAACTACTAGAACGTGTTCACTCTATGGTCGAATACAACTATCCTCAAAAGCGGATGCACACAAGCCTACTCCAATGGATTCACACTCTAGCGTAACGCCATGGGATGGGCAGCCGTGCTGACCCCACCTACGGAGAACATATTCGAATGCTTGCATGGTTGGGTCTATTTATTTAGTCATGGAGGGGATCGGCTGTTTTGCTTCGGTCATCTTGGTAGGGCCTCTCCGCCTATTTGAAGCTGCACCCGACTATGAGAGCCGAATCAAAAGAGTGAATTAACCAGAAGAATAAGGATGGGGGGCGGGGGAAATCACATTCGGCTAGCATTCTCAAATCATGAAAGGTAATCAACCACTAGCTCTCAAGAGGAAGGTAAATAACGGCTGAATCGTGTTGGTACTTGCCTACAATGCAGAAACCTGGAAGCTTTCAAAGAGGGTACAGCCTAAATTGAGAACGACACTGCGAGCGATGGAAAGGAAAATGATAGAAGTAACCTTAAGAGACAAGAATAGAGCAGAGTGGGTCAAGGAACAAACTGGGGTCAAGAACATCTTAGTTGAAATTAAGAAGAAATAAACATAGGCCGGGCACGTAACGCGTAGGCAAGAGACCCTTTGGTCATTACGGTGTACTGACTCGATTCCGAGAGACGACAAACTCACCAGGGGCAGAGAAAAAGTTAGGTGGACTGATGATATTAAAAAGTTTGTAGGTGTAAAATGGAAGCAGAAAGCACAAGGCCGGGTTGACTGGTGAATCGTGGGAGAAGCCTTTGCCCTGCAGTGGGCGCAGCTACGCTTGTAATGATGATGATGAAGAAGAAGAAGAAGATGATGATACTGATGCTGAATAGAGCTATTTAATCAATTCTAATGTGTCCTTGTAGTTCCTATTTTGTGAGAGAATTGTCTGACCGCTCTTTTCTCTGTATTCTTTGTTGCAGTACCACTTTGAAGACGTACCCCCCCTCCTTTCGTTAGTTTGTCACTTTGTCTGGTATAAGTTGTACCCGTCATTATCTTCCCCACTGAAGACGAGGTATATATACAGGTGCTATAGGAATGCACAATTATTCCAAAAAAAAAACGAAAATTTGCTGTATTACGAACTTTCCTTGTTCCATAAGTGTTTATAATTTAAAATAACATTGTACTGAGCATGCCCCCAATCGTTAGAACATAAATAAAACTGGTGCTTTTGAAAAAAAACAACAACGTTTATTTCGTTTTATGCAGGAAGCTATCCTCGAAGAAAAGGAACGAAAAAAAGAAGAAAGAAGTTGGAAAATCATGTTTTTAAGGGCTCTGGCAAATTTTATAGTACTTGTTCTGCTTGCCTCAAGTGCGTACGCTGTTGTGCTGGTTGTCGAACGGTCACAAGAACCAGAAGCTGAGAAGACTTGGTATCGTCAAAATGAAGTACGCTATGTGTTTTTCGTTATGCAATATTTTTTGTCTTTAACGCTGCTCCTGCTTTCGCTCTTTACTTTTTACCAGCGAAGCTGTTCTTGGTCGAGCCTTACATGCCGACGGACCGTTGTAGATCATAGATCACAGTGAAATTTACTCACATAAAGGGGGTAAATACCACTACGGATATGTATCACTCCTCCCACAACTCTCACAATCCACCATAAGGCCCCTACTACTCCAGCCACTCCTTGTGCTTCGTTAATCCACGTCATCCCACTTCATTCAACCCCACTGCACGCATCCAGCTTCGCTGTTTCATCAGTGTCCGCCTAGCGGAACTGGCGAAATTTTTAAAGGGACACTAAAGTCAAATAACAATTTGCATCAGTGTGAAAGCTCAATACATGACAACTTCTAAAACGACATTATTATCAACAGCAGTGTCCTACTTACTGAGAAATAATGGTAAATGCTCAAAAACACATGCGCCACAGTAGGGCATTCTCAAATTGATCCCTATGACATCGGACGAATCACCTACAATTAATCACTAGTAATCAACCTAGTTGCACTAAATAAAGAATCCTTCATGCATCAAGAGACACAATAAAATGCTTCTTGTTCGTTTCTGTTTGATTAAAGAAAAAAAAACCGCTGGACGTTACCATGGGGAGTAGTGCAAGCGGTTCAAAAATTTCAATTTCGCATAGTTACAATGGATAGGTGGTGCCGTCTATCGGGGTGCAGTTGAACCAAAAAGCGTCTGCAATCTCGAAGCCAATGACGGGAAATTGATCAATGGTCGTTGCTGCTGCTGTGGCTACCGCTTATTTTGGTCTGCTGCTACTAGCGCGGTAAAGCCGGGCAACGTTGTGCGCGGCAACAGTGACAGTCCGGTCAGTCCACTTCTTGAAGTGGGTAATTTGAAGTGCGCTGACCCAATGTGGACCACTAAAACGTGATTTTATTTCAAAATAGGCCCTTCCTTGGCACAAAAGTAACACTGCGAGGTTTCTGAAGTACTATTTCAAAAATCAACGTCGACTGAATAGTTGCCTTTAGTGTCTCTTTATGTACAGTACCCTTTTATGTTGCACAACTGAAATCATGCACAGCCTTCAGTGCTGTAAACACCATGTCTTCCACATTTACAGGTGACCTTGGTGGTGTCAATGATATCCATTGTTTACCCCAATCTCTTTGACCTGATTGGTTTGATGGAGCAGTACCACCCACGCATACAGCTTCGATGGCAATTAGCAAGGTAGGTTTGGATGGCCGGCATACGGAGATGACCCTTGTGCTTTTTAGTTACCTCTTGAGTTCTGAGAATCATTATCCGTTAGTTTTGAGAATCATTTTGCAGCGCACATGCTTTGTGTTACTTTAAACAAAGCAGTTGTCACTATTCAGCATGGAAATTGAGAAACAAAACGCAATGAAGACGTCGATTGACGAAAGGAAAGACGTATGAGTACCCGTCACTTGCCTCTTTTTCTTAAGACGCGTCTTCATTCTACTATGTCAATCTGCCATAATGAAACGTTACCAAGCCACCCAACTTGCCGTGTATGACATCTTTCACTCGCTGACACGAGCACAGGCGAAAATTTTTTCCGCACAAAAATGACTAAATGCCACACATGTGACGCTGAATGCCACGCAAGTGTCATTGCAACGCTCTGCTCAAATGCTTGTAAGAAAGCTTCATCATATAGTCAAGGTCCTTCATCAAGTATGTTACACGTAAGACTGGCCAGTATCGCGACACAAGAGCATCACGATAGTATCTCAGAGATATTTTTGAGTATCTCTATTTCTGTATGGACACATGCCAAAAAAGTATTTGTATCTCAGTAGTGAAATGCTTTTTCTATGTATCGCTTGTATCGTGATACTGTGGAGGACACTGGTATCTCGCTACTTCATTTTTTTTGTCGGATATGCACTGATGTGTTTACAGAGGTGAAATAAAGACATTTTCTGTGCTAAGCCAATCGGAGGTGCGCCGCCGGTCAGCGAGGCTGCGGGGGCGGTGAAGGTTTGTCCACACGCACAGATTGTCCCACGTGGTAAATCACGAAACACCGTGACGGCATAATTGTCATCCTCTACCAATGAAAGTTGTCTTCAAAAGCAGGGGTCAGAACCCTAATTTTCTTCACGTGGCTAATGATTTCATGGGTGTGGTGTTGAGGTCGAAGCGACGTTATCTAAATGTCAGCTTTGAGAAGCTGCTGCAGCTTAACTGCAGTTAACGCCGCAGCCATCTCAGCCATATAAATGTTGGGTGTAGCATTATTGTATACTTTTTTTGTTCAATTCACTGGTGTCCACTATTGATTCCAGCAATATGCTCAGCTTGAAAGTTTTAATGCGGAAAAACATTATTAAAATATTTTCTCCTAATTATTGTATTTGGAAAGCATCAGAAGTTTCAAAATAAAAAAAAGGTATTTTAGTATTTTATTCTTGTATCTGTTTCCCGTATTTGTATTTCGGTACACTTTTTCGTCATGTTACAAAACTGTTTCGAGAATATTTCGTTACGACAACGGCAAATTTATCTCAGCATATGTATTTAGGGTCCCAGTGCTTATATTTCTATATCAGTGGTTCAGAATACTTTTCTTGGTAGCTCTCTCCGGCCCTCGTTGCAGGTTACATTGAAATCTCGCGCGTATTGCGACGTTTTCTTTGCCGCAATACGCGGGTGGTGGCACCACACACTCAGGTTATTGCAAGGTTCATTCAATCAACATTCACCAGTCAAGATAACTCATAGAAGTGATGTCAGGCTTGTTCACGCGCGTCCAAGAGTCGGTGAGCGTTTCAACCACCTCAGAGCGATTGCTGTAAAAATGAGTATACAGCGCACGTAAAAAAAATCTGTGAAGTGTGAAGCAACTGTATTCATGAGCCCAGTTTGAAATTATGCTATCACACGTGCAACTCTTCTTTAATACAAAAAATAGCAGTTTAACTTCCGCAGCTTTACTGCATAAAATGCGCTTCGATAGAAGACTACTCGTGCAGTTTTTTTTTACCTTAAGTTTGAGGACAGCCTTTAGAAAACTGATGTTACTATATAAATTTGTTTTACGTACAAGTGCTGTTCTAAATGAGTAATATTAACTTGAGAAGTTCAATGCATGTGCTTGATTAGATTAAACATCGGTTAGTAAAATTTGGGTTATTTATGTAATTACTATTTTACTTTTCACTCTATGGCAAAACATTAAAAATATTCAAGTTGGATGAATATGTTTTGGCCAAATTGCGAATGTGATTCACTGAAAAACGTATAATTGTGAATACAGGCCACGACCATCTTTGGCATAAGATGGTCATAAAATGACTAATTAAAACATATGCTTTTTCTCTTTCAGAATATTAATATTGTATTTGCTTAATTTATACACTCTAATCTTTGCTCTGTTTGGGAAAGTCATGAGCATGGTGAGTAACACTGTTTTCATCTGTCGGCGCATTTAGAAAGATGATGACTGTTCACGTGGCCACAGGAAAGCCTGTCGTCTTAGTGAATAATCGATGTCAGCACGTGGCATCACTTGGTCAGATGACTCGCTTTCAGTGTGCTTCAGTTTGAATTTCATATCCGCAGCGTCATACTCTCTTTGATATAATTTTTGAGTGTAAATTTGCGGCCTGCTAACCGACACGCAATAATTAATGATTTGTATAACAATATATAATGGGGCTGTTCTTAGTTGGTCAATCGCTGCGGGATAGATTAGCTGTGCGACAATAGTGAGGCTGTTTTCAATGAATCAGGACAATCTAAGTGCTGGACTTGGTATTACGCCACTCTTATATTGCCTGCGTATGTCCGCAAGTGAACGTTGCTGTGTGCCTAACTACTCCAATGTTTTCGTCCCTGGTAACCTTGCCGGTGTAGTGGATGCCATTGTACTACATTTGCACCACGAACTTGTTGAGGTGGTGTATTGACTTGTATACGCATCAATGTAACACACCTCTTGCATTTAACGATGAAACCATCATTGAAGTACACGTCACAAAATAAGACTAAAGTAAATTAATAGACTGAATTAGATTGACAAATTGTATTGTGAGAACTCTGCTGGCATAAATTTCTCCGTCTTATGCCTAATAACAAAGAGGATAATCAAGAATGAAGTTTTGTTTTCAAGTTTTGCGCAGAAATAATCATGCGTCATGAATTTCGAAGTTTATTTTTTTTGCATTTTGACCTCATTGACTGAACGAAACTTTCTAAAACTTGGAATGTTAGGTCTGGCCCCAGCTGAGGACAATGTACTTCTTTTTTAGATATGAGGAAGTATGTTGGCCAAGTTGAGGCTGTGAAAACCTGTGAGATCACGTCACGTTATTTTGTTTCTTTTTTGAAGCAAGTACGAGAAAAGTGTAAATTTCAAAAGCTCGTTTTCTTTGTTAGACAGAATATTAATGATAACTAACCGACGAAAATGCACCCTTGGCGTTATTGTCTTTAATTCGCATTTATATAGTTATCTGTTCAGGTTTTTCTGATCCTACTGTGTTCTCTATTTGTTTTTAGACCACTGCCCTTGTTGGTATGAAGGAGAACATCACATATTTGTTAGACATGGGTCTTTTGGAACCTTCAATCCTGAACACCACATCACTAGACAGCAACGCCACAACATTCGTGCCATCCACGGTAGCCGAGGACATGATCCTATCGACCACAACTATGGAGCCTTTTATCGCATCACTGGCCGAAGCTCTCGTAGGACAGTCTTTCGGGCAGGCGGCTTCTGAACCTTTTACTCCGAACAGCAACTGTACTATTGTTCCCGTAAATTGCACGCTTCTTTTCCAACTTGGCGTAAACCTTACCCGAGCGGGCATTCTGCCATTTCTTCAGTCTGACAACCTTGTAGTCACTAATGGCACGTACTTGGAAGAGATAGTCACCACGCTTCTGCCGTTTCTAAATGAAACGGCTCCGACAACGCCCCAAACTGATGAGCCCACGACCACTCAAGTTCCGCCCACAAGGCTATTCGAAGGTTATGATGCCATCTTGCTACGAATCGCTAACTTCACTGTGATTGGTGTGGCCAACTGGACGTACCGCTTTCCTTCTAGTCCCGATGGTAACATTTCTATGCCAGTCATTTACGTAGACAATTACTCAAAAACAGTCAACGTAACCGATGAAGAAATCAGCCCCGTGCCAAATAAATGGCCCCCGCTATGGAAGGGTACCATGGGCACACCGCGGGACGCGAACGACACGACAGTGCCCACATGGACCGAGTTTGCAACAACTTTGGACCCAAACAACTGCACCGTTGTGTATGTGTCCGTGTGCAATGGTGTCACCGATGGGCCCTTCGAGATACCATCGTGGACTTCGTCCGAGACCACGCGGACAACGTCGACCACCACTGAGCCCAGCACACGGAAACCTGGCAGCCCTCTTAGGCCAGAAGACCTACTCAAAGTCGATGAACAAACCAAAGAAAAACTCAGAAAGCTCTGTTGGGAGACAATGTTCGGTCAGGTACGTGGAACATTTGTTATAATATTGGTAACTGTATCTTATATCGATTGATATGTGGAGTGTAACGTCAGAAAGCCACCATATGATTATGAGAGACGCCATATTGGAGAGCTCCGGATATCTCGACAACCTCGGGTTTTTTAAGGTGCTCTCAAATCTGAGCACACGGCCCTACAGCGTTTTCACCTCCATCTAGAGCAAGAAAGAAAAAAATAACAGAAAGGCTGGGAGGTTAACTTGACTAAGTCCAGTTTACTACACTACACAGGGGAAAGGGGAGCCGCCACAGCCGGAATTCAATCCCGTTCCCTACAAGTCAGCAGCCGAGTATCTTAGCCACTAGACCACCACGGCGGGGACTGTCTCTGACATCATTATTTACTTTTTTTGCTTAAGATCATACTAAGAGCGGACTGTTTTGTTGATTTGTCGTTTTTTCGGTGACGTTTCGGAGAATCGTAGTAACGTGAGAGAGCATAAAGTTGGGGTGTAGTCTGCCACGATGTGCTTTTGTGCTATTATTGTTGAGAAGTTCACAGTTCGTTGCACGTCACTGCCTGCTGTACACCTCCCCCCCTCTCTCTCCCTCAAGTCTTTTCCAATATAATTCATGGCTCAGTACTTGTTTTGCTTTGAACCTCAAGACAAACATTTGAAATGTATGGTTTACATCTATACCACTTATAGACAGATAATAATACCAGTCAATCGGTGGATAAGGTTAAAATTTCGTTTGAACCAAGTCGAAATTTTATTGCATAAATAAAGAGACAAAGATAAAAACGCCAGGCTTGCGTGGAAGGCGCAGCACAGTCACAGCGAAGGCTAGAAGAGCGGCTTTTCAGAGCCTTTTCTGAGCACTTATTGGGTAAATGCTGCAGGCACACTTGCTTGGTACCCATTACGCAATTAGTAATAAAAATATTTAGGTAGTAGGCCAGCATTTGCTATGCTACTTTTCAACATATTTCGAAGAATCGTTGTATCTGCTAAACACTCGCAAGAGATATTGTGCCAATGGTTCATGCAGTGGCTGACGACGATGAAGAATTATGCCTCAAGTGAATATGCGCCACAGTTATTAGATGATAAAAAACAAACTTTTGTAATCGGTTGCAGCCCTGCACGACACACTCGTTATACTATTCATATTGTGTGACGACTGGTTGTTCTTTCGCTGTTCTAAAACGCTTTAAATGTAGTAATAACGCAATTACTTACCCGATATCAAGCCTGTCTAAGGCAAGTTTGCCAATAAGTCGCTAGTACTGGCGTGGAGCAGTGGTATAATACTGGGCTTGCACGCAGCCGACTCGGGTTCGAGCCCGACTGTATCAGGTTACAGACACCGGTGGCGGTGGCGGACAACTACTGCGCCGTGCATGACCCGAGTTTTGATCTCATAGCAGCTTTCACTGTAAAATTTGGGGGAAAAGCAAGCTGGAAGCGCGGCTTCAATGGTGACGCTGCAAGCCAGACATATACTTTGCAGAAGCTGGTCAAGACAGTGTGTGAGACGTGTCACGAACTGTGTGGCAAAACCGGCTCATGCACTGCCTCGGCACTTCCCTTGATTATTCCCCTGACACTTCCCCTGTTCTCTTACAGCATCCTTCTTAAAAGATCTTGCCATAAATCACTCTCTGCACGCCACTTTAGAGCAGGATGGGGGAGGGGGGGGCTGACTTTCTTGAAGATACCATCATGCTTTTTGTAAGTTTCGGGGATATTTTTGAAACTATAAGGCTAGTCACATCATAGCGGTTTGTTGTGTTACGTTTCCGTGAACTGTTACGTGACAGTGCTATGTTGCTAAGGTAACATGTTTAAGGCTCGTTTGTCTTATTTATCGCACCGTGACACTCAATCGGTGTAGTTGTAGGTTGGCCACGTAAAAAAAAAAAACATTCATGTGTTTCTTGAACTGTGTTTGTGGAACACTCATAGTAGGTTGCTTGAAAATTTTACATCAATATTACCGCGTGCCCATATTGAACTATTACCATGGTTTTTTTTTGCGTTTTGTTTGTGTTTCTACTCGTTTATTTTTTTTTTTGTTGACTTCGGTGTTTATTCATGCACTTTGCACCTATAGCTACAAAAAGGCCCACAATGAAAATGGAGGTCTTTGAGGGATTATAAATAAATAAATGAATGAAATATAACAATGCTTTGGGATCGTCATCCCTACTGTAGCCAATTATTCCAAATGAGGGAAAACTGTTACACCGCAACACTTGAATTAGTTTTTCCGGGTACCTAACAAGTGTGCTTGTGCGCGAAATAGGGCAAATAATTGTTAAAGCCAAATGTATTATAGTTATGTATTGGATATTTATGATGCACATTTCCGGGGCCAAAATCTTCTGGTTAATACGTTTATGACGTGCGATGCAGTGGGTAAATTCAGGGCATTTTTCGCTTATTATTTTGAACATCTGGGTATACATTGACGGTTTCGTCCCCATCGAAGTGCTGCCCCTGTTGCCGGAATCTTTACCCACTTTCCCAACTTTACAGCCACTTGATCTCCACGGCCGCTGATGTTTTTTTTTTTTTTTTTTTTGCCGTTTGTGAGTTCTCTTAGACTTGAATGTGGAAAACCACCGCCGTAAACATGCGGGGGTGGAGGTATAAAATCCAAGGCATCGTGGATTACAGGGTAAAGTGGGCTGTTTCAGTCTTGATGGCTTAAGGGCTTTGGTGTAACGCTGTTAAGCATGACGCCGTATGTTCCTCATTGCGTTCAAAACAAACGAAGAAAACTCTTAGATTAAGGTGTAATGAAAAACTAAGACAGGTTGCCAAAGCTGCCCAGGATGTGAATGTGAGATGGCGTGCGTTATGACCCTATAGTACTTTTGGTGATGTACGTCATTTTCCCTTGCATTGCAGGAAATAGTAAAGATTACCGTAATGGATCTTGTAATGACTATAGCGTCAACGATTATCACCGACTTCATAAGGGCTCTCATCGTCCGTTACGCCAATGATTGCTGGTGCTGGGACCTCGAGCAAGGGTTTGTAAGTGTTTGTGTTGGATTTCGAAAAACACGAAAGTAATCAGTGGTAGATATTCAACGTCACCACAACTTTTTGCGGTGAAACGAAACGCATTCTCACTCGTGTTCATGGCTTAACGAATGTCAAACGAATCTGTACTTTTTGCCAATGAAGGACCTGCCTTTAAATAAAATAAAATAAATAAATAAATGAATAAATAAACAAATAAATATGATCCGCTTGTTTAATGCTTCAATAATTTCTTACCATTATTTTTTCAATGTTTATATTCAGGTCGGATAATAATATTGAAAAAAATATTCAGAGGTTTTTATCCAGACTCTGGAACTTGTACCACATCTTTGTTTTTCCGAATAACAAACAAGTGTAGAAACACTGAACATCAGAAGCCACCGCATGTATAACTTAAAATATATTGGCTACTCGCCGTGTGATAGTAGACGCTATACATGGAGTGTATAAGGTCATCCTAATGTACCGAAAAAAAAAGTTTGTAATTCTGGTGACATTGCATCACAGAAAAAGAGAGACGCCGCTTTTCACTTGCTGAAGCAGTAACAAACCTCTCGGGAACAGTTTGCTGTAAACAATAGTTATAAAATTTGTACACGTTACGATAATGAGATATAAAAATTGACAATATCTCTCGTAAAAGGGGGCATGTTGGAGTGGCATAATTTAATTTCTTTATGTTATATTTAGGATGTACGTTTTCTTCACAACTGTCTGTAATTATACGTCATGGTCACCCACAGCGGTGGCTCTGTGGCGATGGTGTTGCTGATAGTTTCTCAGATTAGACTTCACTGTCAACTTGCGATGGAATATAGAAACGCTTGCGCATTTACATTTGTGAAAGGCAGATAACCAAAGGTAGTCAAAATTAATGTAGAGCATCCCAGAACATTACGACCCTCACAGCCCGTCTTGCAGTTTGGCGACGGTAAAATCCACAGTCAGCCACTTTGCGCAAGTGCACAGATAACTTATATGGGGAGTTGACAAGATTAGCGAAAATTGTTACGAGACACACTTTCGCCAGGCTCCTTTCGTGTATCACACCACACAGTTGTTCGGGAGGAGCACTACAGTGTTGATTATTATGTTGTTACTGAATAGAGCGTTGTGTCACTTTCGATTTGCGGGATAAGTGAGCATCATGAAAAATTTGACAAAAATACTAATTGCCCATTTTATCTTTCCAGCCTGGCTATGGTGACTTCAAGATCGCCGAAAACATACTGCATTTGGTCAATAATCAAGGCATGGTTTGGTGAGAAAAACTGGATGTGATATTTATATGAATGAAACTTCTTTGCAGGGTGGCTAAGCTTTGTAGTATTGAGTTCATTACCAGGCATGCTCTATTAGTGGTCGTAGCTTTCTCACAAATTTTCATAAAACAAATAAAAAATCTGCATAACAAGGCTCAACACTTATAATGAAGGCTAGCTCTCATGAGAATGCAATTGTATTTCGTGAAATAATGCGCATTCTTAAAAAAAACACTTCGGAAATAAAAAAACAAGAAAATAAGCTTACAAGGTGGCTGTCTGGGTTAGTTGGTAATTCATATTAAGGTAACACCACTTATGTTGTGCATCCTCGTGATGGTTTCTTTGACTGCCTGGGACAAACAGTTTACCGAATTCATATAACCTTTATGCAGACATACGAAGTTGTAAATGTTACGCATCATTTTTATTTACCTTTTAGGAATTGTATTTAAGTCCGATTAAAGAGCCCCTACGCAGATTGGAGTATTGTTTTCACTAATCGTCACAACATATATTGCTTAACTGGGTACAGTTGTCAAATTAGAGCATTTATGCATTTCACCGGTTGAGAAACGAGAAACAGGAGATTTTTAAGTGCAATAACATAAGCAAATAGATGTCACAAAGTTTCTACCGCAACGCGCTTAAAAACGGGCACTTTAAAGACGGGCATATACTACACTCGAAAAGTGGTTGTTTGAATTAACTTAGTGCAAGTAACAAATTTTTCTCACCTTAACAAGCTTCTCATTGCAGGGGAACCACGCAGGTAGTCTCTTTAACGTATTGATTACTGGGTAGCATTTAAAATGTGGCTTTTCTGTGTACTAGTATTTCTTAATTAAAATTGACTAATTCAGCCACGTAAACCTTTGTATTACATCTATGGTGTTTGAAAGAGAATTAACAAAAGTAACTTTAGTGGCCTGGTCACTTTTCCTGCTTAGTGCCTGCTTTTCCTGCTTAGTGAATCTCGAAATCAACGCTAGAAAGCAAAGGTGCTGCTGACAAATAAGTGTGTCTACTTCACTCTCTCTTTAATGTCGTTTGTCCGAACGCTTTGTTGGTATGTGCAGGATGGGGATGTACTTTAGCGTTGGTCTGCCGGCCATCAACACCGTGAAGCTTTGCATAATGATGTACGTGCGGTCCTGGGCCGTATTAACGTGCAACATTCCCCACGAGACCGTCTTCAAGGCTTCTGGATCTAACAATTTCTATTTCATGCTGTTGCTGATCATGCTGTTCGTCTGTACCCTGCCCGTCGGCTACGCAATGGTGTGGCTTGAACCATCGTGGCATTGTGGTCCTTTCAGGTGAGATGTTCATGTGAAAGATATTAGTTATGTGTAAGTGATAGATTACGTATAAGTCAGTCCACCCCCTACCGCAATATTTTTCGGTGGTTAGTGGACTGACAAAGTATTTTCACTTTAACCGCTATAGTGTTGTAATGTGCAGTGATTACTTGACTTTGCAACAAGCTTATCTACTGTTAAATTTCTAGCACATGAGTGAAGAAGTGGAAAGGAAATTTAGTTTTGCTAGTTTGGGACTCAACAGTTCTTGTTCTTGTCTATATATAAATTGAGGAATTGAGGATATCTAAATGTTATCAACAATTATTTCCGGATTGGATTTCAGTATATCACTCATCAATTTCAAGGCTCGTCTAATGAAAAGAAGCCAGTGTCTCACATATTTTCTAAGAAACTAAACTTCAACGAGTTGAAACAATTGCCATCATTCGACTTACTTCTTCCACTAAACGAATGGAAGAGAAGAGGACTCTTTGCGTAAATCTATGTAATGAGAACCAAACACACCCATCCTTCTCGCAGAAAGCATCTCACTGAACTTGACTATAGTAGTCCCACGGCGAAGTGGATCCTGTAGCATGCAGTCATAATGAGTACCAAACCTGTAAACAAGTCATGAAAACTTGTGGTGCATGCATGTAGTTTTTCCGACAGACTAGCTGTTGGACATCGGTCGTGATTGGGTTTCTCGAAGGTGCCTTTGGGCACGCCACGAGAGGCTACCTTTTAAACGTGCGGCAATTTCTACGTGCAGTTGTCAAAGTATAAGAAGCGGAAGATACAATAGTCAAGGATAGCTAAAGGAAGTTCACATCTGCCGAATGCGCTTCGAGCGTTGGCCCCTTTATTAATGACAACTACAATGTCATGAAGACAAATAACTGCCTTTTTAGCTTAAAATAAAATTGCAGGGGACAGAATTCGTGCTCTTGCAATGGAGTACTTTCTGACACTCTTATCATGTTAATTTCTCATTCTCATTTTTTTCTTTTCCAGTGGCTACTTTCGTGCTTACAGAGTATTTACTGGCTATTTAGACAACACGTTGCCTTCTTGGATGAACAAGATAATCGAATACCTGACATCACCGGGTGTTGTGGTACCTCTCATCCTTTTACTAATGTAAGGCAGCCATCATCTTGGACGCATTCTCTTGAAGCAATGTTGTGTTCGTAGGCGTAGTGCATTTGTATATTGCTACTGCACGACAAACTCATACATCTGCAAAACGTATTTATACAGGTTTTTTTGTTTGCTGTGCTTTCTGAAAGTTTACTTGACAAGATAAAATATCCATTTCAGTGTTTGAAGCTTCGAAACAGGCAGGGTGTTTAATCCTGTCACATTTGACATTGTCACATTTGACACTTTTATTTTGCACTCCCGTATACAGTGCAAGTTTTTTTGGCAATAAAAGTTTTATTTTTAGTTGATGTTGTGGAGAAAAATTGGGAAATACGTTTTTTTTTTCATGGTGAGCTCGTCAAAGGAATTATGGAGTTGAAATTGCTTTGGGGTCACCGTGGAAAATCATCGACTAGTCTACCATGGTGGAGCAGTGGTTAGAATGCTCATCTACAGACCCGAAGGTCGCGGGTTCGATTCCTGCCTTGGCGGCCGCATTTCAGCAGAGGCAAAATGCTAGAGGTTCGTGTGCTGAGTGATGTCAGTGCATGGTAGGGAACACCAGATGGTCAAAACTTCCGGAGGCCTGAACTACGGCGTCTCTCATATATATACTTCGTGGTTTTGGGACCTAAAGCCCTAGATCTTATTATCTTTCCTTACGTGAATCCTGTTTCTTCAAAACCTGGCTTGGGATTTTGCTACGAACCTCAACACGTCTGTCGAAATGCTATAAGCATTCAGATGAGCTTTAATTTTTTCAAATATTGAGATTTTATCAACGATTCCAATTTTCGCAGATGATTATTATCGGGTCTGGCGGGCTCGAATCAGTCCCTCTCAGAGAAGTTTGGGACAACGCGGACGTCTTCAGACGGTCTTAGCTATCTCACGCCTTTACTGATTAACCGCACTTAAGAAACATTATATATGGAGGTTTCACGTCTGAAGACTCCGACATGACTGTAAGAGGCGCTGTAGTAGAGGGCTCCGGAAATTTTGACCACCTGGTGGTCTTTAACATGCACCGACATCGCACAGTACAGAAGCTGCTACCATTTTGCCGCCTTCCAAATGGGACTGCCGTGGACGGAATCGTACTCACGACCTTTGGGTCAGCTGCCGAGCACTGCAACCAAGACTCCACCGTGACGGACGCAGTTAAAAAAATAGCCAGCCTTTTCGCTAGAAGTAGCGAAATAAGTAGTGGAAGTGTATTTTTCATTTCCCTGTTAGCCAATTTTCTGCTCATGAGAAAGGTTAGCATAACCTGTAGACAATATTATCGCAGATTAATTGTTGATAGTCTTAATGTGTGCCACTCCTTAGCTTACCACCGTAGTTATTTCGACACTGTACCTATTTTTTATTTTCACTTTAGAGTTTTTGTCTTATGATGCTGCACTAAGTAGGTTCTTTGTTTACAGACTGATCATATACTATTTAGTGGCCCTCACTGGATCGCTCAGAGAATCGAACAACGACCTGAAACTGCAGTTAAGGCGGGTACGTATAAATACGGAAAGAAAAAAAAAACGAAAATTCACTGCATACAAGCTTGAATATTTTGTGTCTAATAATTTCAAATGGAACGCTTCTTCGAAACATGCCGGGTTAATTGCAATGGTTGCTGCGAGCACCATGGTTTCCAATTAACCCAATGCTATCCCTTCTATCTCAAACACGGATTAGTATGCGGTGAGTGGGCGGAGCAATTACTTCACGCCATCGCCGAATTAGCAGTTGATTTGAATTACATTCACGAGATTTTTTAATATATGTTTATGCTTTTCAATTATGCAGTCGTTTTTTTTTTGTTATAACGTCGTCACGCGCAACACCGCTGAATTTATTAACAGCGTTTATTTGAGCATAGGCTTCCCGGGCTAAATTTTACAGGGTCAGCTGTTCTTGTAAAGCAAGAAGAATCGTTCTAAGCCGGCATCATCCTCAAAAACCTGCATGACCATAACCGTGTACTTGACGGGACAGCCTGAGTAAAGGTAGCGCTGGCGACACCCGCCCTCTCCGCCTTCTGTATACTTTCTGGGCGCACGGGTATGCATTTGAGTGCTTAAGCATTGTGGCGCTTTATCGCACGCGTATTTTTCGCAGTTAATATTGTACCGCACAAAAGACATAATGTATTTACGGAAAGGCAGAGAGGTTGGCCTGAGCACCAGTTAGCTCTGGTCTTCTACTCCACACTGGAAATGGGTGCCGCGCCAAATGTACTTGTATATAGGAGTATATGTCTAATGGAATTGCATGTCCTTTCATGAGACATGAGCTCCCTATTGCTATGTTCGTACGTGTGCGTCTACATCTTTATTTCATCACTAAGAAGACGTTAACTGTATTATACAGTAGAGGCAGCAAAGTTTGTGCTTTTTGCATAAGCGGCCACGTGAACTAGTTATATCAAATCATTCATTCATATACCGTTGTTATGTGTAGCGTGCACTGAGAAAGATTGATTGAGAAAAATACAAATTTTATTCGTGTGTCATAAGTGCATATGCGCATCAGATGATAGAGTTTCTCTAGGTAACTGGAACGAAAATCGAATGACACCAAGGAAATATAAAAAAATCAAATATGAGTGGTATATTGGAGAACCCAGGTTTTTGAAGCCTAATACTTAGTAGCAATTAAAGGTCGTCCTTAACAGGGGTGTCGCCAACGGGCGTGGGGTTGGAGGGCTAAAGCCCTTGAAAAAATTCAATTTTACTTGCTTATATATACATGTACACACACACAGACGCACGAACAAATATAATGTAGGGTTGAACCACCCTTCTCCATTGAAAAACATTTGTGGCTTTGCTGTTTCCTGGTCCTTAAGTACTTGGGCAAACGAAATTACTTAGGCTAAGATGCACAACAGGATTCTTTATGGTACATGGATATTAACTTGATTTGCAGGAGAAGGACACTGAAACCAAATCAGAGAAGAATGAAAAGAAAGAGGAAACGGCAACAACACTTCCGGCTCCGATCACAACAGTCACGGTCACAGAAATGGTCCCTCCGGAACCAGACGGTCAGTGAAGCTGGCCTGAAACCCTAAAGCGCCTTTATATTTTATGCTGTAGCTTTTTGTTGAGTTCTGTGGCTGCTTGAGAGTCGTCGCCATTATGGTACCTTCTTATCGCACCAGAACCATGGTTACAGTTTTGTTTTTTAAAAGCGTAGAGAAATCAAACAGGTAAGTACAAATGCTGCCGAACATTCAATGTTCTCACATCAGGGTTTTGACACACTATGTAAACCCGACCGTGATGTTTGTCGAAAGTGAACTTTACATCTTAAAATGGAGCGTTTTCGAATTCCTATTTTCTACATCTCCATTCAGCCTCCTTTTTTTTTACGCAGTGTAGTGATACGGCACCTTTCTGCAGTAATATAAAGAACAGCAGTTTCAGGGATGTACTGCAGCAAAACAAAAACAAAACAAAAGAGAGAGAGAAAGTGAGAGAGAGAGAGAAAGTGAGAGAGAGAGAAAGGTGTTTCACGGAAAAGTGCTGAAATGCCGTAGCACGGGCTGCACACGTATTCTTTGTCCATAGTGAACGAACATGTGACTGTAAGTGGTGAACTGGGAAGTACATTTAAAGTTTAAAGTTGAAGCGCAAAAAGGCTAAATTGACAGTTTATAGTTCCAAGCCTTCTCATACGTTGCAAGCGTGGCAAACTGGCGATCCTATGTTTAACAGAGTGTCCTAGCGTCTCGTTTTTTTTTTCTTTCACTTGTTATTTTACTTTGCGCAAGAAACCTTTTGTTGGGCTATGATTCCTTCTCAATTTACAAACAATATTACATAGGTAGAGCTGAAGACGAATGTGGTGCGGACATGCACGATGACGCCTGCTAGTTAAGAATCTTACATCGATTCCTATATGCGAGTAGGCGTGCATTACTGCTTCAAGTTGGCCCATACGGCGCACAGTTAGTGCAATCGAAGTGAATTATCATAAAAATGAGGTGGGTTTCCTCTTAGGATCCATATTTGCGGATAACGCTGGCGGGATGGAATAAAAAAAATCACAGATAATAACAATAATAGTTGTGGTTTCGCATCTCAAATCCAAAAAAAATTACAGAGGACAGGCGCTCCTTGCATATAACGTATTTTTGCGAGGCGTACATGCCCATGTAAAAGTTTACCCCTCGAGAAAAGGAAGAAGAAAAAAAAGTCACGCATGTTATCGCCAAAGACTATGCATTTAAGTGGTGCACTAAACATTCGGTGTGCGCTACGCCGGCCGCGCGCAGGCTGTAAGAACTTCAGCTGCTTGCTTGTTAGTAAAATGGACGACGCTATAACCATCAAAGGTCATTCCTATTCATTTCTTTGGCTTCTGATATAAGCATATAGCATGTCCCACTCGCCATACAGCACAACGGGGTATCATGCCATAGTTTGATGACTTCTTTATCAAACCACAAAGTAAAACTATTGTGTAATCAGGTCAGATAGGACCAGATGGTCATCTTAGGAGTGAGCACAATAGGAAGTATGTGCAGGTTAGTGTAGTATGTTGAGCTGATAACATAAGAAAGCGGATAACAGGCCATGCCACTTTGTTTCCTCTCATATTTTTAATAAAAATGTAGACCTCATGAATATGTTGCTGTCTAGTGTAGGCTGGGAACTCAAGTGTTTGTGAATGTGTTAAATAAATTCTGTAGCATAACTATAGGCACATATTCATAAACTAAAAAAAACAGCAAACAACAGCTCACGAAATTTACAAGTTTGTTTACCCTAGATCAAAGAGAGATGCCGCACTTCTGTGAATTGTATTTTAGGGAGCATGTCTAGCGGACAGAGTTAAGGAAGATATTTTATGCTGCTTTTCCAGAATTTAAGCTAATAAATGTGGAGTGTCTTTCGAATAGTGTGCAACACATAAGTTTTTGTCTACTTTAGATATGTTATTTTATATATGTAACTTACAGAATTGTGATACATTTTCCGCCGCCATAGAATTACTTCTGTAAACTTCTTAGTCTAGTTTTCTGAAACTTCGCTATTTTTTTGAAAAATTTCATACCAAGGTTTGTATCTTAAATAAAACTCCTCCTACGGGAACGAAATTCTAACATTATAGTTCGAATAGAACAAATTTCATTAAAATAGGTGCAGTTGAAGACCGAAAGAACATTCTCTTTTTTCGTCCACCAGTGTTTACATATGAGTCTAATAGCTAAAGCTTTCCTTTTGAAGTAATTGGCTAATCGCCTAATGGGCTCCAACGGTACATTATTACCACCAGTTATATTCAGTTGATACCATATAATGCGAACTAAACAGTCTGTTTACAAATAAATGACTCCGCAGTTTCATGTTCTCGTATTAAGTGTCTAATCAATTTTTGTTACATTGGAATCAAACGATTTCATGAATAATATGAAGTCGGTATTTGAAGTTTACCAGCATCACCACTTTGCTACTCATTTTTTGTTAATATAATATTCTGTCAAATGGTTTCAGTATTTTTTTCTTTTACTGTTGTTTTATTTGCAAAGAGCAGAAAAGTATGTTGCGTTCTCTTTAGCTTTATGAATGACAGTTAGCTCGCGCTCGGCGCAGCAATCTTAAACGGAGTCTCTCTTTCCCGCAGTCGTGGTGCCGAAGGTCGAGTCGAGCATCGAGCGAACAGCCGAGATACTGAACAAGTGGAACACGGCTCGCCGCATGACGTCCACGTTCCCATCCAAGCTGAAGGCGGCTGCCTTGCTTTCAGCGGCCGCTGATCGCGAGCGTGGTTCAGACAGTCCCACCAAGAAACCGAGTGGTTCTGATACTCCATCCAGTGGTAAGTGACACCGAAATATGCATAGACCTATTCTGTGTTTGTAAACAGTGGTAGCGGCCGTTGACATACTGAGGTGCTTGAAGCGACGTCATGGCGCGCTAGAGGCTCCCGCACGTGCTGTGCTCGGAGGCAACTCTGCATCTGCTTGCCAATTCTCACGTGATGATATGGGTGGTGGCGAGCTTTGGGCCAGGCGGAGCCTACACGCCGCGACGCCGCTACAAGCTCCTCAGTACGTCAACGGCGCCTACCCCTGTTTACAAACCTAGAATGGGGTACCAGCGCTGGGTAGGTAGCGCCGAAAAAAAGCACCTGGTGGAGAGTCGCGACACAACTCAGCTGCTCGCGCACAGATGACATGCCGCAAGTGTACCACTCTGATAGCACGCACGTACGCCGCTGCCGCACTTCATTTTGGAACAATTAGCTCGGCAAGCCATTGCGTCAGTTATACTGCACTGTGGTTTAGAAAAAGAACTTTGTTCGAAGGCTACTCACACATAAAAAGCGCTAAAAAATCAAGAAAAGCCCTGCAAGGCTGACTGCGCCTATGCATATAGAATCGAAGGGACAGTGCTGTGCCGTGACGGCAGTTCCTTCGTCCTCAATTTCTGGTTATGTGCTGCGTTTTGGGCTAATGCTAGTACTGGTTGAAATGCCCCCATTAATAAAGCTATCTTCACACTACGGTCGTAACGTGCGTAACAGCTCGTTCGTCGTATCGAACGTAACGGCTATAAAAAGCGTTACCGCAGTTATGCCGATACCTTTGTTCACATTTACAGGTACGTACATTACGATTTTTACGATAGGCCAATCATATTTGTCGCTGTAGAATCGACGTCACTAGTGGTCCAATATGGCTCCCATCAACACGCGAGTGCTGGCCTAGTTTGAAGAAATTCACGTTCAAAATGAGCTTATAGTCGTGTATTCAATCGCCCAAAGACGGCGAAGGCGACAGAGAAGAGTTTGGGTGCGCCAAGTATTCCTCGACAGGGCCGTGGATAGCGACTTTCACAACCTTCTCGTCAAGCTCCGACTTGGAGACGCTGCGATGTTTCATAATTTTATGCGCATGTCGCCCCAGCAGTTCGACTTCCTTGAGAACTTAGTGAGACCACTCATGGCGAAGTAGCACTTCCTGCGCCGGCAGCTACCGCCATCGCCTCCGCGATGCTGCTGCAGCCGGGAGGACGGAAGTCCCGTCAGGTCTCGTGACCGGTTGTTGAAAACCGAAAGCTGATCGGTCATTGGCTGTGTCGTAACGGTCGTAGTATCGCAGTCGTAAAAGTTGCCTAGCCTCTAACACTCTCACCCACGATTTGTGCGTTCGTTGCGAACGTTGGTACCTTTACGTTCACAGTCTGAACTAGACGCATACGCTTGTTGTGCTTCCGCTTACGCGTGTTATGAAAAATCGACGCCTTACGACCGTAGTGTGAACATAGCGTAAGTCCGTGCTGCGACGATACCATGCTGCCAACATCTGCAGTATAATAAAACAAAAACTAAAGCAGAGTAAGTTGTAACTGCGTCATTTTTTTTCTGGCATTGTTTGGACGCCTTGTTCGCGGTATGTATGCACAGGGACGTTGATCAAGCAAACCACCATGACAGAATAGCACGTGTGGTGTCACGCTACTATTCTTGAGGGCGGGAAATAGATTAGCGACCATGGTGGCCGCAATTCGATGGGGGAAAAGTATAAAAAAATACACCCGTGAACAAAGATGTATGTGCGCATTGGGGAACCCCAAGTGGTCACAATCTTGATACGCACGCTACAGCGTACCTCAAAACTATATCTTGTTTGGCACGTGAAAGCCTAGCAATTACCGATTTTGAACAGACACTTTCATTTTAGGCCGACACAAGCAAGCGGTAAAATTGAAACTGTGTTGTTAGGCGAACTAAACAACGAGTGAAAATCGAAGACATTTGATACTTCTCCAGCAAGGCATAAATTCCGATGTTACTGATCCACGGCAGCCAGTGAGAAAAACGCTTACTGCATCGGCTGACCCCAGAAAGCTAAGATTCGAGTAGTCTACTGCTTTGTTCGTAACAAGAACCTTGTCTTTAGCACAAATCAAGTTAACAGAGGCATCTCTGCATTCAGTGTTCACCGCTAGAGTATATTTTATAACAGCTCAGAGGCGTAGGTGACCGTGGCCCCGACAAGTCTTGTGCACAAGGAAGCTTTCGTTTACACGCAACTGTTTACAAAAAAAAAAAGAAGACTACCAGCCTAGCCTTTCATTCACTTTACGCAGTGGCATTAGAACTTGGTGGTGGTGGTCCGACGGATGGACGCATAAAAACTTTGTTAGTCCGGAAGAGCACGACTCAACGCTCAGCGGGCCAGATGAAAAAAAAAGTTTATATATAGGCCGCATGTTGCATAATACGCTCGTTTAATTTCCGGCAAAATGCCATCCGTACTCGACTCTTTGGTCATTGTTTTCACTGGTGGCTGCCTTCACTATCGAATCAATATAGCAGACATGCGCCGTTCGGTTTAGAAACGAGCCCGACAGCACAAGACAGGAGAGCGAGAGCAGAATTTAGCTCACCTGACCGCTTGGATACAATGCCGCCTCCTCTTTCGGCGTCCTTCTTTTCTTCTATACGTCTTTCCCCTTTTAAAGACGATAGTTTTTCTTGGGGACCTTCAACGCAAAAATTTTGGTCTGTCTGTCTGTACATTTGTCTGTTTGTCTGCTCTTAACGGTTCATTAAACGGCACCAAAGTGATCAAATGATACTCCAAATCACCGACCCCATCCGCAGCGCCCACCAATATTGCTCAAGATTCAACGTTCATACTTGTGCGATTGTCAATTAAAAATCAATTATTGCGCATATCTGAAGCACCATAACAGCACGTCAATATTTTGTATGTGTGTCTTTTACTAGAAGGTATACATAAGTAATTCTAAGGACCGTAGCGTTTATCACGTTGCGCTGATCATGCAACACTTTCACGAAAAGGCAAGTGTTTCCAACGCTTTGCTAAGACGACACGGTGGTGGCCCCTACCCGTCGCCTTGCGTTCTATACCTTATCACCTCCAAGACGGGCGCGCGAGGCGGGCGCGTTTTGTTTTCCAAGATAACTGCCAGATAACGCTCATGTCTTATGTGTGACGTGACTTGATGTGCTCGTTAGCCTCCGCTGCATGCTCGAGGCACTCTAACGCAGCGCTTCCAGAATACCATTAACCAATTTTCTTCCGCAGAACATCAAGTAAACGTTTTGTTCACTTTCTCCAGACGCAAGACTATCGTCTTTCGACGACATTTGCAGTGTAACATGCAAATACGTGGCCAATTTTTTATATATGGTTGCACTAGAATACGCAGCAGTACTGGCAGCACCCTTAGATTTTGTTACGGGGATGCGCGCACGCACCGCCTCAACCAGCCGCCCCTTTTGTCTGCGGGAGCAGCTGAGAAGGGCGCGCTCTCAACGTCAGGATGGTCGCGGAAACTCCAGCCCTTGTTCCTTATAGGTGTATATTCTGGCGCTTTCATCGCAGATGATTTTCTATACAGTCGACAGCTGATGCCATTTGCATGAGAAGAAAAGAATGCGTGGTGTAAGGCATGTTGCCTTCTCAGATAGAGCAGTGCGCAGCCGCTAGTATTTGCGCTTGCTTTCTTATGTTCTAAGAGCATCGTAGAAGGCATGAATGTGTAACGCCTTGTCGTGCTGCCGCATTCACGTTACTTGCTATAGTTATGCACGTGCAATAATCCTGTGCATATAAAGTGGACGTATCACATGCGCAGGTATTTGCCGCATTACAGTATTGCTCATATCTCTTACATTACACATCGTTAATAATACTGGTTTTTGTGGAAAAGCACTTTTATACTTAATTTGTCCGCAAAAGGGCGGAGCAGGGCTTTAAGTTGAAATTGTTCGTGCCATGTGGTGAGCCGTCAAACTGACAGAATCAGCCTCTTGCATGTTAAGCAACAACATTTTGTAAGAAAACTGGGTAAAATGCGGTTCCCTGGACGGGCAGTAAATTGCAGACATACGCAAATGTGTGTGATTATGCGAAGGAATGTTTATGCGAAGGAACAAGAAAACTTAATTACTTAAGGCCTGTGCCCTAGAACAAAAATCTAATTCCCTATCTTATACTTGGAGGCCATACAAATTTTTAAATAAAAAAATTAGCCTGAAGAATTAGGAAATTCGGTTTTGACAAATGCAACAAGTCACTTTCCATTTTACTTGATATACGCAAGAAGCATCGTGTGCGAGCTATTTCTTTCCCAGCTGCACGTAATTTCACGATGATTAGGGCTATGCTTGAAGCTATTAGTGTGTTAAACTCTGTCTTAAAGAAAAACCGGCCTCTTGTAAAATTGTGAAGCTCCAGTATAATGTAGTTGTTTGTTAAAGCTGATGAAATTGCACGTTTCATAGTAATGAGGCTCTTGATTGCTTCTATTAAACAGGATTTTTCGCTTCAAGCGTTATACCTCAAAGTGTGAGTCAGACCACACATGTATATCGCAAGTTGAGACAAAGCCAGCTGACATATCTATACACCTGCACATAAAAAAGTGCATATAAACAATATCTCTTTAGGGGAGGGGGGATCGCAGTAAAGAAGCGTATAGAACGAGAAACATGGGCGGTTTTGACTGCTGCTGAGTATATTTCTTTCTAATTGTTGATAATATCATGCATTGAGCCAGAAAACAAATGCAAGCTTATCTTGTCGGAATTCACACGAACCATTTGCTTCGTAAACCTATAGCAGCGAAAAGAAGTGGAAGGATACCACGGAGCAAAGATCAAGGATTCACTTTCGAGCAACTTGTTTCGTTTTGTGATGCCTCCGACAAAATGACGAATAACGCTTTGGTGTAATTTGATAAATGACGCTTTAAACTTCAAATATCCGCTACTCCCTTTTCCAAGAAAAGTGCTACAAATTAACTCGCACTAAACGTTTTTAGAGCAATTGTGAGAATATGCGGGGGCACAGGGATGAAGTGGGGTGGCTAATAGTACGTCTCTGCACTGCGTTCTGATTGTAAAACTTAGTAGTAGGGGGCCAGAAAAAAAAAGGGGGGGGGGTCGCGGTCACAGAACCTCGTTCCCCGTAAAGTGGGACCCTCCGCACGTTTATAGTTGTAAGCTCAATTACTGTTCACCTGCAATAATTGCGCTGTAGTGGTCGAGAAGTGACATTTCAGTTGGAAAAGCATCTCCTGAATATTGTGAACGCAGATGCGCGAGGCAGAAAAGTACAGTACAACCTGCAGAATTCTGACGAAGCGCCGCTGGTGGACGGGCAGAGTTTAGATGCCCCATCAGGAACCCGGACTCCCCAAGCAGAAAGGAAGAAACAATCGTCCCCAAGGCGAGTCTAAAATTTTACTCGTTTTACACGCGTGATTTGTTACATATTGTGCCTCAAGTGCTTCATAAGGATAACGACGATGCTGACCTTTTAATTGATTTATTTTTTGGCGTTCAAACGCAGAAGCTTTTAGGCTTGTGGAATGCATAAAGGTATAAAAAACACAATTAGTTAACCGATGAGTGTGCATTTTTATTCACATCTGCATCCTGGAATATTCAGAGGTAGAAGGAAAGCCGATAAAATGTTCATCTCCTCTGGGCTCTGAAAGAAGAATTACAACCAATCATTTTTTCATTTTTTTCGTTTTAAACTAGGGGCTTGCACTCGATGTGGCGTGAGCGGCATAACTTGAAAGATATATATATATATATATAAATATATATATATATATATATATTTATATATATATATATACATATATATATATATATATATATATATATATATATATATATATATTATATATATATATATATATATATATATATATATATATATATATATATATATATAGTGAAACCAAGCAATAAATATTCCGCATTTATCTATAAATAAAATGACCAGAAAATTAGGAAGACTAAAAAGAATAAAGGAAACAATGTGATAACGTTTGGTACAATCACATGGTGATGAAAGATGGAAAAGAAGTAGGCCTTACTGAGTAGGTTCAATTAATAATGGTTTTGTTATAGTTCTAGAAATAGTATGATTACAAGCACATGACAATCGGCAAAAATGCGTGTTGCTTCAATCTCTAGGCATTAAAAAGAGAAGAAAGTCAGGGAGGTTAACCAAGTTTGCCTTGGTTGGCTATCCTACACTGGGGGGGGGGGGGGGGAATCATACAAAAGAAAGAAATAGAAAATAAGAGGAGTAAGAAATAGATGGATGAATAGTCAGCTCGAGACAACACAGCATGGTCTCGTGCTGTTCTTTCACAACTGCTCGTGAAGTCTGGTGGTCCTAAGAAGCACAAGAGGGCTTTCGTGGCTTTTCGCCTACGTGAAACCGTCGGTCAAGGTCCCAGGATCTTCTTTCCTGTAAGCGGTTGTGAATCCAGTTGACGGAGCTTGGCTTACATAATACGTCGTTCAGACAGGTGAGCTGGGCAGTGGCGTAGAATGTGCTCAAGCGTCTCCTCGCAGGCGCAAATGTTGCATGCCAAACTGCTCACCATTCTAAGGAGACAAAAATACGCATTCGTAAATGCCACGCCCAAGCTCATGCGACACAGAAAACTTTCATCGCGTCGTGGGAGCCCGGATGGCAAAAGTTGCAAGTTTGGGCCAATCGAATACAAGCACGTGTTGGAGAAACCCGGCGTATTTCATTGTAGGGAAGTTATACGATGAGCAAGTGATTCTAGTCGTCTTGAATCGTCCGTTCTCAAGAGTGGTATGGGCGTACGCAGGTCTTCGTCATGAGCCGATGAAGCAGCTTCATCCGTGCGGTCATTGCCGACAATTCCGCGATGGCTCGGCAACCATTGAAATACAATATCATGACCTTCCTCGAAAGTTTCGTGGTAGTCGTCCTTTATCTGATATACTGATTGTTCACGTAAGCCGTGCTGTATTGTGAACCGTAGTGTCTGTAAGGCCGACCTTGAGTCGCAAAAGATGGCCCATTGATTAGGTTGCTGCCGAAGAATGTACTTGACTGCACCTTGACGATCTTGAAGTTCTGCTGCTGTCGACGTCGTGGTGTGAGAGAACTTGTATTGAAGCAACACATTACCAGATGGAACAACCAGTGCTCTTGTAGAGCTGTTGGAATTAGTGGAGCCATCAGTGTAAGCATGTATGCAGTCAAAGTACGTTTCGTCCAACAGACGTAAAGTCAATTGCTTCAGGGCTAGTGGTGACAGGCGTGCCTTCCTAATGATTCCAGGAACCGATAAGTGCATGTCAGGTTGACGGAGACTTCATAACGCGGATGCTGAACGCATCGCAAGTTTGAAGCCAGGCGGTAATATGTGTTGGTGTTTTGTCGCAATACCGCTGAACGAAGCATGGGGCCTCCGCGCTATCAAACACGCAAAATGATGAGACGGAAGCGGGAATAAATGCCGTATGTAAGCTCTCAGCGTCTCGGATTACGTGCTCGGCTATAAGGTATAGTCACACTGCGCCTAACTGAACCATGGCAGTAAGGCACGTTAGAAAATAAGCAGCAATGCAAATGTGACAGCGTCAAAAGAGGGCTAGGGCTAGCTTCTCTGACTTATTATTCACTATCGCTAAGAAAATGGACATGCATTACTTGGATCATCGGATGGATTCTGACCGCAAAGAGGAAGGACATGAGAAGTTTGCATTCTTATGCTGTTCATTCAACAAAAAGACTATTTACATGACGACAATAACACGATTACCAAGATGATGGCGGTACCATGAGTACTCTGCAATGCTTACATCTAAGGTACCTCTTTAAAATCGGCAGTGAAAAACACTACCATGCTAAATGTCGTGCTGCATGCAACCGCACGTCACTTCGCTAAACAAGTTCAATTCTGAATCTTTTTCAGCAAGTATGACAATGTTTATCGACAGAATTCATTAACAGTTAGCACCTTACAACTTCCGTTGGTTCCCTCTCTGTATGCCAAAAAAATAATTCTGTATCTTTTTTAACTTGCTTACGAGAACCACTTAAAACGTGTTCTTGAAAATGCAAGGCTTAGCAAGCCCACTAAGGCATTACAGCTTTGCGCTCCAAAAAGTCCAGCTGGAGAAATTGCGAGAAAATGGGACGTTGCTAATGTGGCACCTCTGCACCACTGGTCTGGCAGATGGCACCCTTAAGTACCCTATGGTCAGCAAACCTTAGTGGTACTACGAAGTACTCGAGAAAAGGAACAGAAAAAAGATCAGATAAGGGCACATAGAGATGTGTATACGAAATACTTCGTTCTGTTTGGCGATACTTCCCTTTGAAGGTAAATCCGTGATTAACACGGCCTGTTTAGGTCACTAAATTTTCTCTAATTGCCCACTTTTCATAATCATTAGCTTGTAGCAACCACCTCTTTTATAGAAGAGAGGGCGAAATCATTACAACCCGGGAAGCAATCGAATCTCACTAAAACTGAGGTGGAATAATACAAGGGTCAGTTGGTGTTAATCCACAGATGAAGTATCCGTAGATTGAACTGAAGAAAGCAGATAGTGAATTTTTACATTACTCACTGTATTATCAGTGCTTCAAGGCTATCTTGAAAACAATTATGAACACTTCCACTGATCTGACATACTGGAACTCTCCATGGCCTTCAGAGATGGGTATGAGTAGCAGCGCTTATAACTTTAGCCATCACGAAATGGGTAAGGGAAGTATATACAACGAATTACATTCTCTATGCAAAGCGGATATAGAGAAAATTGAAGCAGCTTGCTGGCATATGGCTAGAAAAACAGATCTAGACGGCCTTTTTTCTATTTCCAGGCTGCCTACCTTCTTGTCTTCCTATCTTTTTTTTTACGTTTTTAGCCCGATGTTTTTTATGCCGGGCTCCACCTCGGCTCCGCTGACATATTTCAGTCACAAATATGATGTTAAATATATATAACAGATCGCGAAGAAAAAAATCACAGCATATCCAAGGAGTGAATGGTGATACGTGTGGCGAAGCGTCCGTCCGTCTATCTGTCCGTGCAGGCATCCATGCGTCCGATCGCGTTCGAAAATGCAGACTGCACGCCAGTAGCACTGACGAGACGTGAGCCAAGGAATCCGAGCGAAAGCGCCTTCAACAGGCACGCCGCTCCGCTTCGTCCATGCCCCACCAACAATCCGCAACGTACAGCGACTATCGAGAAGGCTGAGAGAGGCACTCGTTCTCCGCGCACTCAGGCAAAGCGCGCGCAGCAGCCAATCGTACAGTAGGGGCACTTCGGAGAGTAGCAGCACAGTAACGCAATCTAGAAAATGAGACGAGAAATTGTGATCTATTTCTTTCGCCTTCTTTTCTTTCTCGTCTCTTCTTTTCTCCATTACGCGTGACCATTGACAAGGTTAGACTAAGAAAAGCTTCGCCCGTAAAACCAATATGCGAAATCTCTGCAGCGGAGCATCGAACTAGCGCCCTTTCGAACAGCAGCTGACACTCGACGCTAACCACTTCGCCACGCAGTCAAGAGCGTTAACGGCAAACCATATACTACCATCTGGCACTTTTCAGAGTTTCGCAGTTTCAGAGCATTTTCGTCATCAGTAGGAAGATGACGCGAAGAGCGCGCGTTGAGTAAGGTGCCTAAAAAGTCACAGCATATCCACGGAGCAAATGACGATTGATGAGGCGAAGCGTTTGTACGTTCATCTCAGCTTTTGTCCGCCTGTGCGCCCATCCATGTGTTGGTCTGTGCGTCCGTACGTCCATCCGTCAGTCCGTCCGTCTGTCTATTCATCTGTCTGTCTGTCTGTCTGCCTGCCTGTCTGTCTGTCTGTCTGTCTGTCTGTCTGTCTGTCTGTCTGTCTGTCTGTCTGTCTGTCTGTCTGTCTGCCTGTCTGTCTGTCTGTGCGTGTGTTCATCTATCCATCCATCCGTGTGTCCGTCGACTCGTGCATGCGTCCAGTTGTCCGGTCGCGTTCGCGAATGCAGACGCACATGGGTAACACCGACCAGACGCGAGCCAAGGAAGCCGAGCGCAAGCATCTTTAACGCACCCGCCACTCTGCTTCGTCCATGCCCCACCAATGATGCGCCATGTATGGTGCCTATCTAGTAGACTGAGGAAGGCACTCCTTCCTCGCGCACCCAGGCACAACCCGCGCAGCAGCCAATCAGAGAGTAGTGGTACAACGTCATCTAGAATATCCTTACTCAACGGCAGTCTGTATGTACTTCTATGAGACAGCACTATCTATTATACTGTTTGAGAGATACTGTCTTCCTTT
Source organism: Rhipicephalus microplus (assembly GCF_013339725.1). Lineage (NCBI taxonomy): Eukaryota > Metazoa > Arthropoda > Arachnida > Ixodida > Ixodidae > Rhipicephalus > Rhipicephalus microplus. Next base: position 129,588,075 of record NC_051172.1, on the reverse strand, counting down.
TTTTTCTCGTCTCTTCTTTTCTCAGTTACGCCACACGTAGGACAAGGTTAGACTAAGAGTAGCTGTGCCCCTTATAACAGTCGTCGCCTCTCGCATTTCGGAGAGCGTGGACGGAGTGTGCTGACGTGGTCTCTCCTGCACGCGCGCTTATCAGACTTGTGTTTCAAGGGAGCACGAAGGTCACTTCACTCGCTACCGCGGCCGTATATAAGACTGGAAGCACGCTGCTCATACACGAACTAAAAATTGTGACAGTTGTTCGCGCTTGTTCTGCGTATACGTGTGCGTTCGTTTCCAGCCTCTTTCTTTCTGTTCATACAACGTGTTTTAAGTGTCGAGCTGTGACAATTGTTAGTCTACGCTGCGTCTTGTATATGCTCATTTCATGCGTGCTTTCTGCTTGGGGTGTGTGCTGCAAGCTTCGCACTGGTTCTGCTTGCCGTTCTTCGCGTGACATTGCATTTTGTTGCTATAGCATTCATTCCTTCCGCCTTCTGGTGAAACAATGCACAATGAACGCTTCACTACCTCTGGGAAGACATGTCTTACTTTATGTTTTACCGAGTCTTAGAAAGAAAAATCAGCCACATTTTTTCGTTTCTACTTGTTTGTTTTTTGATAGATCTATCTCTTTCTCACTCTCTTTATGTTTTTCTTCATTTTTTTTCTTTTGTTTCACCCCTCGCTCGATTTCTAGCTTCATTTTTCTTTCCATCCTACGCTCTTTCTTTCTCTATTTTTTTGTTTATCCTTCTCTATTTCTCTTCCTTTTTCTTTATCTCATGATCTGTGTTTTTCTGTCTTTTCTTCTGTTTGTCCTTTTCTCTCCGTCAGCTCTTTATATATTTTTTTCTATCTCCTTTCTATCTCATTCGCCCTCTTTTTCTTTCTCTGTGCACTTATTTTCTCACCCATCCGAGTTATTACATCCCACACCGGCCAAAAGAATGCAACGGCATAGTGCACGCTGGCATGAGGATGATAGTTTTCGCGAAGAGAAATCGGGGCTTTGCCGAGCTTATAGAGCTGCGCCCAATCATCTACGGTGGCCTATAGTGGTCATGGTGCTTGACTGCACCGCATGTTACGAGATCGAGTCCCGGCCACGACGGCTGCATTTTCGATAGAAGCGAAAAAATTCTTGAGGTCCGTGTGCCTAGATTTAGGTGCACGTTAAAGAACCCCGGGTCGTCGAAATTTTCGGAGCCCTCCACTACGGCGTCTCGCATAATAATATCGTGGTTTTGTGATGTTAAGCCACAAAATATATTGTAATTAAACAAATTCGCTCTTATAACGTTTGAGAGTCTGAGGGATAATAAACAGTAGATGCCTATTGGATTACAACGAGTTTAAGGGAGAAAATGCAGTTACTTAAGAAGTTTGCTTAGCCTATGAATTCATACTAACAGCGTTAATGTCCTCCGAAAAACTTGATAAATGAGTGTGAAAAGAAAATGCAGGAACGGGTGCGTATTTCAGGCTGCTTTCCTCACCAGTCTATGGGCACCTAAATTATCGCCAGCATGAATGCATATTTTACAAAGATGTTTGTATTTGAAGCTCATAATATCCGTATTGTATAGTTAGCTGGGCCAGTTAGTATGTATTCATCGTACACGCAGGCACAAAAAGCGTAAAAATCGAGACCAGACACACAGGAAGAAACGAATAATGCGTGAGGCTTGTTGGCTTTTTCTTTTGCGTCTCGTCTCAACATTAGTGTTGTTTGTTTTATGATATATCCCCACTCCCTGGTGTTTGCCATCTTCGTCGGTGATTACTTATTAGATACTTTGTGCCCATAAGCACTTATTGCATCCATGAAGCCAAATGAAGGCAAGTTTTTGTTGTACAGAGCAGTTTGTGTGTTATCCTTTTGGACAGAACGCCAAAGCCTCTCTTGAAGTCCATCGAGAAACTCCGCCTTGGAGACACCCAGACCTTCAAGAAAAGAAAGGAAAGCGGTGAGAAAACAACGCAAGTTAATCATTTCAGCGGCCATGGGGAGGAAGGAAGCATGTTTGGCAGGCTTTCAAACGTGCGATAAAAACGTTTTACGTGGGTGAAGTTATTCACTGGCAATCCATGATTAGCAAGCTAGGGGTTATATTGCACATGACCGAAAAAGAAGTAGAGGCAGCTGGACATTTTCTTGTGGCTAAACAATGTCCAAATTCTATTATGTAGAGCGGCAGAGTGCGACCTGTTCCTATGTGAAATATGTTTTAATACAAAGCACAACTTCTCATCAGATGCTTACAATGGCTCGTAATAAAGAACTCTCTTTCTCCGTGCCTTTCGAATGGAAGAGTGAATGGCCAGAAAGTCTTCACCCCGTAACGTCCAAAACATATCAAATGTGCTACACGGCTTCATGCCTCAAAAAGGTAGATTAAAGCAAGGCGAGCCCAGCTGGAAAGAGAATCATGCGCCGTGTGGAGCGACTGAGGCATGCTGCAATATAATGGCTTATTTCTGTTTACGGTAACATGAGCCAAAGAAGACGGCGTGCGAGAATGTCACCCCCTGCGGTCCATGCAGAAGAGAAGGACGAGGAACGCGAGGGAAGCCGAAGTGTCACTGAGGGCGGTGACTCGGATGACCGGTGCCCTCGCGAGACGCTGCCACTACTGGACGTTGCCCTGCCGTATCCAGTGGTGCCTCGGCCCGCACTAGTTCGCGAGCTGAGCCGGCACTACGCCGAGCCGCATGTGCCGCGGGTGAACGTCTGTCCTCCGACGCCCCTACACACCGACCACGAGGAGCGGTAAGGCACGTTTTAATAACATCCGGGCGTTAATAAAAGCCCTGGAGGCATTTCACGCAACTTCTCGAAGGGAGTGCAAAGACATCAAGACGTTAATGTAATCGTGTGGAAATATGAAACACAAGCCTGTGCTTTGTGTGTGTGTGTTTGTGAGCGAGTGTGCGTGTGTGTTCCATGTTTCTAACGAGTTGTCTTCTTCGCACAGCTTAACCTGTATTCAAAGAAAAAAACATCAAAGCGTTGTGTAGTTTTTTCACTGTTTTTACGAAAACTAAAACTCCGTCTCAACGTTCTCATGAATACAGGCTCCATTTCTGGTCAACGCAGAGTGGGCGTGCTCTTTTGATTGCTTCTGCTTGGGGAAAAACAAAATTGGGCTAAAGGTCAGTGAGCTTATGGCTACGGCCAAAGCAGTTATTAACTTCTTGTTGAAAGGCTGCTGCCCATCACCCGTTGTGTCTGTAAGTGTCCTTGTTTAACCAGCAGATATGGGTTTAGTACACGCGCACAAATTCAGGAGGCACAAGTGCGCATGCAAACGAGATCGGCGGACAGCCAGGCTGAGATTGCGATTTCAGCTTTAGACGCCAGTACAGTACTTACAAAAGTTTTTTTTGTGTAATTTCAGGAAAACACACGTTGAACGCCAGGACACGGATTCTTTGTGACGCAAGTCATGCTGCTCCTGAAGAAGCATGCATGGGAAGCCAACATGTGTGTTTGTATTAACTCTACGTCTCCATCATATCTGTCTCGTAACGTCCGGTCACTTTTTCGGACAGTACGTATGCCTTCAAGAGAACAACACTGCTTTTGAACTTCTGTGTACAAGCTAATAAAAATAACATATTGCCGCTTTTGGGTCGTTGATCGCTTGTTATAAGAATAGAGAGGTAAGTCCTGCAGACATTACCAGTCTGTCCGAATTTTATCGTAGCGTTTGAAGCGCTTCTTGGCTATTTATCAACCAAAGCCAGCTTTAGCTGAACGATTGCAAGTAGTGAGGGCCTTACAATGAGATACAAGTTTGAGCAGCAACATCAAACAGTGGAATCATCACTTCATATTTAATTCTTAAAAGTTACAGCGAAAGAAAAAAGTTACCAGACTTGCGCAAAACGTATAATACTATCACAGCGAAAGCTGGAAAAACGGTCTTTCAGAGCCTTTTGAAAACACACTTTAGGTATTTGCTACGAGCACACTGGCAGGGTACCCACGATGCCATTAATCATTGTACATTTTGTGTAGTAGCGAGGCATTCAGTATGCCATCCTGTTTCATTCTTCACAGAAGCATTGTACCCGCTACACGCAACTAATGTTGTGCAGTTTTTTTTTTTTTTGATGTGGCTGACAACGACAAAGAATTATGCCTGAAGCTTTAGTAATAGGTTGCAGGATTCGAAGACCTGCTCGTTAGGCAATTTGCATACTGTGACGCCTGGTTGTTGATTTGCTGTTCCGAAAACATGGGCGGCAATCGTTTCCCGATATCAAGCATGCCTATATGATCAATTTGCAGCAGAGTTCCAAGAAGCCCCGCCACGGTGTTCTAGTGGCTAAGGTATCCGATTGCTGACCTGCAGGTCGCGGGATTGAATTCCGGTGGCGGCGGCTGCATTTCCGATGGAGGCGGAAACGTTGTAGGCCCGTGTGCTCAGATTTGGGTGCCCTCAGATTTGGGTGCTCAAATTTCCGGAGCCCAGCACTACGGCGTCTCTCATAATCTTATGGTGGTTTTGGGATGTTAAACCCCATATATCAGAGCTCCAAGAACCGGCGTGGCTCTTTGGTAGAATATTTGGCTGGCACACAGGGGTCCCTAGTTTGGATGTCATTGTGTTCTTGGTGTTTTCATATACTCAGCTTTTTTATTAATTTGTGCGGTAGTGGTTACGGACACCGGTGGCAGCGGTGGTAGATAACTACGGCACATGCGACTCTTGTGATCACATAACAGCTCTCATACCACTCATATTAAAATTCTGAAATTCTGATGGCTTGCAGTGGCAATAGGAAAGGCTTTGGCACGTCAAAACGAAAAACTAGTAATTTACCCAAGCCCAGCTGAACAACGTAGCACAGCATCAATACATTGTACTTGTCCACGCCAGTAAATGTACCACTTGATTTCAACTGACATACCCACGCTTAGATTTTGTTTCGCGGTAGAATATCTTATAAGGATACTGTCGCCATTTTACATAGCACAATGACCGCTGCATAACATGTGAAGAAAACTATATTAGACTCTATAATGTTTCATAAAAAGCTCAACAGCCATGCACGAAAGATTTGAAAAGTTGCCCGTTATGTAGTAAGATTTCAAAAAAAAATTACTTGTAGTAACAGCAAAGTTCACCAGAACTTCGTTAAAGACATTCGCAGCTGCTCAATTTTTTAGCTAGGCAGTACCATGGCCGAAACATTTTACTTATTACTTAAGGACGCCTCTACAAGATGTCAAATTAGAAAATATTTTGAACTGGTCAAATTATAGCGGGCATTCGATCAATATGTGGTCTGATGAACTGTCCGAGTATCATGATTTGCGGGTAGTGCCAACTCAGCATACAGATGTGTGAGAATGTGCATGGATTCCTTTGTTGCATCAACTACAGCAAGAAATAGTCACTAAAAGTGCCTGTCTCTCAACATACACAATTGAACCATGTGGTTCTCAATAATCCTCACTCCTGAAGAATTTATGCAGCGCCCGATGAAGAAAAACAATGACTATCTGTAAATACTTCCTCCAGAGCATTATTTTTTTAATTTCACAAGATTTTATTCCAACCTAATGGATAGTTGCCATGGGCTGCATGCTTCAATAAGTTTAGAAGTACGTATCAAAGCTATAATAATTGTGAAACTGCGTTAGGTAGCTCAGAGTTTCCTTAAAGCTTATTTATGTTTTTAATACGTCCTCTACACTAAGTACACGTAATACTGGTCATACATGTTGTACGAATACATGTTGTACGAAGGAATACTGTTCTGACTGTTGATATTTTCGTTTTATCAACGTGCAGTTCTCAAATTTGATTGATAAGTGGGGTTTAACGTCCCAACACCACTATATGATTATGAGAGACGCCGTAGTGGAGGGCCCGAGCAATTTCGACCACCTCAGGCTCTTTAACGTGCACCCAAATCTGAGCACACGGGCCTACAACATTTCCGCCTCCATCGGAAATGCAGCTGCCGCAGCCGAGATTTGATACCGCGACCTACGGGTCAGCAGCCGAGTGCCTTAGCCACTAGACCACCACGGCGGGGCGCAGTGTTAAAATTACAGTTCATTGTATAATCATATAATTATTGTATATATATATGCCACTTATCCATATTAAAAAAAAAACTTCTAGCTCTTGATGAAACAAGCGCCAATAAATATGAAGAGTTATAAAGTACACACTACGGAGCGCCTAATAGCAACTGAAAATTTTTATTACACAAAAAGACTCTTATATAACATGCATGCGTGTCACCAAAAACCTACCCTAATATCACCAACAGCGTGAAACAAGAAAACACTATTTGCATAACCGATGGCATAGAACCGGAAAAACACGTGTTAAGCACCCCCCCCCCCCCCCCCCAAGAAAAAAACAAGATAAAGAAATGCACCCAGTAATGTTACGCCAAAAAAGTAAATTCATAATTTGTTAGCAGAACAGACGCCTGGCGGACGCACTTGTCAGCTGCTTTCTTAATTCGAGACGCTCACATTATTTCTTTCATTTCGTCGTCCGCTTCTTGTGCTTGTCAATAATTTCTGCGTCAGAAAGTTTTGGCTGGCAAGTGCATTTCTTACATTGCATCGCTAAGTCTGAGTACGAGGCCCACTTCGTGAACTATCCTTTTCACGAAAACGCACATTTAGACAACAACCTTTTTTACCGGCGTATTCTTTCGCACAAGTGAAAGAAACTGTGTTCACATATTTTTTTTGGCACTCAGTATACCTCCCACCATGTTTTATGTTACATCCATCTGTTTCCTATTTTGCCTCACCTTTCCAATGCCGGACAACTTTTCTACAATTCGCTTTTAGCTGAAGAAAAAACAACCAGCAACACATACCTAATTGAACTTTCTTCAACAGATGTGAAATGTTATGCAGATGCAGGATGACCACTGTCTGCTCTTTTTTTACTCTCAGCTTTTCTCTCCCCTTCTCATGTGCTGATTATTGTTATTACTTCTCGGCGATTATTTTCACAAGTCAATAGGAGACAGTTGCCCGAATAACCAGCTTCCCTCAAAAAGAATCGCCGAAAAGTGAAGAAGACAATAATCAGCACATTAAAAGGGGACAGACAAGTTGAGGGTGAAAAAAAAAGCGGACAGACAGAGGTTATCTCGCATCTGCATAACATTTCACATCGTTTGAAAAAGTCGTATTAAGATATGGGGTGCTGGTTGCTTTTTCAGCCCAAAAGAAATTCTCGAAGATTTGCGCGGCAGAAAAAAGATTAGCCAAAAACAAAAGCATGGGCGAAACAAACGGATGTAACATAAAACATGGTGAGAGGTATATTGAGTGCAAAAAAAAAAAGATGTGAACGCAGTTCCTTTCACATGTGCAAAGGAATACGCCGGTCAAACAGGTCATTGCCTAAATGTGCTCCTTGGTGAACATGAGAGTTCACTAAGGGGGCCTCGTACTCGCACTTATCGCTGCAATGTAAGAAATGCACTTGCCAGCGAAAACTTTCTGACGCAGAAATTATTGACCAGCACAAGAAGCGGACGACGAAAGAAATAATGTGAGCGTTTCGAATTAAGAAAGCAGCTGAAAAGTGCGTCAGCAAGCTGTCCGTTCTGCTAACAGATTCTGGATTTGCTTTTTGGCGTAACATGACTGGGTGCATTTCTTAATCTTGTTTATTTGGGGGGGGGGGGGGGCTTAACACGTGTTTTTCCGATTGTATGCCATCAGTTATGGGAATGATATTTCAGTGTTTCATGCTGTTGGTGATAGTTGGGGTGGTTTCTGGTGGCATGCCTGCGTGTTATCAATATACATAGGAGTGTTCCTTCTGAAATAAAAATTTTCACTTGCTAATAAGTGCTCTGTCCTGTGTCCTTTCTAAACCATCGTACATTTTTTCGCTTGTTTTATCATGCCCCGTCGTGGTGGTCTAGTGGCTAAGGTACTCGGCTGCTGATCCGCAGTTCGCGGGATTGAATGCCGGCATTGGCGGCTGTATTTCCGATGGAGGGGGAAATGTTGTAGGCCCGTTCGCTCAGATTTGAGTGCACGAACACCAGGTGGCCGAAATTTCCGGAGCCCTCCACTACGGTGTCTCTCATAATCATATTGTGATTTTGGGACGTTAAACTCCACATATCAATAAATCAATCGCTTGTTTTATCATAAACCTAAACCAACATGCCCAACTGGCAGTCGTCCTTCTAGTTCTCTTTCAAGTGAATCATCTGAAGCACCTAGAAACAGTTTAGGTGAGTTAGCTGAAAACTTTTTTTGAGACCAGCAACATAAACTAGTCGCTGAAGCCATCATTAGCAAGAATACTCTTTAGCCATAATTCGGTCACAGAAGATAATAATACTGATCTGAATTTTAAATTAAATTTATTTTGTACCGTGTTATAATAATAGGAAAAACCCCAGTGGCAGCCGTGGAATCAATTTCGGCACCTGATGTTTCTAACATTTACCTAAACATAAGGACATGAGCGTTTCAGCATTTGGCCCCCATACACATTTGCGGCCGCCTGAGCTGGGAACCGAATCCGCAACCCCGATCTCAGTACCGCAACACCGAGCTTCTAAGCAACGTCGTCGGGGATTTGTGCGGTGCTCACACTGCATGACACGCGCGACCACACGATTTCACGAGCTTTCTTGTTAGCCTAGAACCCCTGTTCTCTTCGGATCCATGAAAGCGAACATCATTTAATTTTCCACATAATCGGAGACCACAAGAATGTTCAACGTAGCCCCGTCAAGACCTATTATTAGTGTTATCTTCTCTGGTTGGGGCTTATAAAATTAAGGTATACTATGCATGATAGTTAAAGAGAAGAATATGGCTAGACCAATGATCGCGACATGCGCATCGTTTGTCAGAGATTCAGACCTGACAGTTCTTCTTCAATTTTTAATGTATCAAGACACATTGAAAGTGTAATTTATATACTTCCCTAAAGTGACGATGTGTTAGCATTTTAATGGAGCGATCTGCGAAAGCCGACTACTCGAAACGTCTGCTCTATAACAAGCGAAGTTGTGTTCAGGGCTCCATGGCCCACGACCCAACATTTATGAATGCTGCACGCTTGCACAGTAAGGTAACCGCGTGCCGTTATGTTTGAGGTAAGTGGCGACCTTGCATGATGACGGAAGGTGGGTGGGTGCGGCGCAGGGCAGGGGTTAGAAATCGCGTGACGAGCAGTACGGGATCTTGACGTGCGAGTGTCGTGTGAAGCAGCAACCGTCAATCCGAGCAGCTCGACCACGTCTTGCGTCGTCGCCGAGGGGCTCTACGTCGTTTGAGCAACTGGAAATTCGGTCACAGAGTCTGTATCAGGCTCGTGCAGGCATCAAGGCCACCGCAGAAGTTGTGCCAGTGTCCGCACAAAGGGTGGCCTGGTGGCAGCCAAGCGTGACCGGTTGACGGTTCTCAAAGGGCCCGAACCGGGGCACCACTTTCCGCCATTGTGGCTCCACCCTCGCACCATCGTCGTAGCCCCGCGTGCCTGCGACAGCGGTGAGAGTCGCTGCGGCTAACGCGCCGGCCCGAAACTCACTTCCAAGCGGAACCGATCTAATCTGTCACGCGTGGTGCGCTCACTACGAGGAGCTACAGAATGCGAATGTGGTTTCCCTCATGAGGAGCCTTTGTGCGTGGGCGGCTGCGTCGTTTCCGGAGCGCCCTGAAACAACGTCAACAGCCGCGAGAGAACAGGGCACTGACATTTCGCGCTTTCGAAGGACTCTCTGTGACGCTGCACTGCCATCCGCCTCCCGCTCTGTGGCTCGCGCACCTGCTCGCCGCGCCTCATTGTCGCCAGTAATAACCACAGATGGACGGCTTGTGAGCCCAGGTCTCGAAACACAGAAGGAAGGAATGTACTGGCAGAAGAAAAGGCTGCTACGCGGAGGCGAAATCTTGCCGCGACATCGGAAGCTGGCATCCAGTATTTTCTATAGAGTCAGACTAGGTGCGACGTTCAACACTATGACGCAAAAACCTAATAATAATATATTAGGTTTCATGTACGAAAAGCGCAATATGTTAATGAGGGACGCCATTGTGGAGAGCTCCGGACATTTTGACCAGTTGGTGTTCTTTACCGTGCACTGAAATGACACCATTCACGAGCTTCCACTGAAATGCAACCACCGGGGCCGGGACCAGACTCACGACCTTGAGGTCACCACCCGAGCACTGTATCAACTGATCCAGCTTGGTGGATGACATAGCAGCTTCACGTTTAGTACATTTTGCCATGGTGATCCGTGTTACTTTGCGAATAACCGGTCTGACGATAATCTAGCAATCAGAAATGTTCATAGCCAAAATAAAGTAAAAAACAACCTTGAAAATGAAATTTTTGCATGAAATCGTCCAGACCAACCACACCAGTTAAGGCGTTGTGTTGATAGCTGTAGTCACGATGGCGTGGGATTAATTTCGAGCCATGGTGGCTACATTTCAACAAATGCCAAAATGCTCGCGTACTTAGATTTTAGTGCACTTAAAGGAATCCCATGGGTTGAAAATTTGTCTGCAGTCCCTCAGTATAGTGTGACTAACAATTATACTGTGCCTTTGTCATATAATACCACCCCGTCGCAGTGGTCTAGTGGCTAAGGCATTCGGCTGCTGACCCGCAGGTCGCAGGATTGAATTAAGCTGCGGCTGCTGCATTTTTGATAGAGGTGAAAATGGTGTAGGCCCGTGTGCTCAGATTTAGGTGCACGTTAAAGAAACCCAGGTGGTCGAAATTTTTTGAGCCTTCCACTACGGCATCTCTCATATTCGTGTGGTGGTTTCGGGACGTTAAACCTCATATATCCATGAGTCAATCAATCAAACAATCAATCAATTAATCAATCATCTAATACCGGCCACCTACTTAATCTTTTATGAGACCATTACAGATAGGTAGACGGAAGAGTCTTAACAGTTGTTTAATATTCTTTTTCCTTCCTCTTCGGGTGTCGTAAGGAATAGCGTGCCAGCAGGTTGTGAACAATTATTCATATTGTGATTATTGAGAGCCACTGTAGTGCGACTTTCATTTAAACAAATAAAGAGGAATTCTTTAGCTCTATTCTTGTGCTTTTTTTTTCAAGCTTACTTACCCGTTTTCTAATCCACGTCAGTATTAGTTGTAGTCTATGAAAAAAGGTGATGTTATGTCTATTATTATAGACTATATTCAAAATTTATTGAAAATTTCGCGTGCGTTTTCGAGGATTGTGGTGCGTATCACTAAGTATGGATTAAAATTTATGTTATTCCTTCTTGTCTCCAGTCCACATACAATGTTTTGGCCAGATTTTCGAGATCGTCTAGCGGTCCTGCTATGATCTTAGTATGAGGGGCAGCGAAATTAAGAATCTCCGAAATTCTGCCCCTCTTCTCACACAAAAGTACACGCTTTTTTTGCGTTTTTTATGTCAAGGCAAAAGAGCACCATGATGTGGAAGCAACTCGATAATAAAGTGGCAATTTTTTATTTCAGTTTTCAATTTTTTCTCTGCGATACACCCAGCCGCTTAAAGGAAGTCATGTCTTTACGAAGAACCATCAGTTTTTTTTAGGCGTTGCGTATCAGACACTGCTGTTCTATTACCTTTTATTTGTTTGCAACGTTATAGAGATTGTATGAGCACGAAGGAAGTGTCTCAGATAGGTGTGACATCATTTCGATAAGCGCACCTATCTCTGGTGTGTTAGTGTTAAAGAAGTTAAACCTCGAAGTGAAGTCACAGGGTGTCACTCTTGGTATACCTTTTAAGTTATCTGCAAAAGAAAAAAATCTGGAAACAAAATTAGCATAACCATTTCGCATCTTTTTCCAGTCATACTCGCACTTTTTGAAATTTATATTGAGGTTGCTGCGCGGGCACTAAGTACAAGATTACGTATTTAAACAAAGAATTTGGGCTATTGGAGTCATTATGACTCAGCATGTGCTCTATAGTCCCCGTGAACTTTGTTATGGTTGCTTTATAATACAATATGTAAATTTCTTTTGAAAAAAAAAACGGTAACTAGGACTATGCTCATGGTACCAAGTTTCATGACTTCGCGACCAGCTAGTGCGGGAATAAGAAAGTGGCGCCACCTCTTCACCGAGGCTATGAACCAAGGCGGCTGATAGAATTTCTGAGCCCTATAACACCACGGCTCCCGTGAAAGCTCACGTGCATCAATTTATTTCTGCTAGAAATTACGCTTGTGGCTAGTGAACAAATCGAAAGATGTTGGTGTGTTAAAAATCTCACCAAGTACAACATGCATTTTCACTTTAACCTCTGCATGTTATGCACAATGCGCGCCATAGCGAATTTTCACTTTAGTGGGCGAATTTCGATGCCAGATGAGAGGAGCTTATCGCAAGTAGACGTGCGATAAGCTCCTATCGTATCCACCTCACTTACGTAATGGCTAGGTAATCAGTTGACTGTTTGCTTGCTCCCTATGTCGGGTTCTTAAAAACAGTTAATCTGCGGGTTAAATGCAGCTCCGGTCTGGGCATGTTAATAAACGCAGCTATAGCGCCGACAGTGAGGGAAAAGATGTGTACACCCCATAGCGTACAAGCAAAGCCCGCTGACACAACCGTTTGAAATCTTCTCAAAGATCGGGACTTCGTTCTGCCCCATGAAAACTAGTAGATGTCATATATTCAATTGAATAATAACATGACTTCCTACTTATCAATTGATAATTACCTTGCTCATTCATTTATTTTTTGCTGTCACTACACAGACCAAGACTACTTTGGCAAACCATGATCGCATGTCGTGGCTTAAAACAAACGCTATATTGCACAACGAGAATTGCGTGCTGATATACATGTTAAGTATTAAATCAAAAGAATTTTTCAACAAACCAAAGAAACTTTTACCATTTATAATTGCGAATTTATCTATCTTGCTATCTATCCAGCCACCTACGTCTGGGCGCTGTCGTGGACGTCTTCTTAACTCGACACACATCAAACTTTTCATAGCCGGGCATTAGTGTATGTTGGACGCGATTAACAAGTCTTACGTGTTAGCGCGGGACACTAGTCACGTACGTCATGACACCTTTTTCTTAAGCCAGGTGTGGCACATGCCCATATATCACGGACCATGCAATGAAGGTATGAGTCGAAGACATTCATAGTTTGTATCGACCCAGGAACGGCGAAGACAGAAGTTCAAACATTTTTACGAGATCGCTTTGTTCAGAATGTGTTGTAGACAATGTGGGGCAGATTTTGGCAGTTTTTTTGGTGAGAAAAAAACGAAGATATGAAGTGATCTAAAATTATAGTTGGAGGCGGAATTGAACCAAGACATTCTGCCCTGCAGTCAAGTATTATACAACAAGGCTATGCCAGTTCATCAAGCTGCTTATACGAAAAAGACTGCGGTGCCCTGCTACAACATCAATTTCGGGTAGCTGTGTTAGGTATCGGCTATAGTAAGAATGTAATAAACATTACATATCAACCCCTATGACTCGCCAGGCTATAGTCGAGTATTGCTCGATCTGCAAGAATACAGACAAAAAACAGCTTCTTCTGTTGCGCACATCATCGTGCCGCAACGTGCAGTTATAGTCGATAAAAATGATATCTGTACTCTAGACACGTCGACTTTATCAACGCCTTTCGGGTGCACTGCAGTCAACGTGCCTGATAAGTCCACGATCAATCCCGTAGACAGAGGGTGGGGGTTGGATCTTGGAGTCTTTTCCACCTCACCTCCCCTTCGCGAAATTTTTGCTTCGTCTAATACGTAGTCTTCTAAGGAAGCAACTGAAAATAGAAGGAGGAGGACGAAAGTTTAAGCGGAAGGACAGGGAGGTTAGCCAGTTCTTTGACCGGCTGGCTACCAAGTGCTGGAGAAAGGGGTGAGGTGAATGAAAGATAATAAAAAAAATGTTGTGAATAGAGAGAGAGAGAAATTACGAAAAAATAGCGACAGAGGAAAGGTGACATCAAATAGTATAAGACACTAAAGTCTGTCTCTGAGGCCAGTTGTCCGCAAAAAGCGCAGCAAAGCTTTCAAAGCCTTCTGGGCTGAGAATGGGCTCGACCAATGACCCAGAATCCTTTGTTCCGACAAAGACCGATCATCCAGTCTATCCAGAGCTGCAGTCAATTCTTGTCTTGGCGCGTTGAAATGGGTACACTCACATAGAAGGTGCGCGATGGTTTCTTCGCAGCTGCAGTAAGTGCATGTAGAAGAGCTGGCCATTCCAATGAGATAAGATTATGCGTTCGTGAAGGCCACTCCAAGCCACAGGCGGCATAGAAGAGTCTCCTCAGCTCGAGATATCCCTGAGGGAAGACGAAACTGCAGATCGGGATCCAAGTTATGTAGGCGCGCGTTTGTGAAGTTCGTTGAATTTCACTGCACCAGTGCTGCCCCGCCACGGTGGTCTGGTGGCTATGGTACTCGGCTGCTGACCCGTAGGTCGCAAGATCAAATCCCGGCTGTGGCGGCTGCATTTCTGATGGAGGCGGAAATGTTGTAGGCCCGTGTACTCAGATTTGGGTGCACGTTAAGGAACCCCAGGTGGTCAAAATTTCCGGAGCCCTCCACTACGGCGTCTCTCATAATCAAATAGTGGTTTTGGGACGTTAAACCCCACCAATCAATCAATCCACTGCACCAGTATGAGGTCACGTGCAAGCGAATGAAGTTTTGTACCTGCGCTGGTTCTTCAGAACGGGTTGGCTGTGTACTGGGTACCGTCGTGTGCAGATCTAGCGGCCTCACCTGCGCGGTCATTGCCATGTATAGGAGAAAATTTGAGAAAATAGGAGATTTTCTCAAATAGTTAAGGCCTTCAGTAAATTCCCTCCCTCTTACACACGCACGCACGCACGCACGCACGCACGCACGCACGCACGCACACACACACACACACACACACACACACACACACACACACACACACACACACACACACACACACACACACACACAAACGTTTGTCACCGGGCGGTCTATATCTACTCACAAGCAACAAATAAGAAGGTCCAACTCGCAGTGCTTGACGCAAAGCCATAAAAAATGCGCTATAAACGACTACTCGCCTTCTGCTTTGCAGGACATCTATTCCCACATTCAATGTTATCTGCCAAACGTTTCCCTTCTACTTTCGTTTGTTCCTTCTAAAACAACATTCATAAATGATAGAAGCCTATCGTTGAGCGTAGGAATACCCACAACTATGCTTTTGTAGTTATTTTATTTGAACTACGATGACGATGATGGTGTCAATAACAACACGCTGTAGCAATGATTTATTATTTCCTAGCTCTACTAAAATGTTTTCCGCTGGTAGGAACGACCCTTGCCACAGCGGCACTGGAAAGGTCAATTATGAAAGATTGTTTCCTACACGGAGTGGTGTGTAATTGCGCTGTCAAATTCTTACCGGTGACCTGCATACCACGTTACATATTTTTAACAAAAGCATCGAGGCACAGTGAACTGCGTGTCCCAGCTCAGACGTCCAAAGATGTCTCCTTCTCTAAGCACTGTTATTGAATGTCCAAAAATGCAGGGCCGGAATAATACCGGGCTCCCCACTGTCACCCTAGTTCTCTTCGCCCAAGTCTCCCAGAAAAGGAGGATTGAGATTCTATTGAGCAAGGCAACTCTTTAAAGGAAACAGGCTGTGCCACGCACAGGGCAGCAAAATCACCCGTGTTAGCGACGTAACGGTCAGCGGCGGGACAAGTGCACTGCACACTGCCGATCGACCTGCACGAACCGGGCGTGGGAAAACAAAAACATAGGCAAAAGTCACAGCAACATGAAATTGCAGTGGCAGAGCAAAAGAGAAAATGACGCGGAGGTTATGAGAAAGGGGCGCTGCTTGAGTGTCGATTAGCCACCTCGGGTAAGGGCGCGAAAGTGGGTGCCCCGGAGCAGCCATGCGGTTCGATATATATAGGCCGGTCTAGCGAAGCCACGCCAAACACCGGAAGTTTGGTTCCACGTGCCGCTCTTGTGGTGTTGTGTGCTTGTGCGTTTACAGAGGAGCTTCTTTGCACCTTGATTAAGAAAAATGATTGCCAAGGTAAGTCTAACGCGGCTAATTATTGGACAAAACCGCATTCAACAATTGTTGAGCATTGTCGTGACACGTTGATTTTTTTTACATATTGCATGGGTTCATAAGCTGTCTTGGTGCACTTTGGTGTGTTGTTAGTAACGTGCTACCTGTGCTCTCGGCAGCTCAAAGTGTCGCCGAGCCAACAGGAAGGCGTCAGGGGCATAATTTGTGTGTGCTCTCACTTTCATTCATCCGTCGGAGTTCACGGCGTTATTACTTTGACGTATTGATGGACAGAGAGGTATGCCATACGCTGACGGTAGTTGCTGAATGTGCGCACTTTGGTGCACGTGTTATGTCGGCACCTGTCTGAGCGCGAAACTTATTATTTAGCCCGGTTTATGGTAGGACCAATTAGGAGGGGGGAGTTAGTTTCAGATTTGTAGTATGGAATGTGAAATATTTCACACGATAAGGCTTAAACTGTGTGTAGGTCGACCGGAGAGGAACATGCGAAGAGCAGCTTTTTGAACTGTGGTAATGATTCAGTGTAAACGTAGCGGGATGATATTTGCAAGAAATGTTTGCCCTTTCGACCTCCACGTTGTAGATATTGATAACTTCAATTCGCAGTGAAAAGAAACATATCTGTGAAACACAAGGCAACATAATTTCATTTAACTAAGAAATTGAAGCAGGAAATACAAGGATATAAGGAGACTGACAGACCGCGGCAAACATATATTGTTGAAAGCATCGCATGGACTGTGACGAATGCTGCAAAATAGGTATAGGTGCATGCGAAAACCAAATAGATATCTGTTCTTGTAATGTGCACTTGTGCCACTGATCATGCACTTTTATTGACAAGCACTGCAGATAGAGACGTTGGTGCTATATATGCCGTATTGCTCTAACGCAGCTCAGTTTCAGCATGAAGGAGGGAGGCAAAAACAGGAAGGAGGCATGAAGGAGGGAGACATGCATCAGGATGATCACAAAACGATTGCCTATTTCCTTCGTATTCAAACTGAGCTGCGCATAGCAAAACGACTAAGAGACTTGTATATTTAGAAGAGCGATGATAAATTCGAACAGCTTAAAAAAGAGAATGGTGGTCACACGACCTTTATTGTGCTTCTTTTCTGCTTTCTTAGAGCCGCCATGATTCTGCGGACCTGTCGTTTCATTTCTTAACGTGATATCAAGGGCTTTATTCATCGCCCAGGTAAATACACTTAACAATGGGGCAGAAAGCGAAAATAGCCATGTACACAAAACAATGATAGCTACAAGACGTGAAGAATTACCGGATCTCACTCATATAAGATGCGGCTAATAGTTAGCGTAGCTTGGAGAAGTAAAAAAGCCATCTTCCTTGCCCCCTGACACTACATCGTTTTCGGTTACATTTGAAACAACCCCAGTTCGGCCATTCTGTGAGTACAACGTAGTGGCGTTATAATGTGTTACGAAATGAAAACTTAGCGATGTTTTAATGTGTTAGGGAATGAAAACTTAAAAGGGCTTTCTGCACCCCAACTTTTCTCACCTGTTCATCCCAACACTGCCCCTGATTCAGGAGAATTGAGCTACAGCTTCAGGGTTAACGCGAGAAGTCGCCAATGACACATTACCGCAATTATACAAACAGTTGTATGCCATGTGTTGGCATGGTTTTTTACCTTATTAACATGTCATAATTGATGACACAGCTGGGGACTGAATACCTTAGTAGTCCATTCGAGGATGCGTCAATGGATAAGTTAAATCAAATTAGTACAGTTCAGTTCAAATGAAAGAATTGGGTATGTTAATCTGGTCTATACCAAGACGCACAGTGGGCACGACAGTGCTTCACCCGTCAAAATACTCCAAAATGTTCAAGATTTCACATGTGCAGATTATTATGAGGTGGCTTGCGAGTTCAATAGCACTGAAAAAATCTAAAATATCTCTGTTTTGGATTCCTTCTTACGTCTTCTATCAGGTCGTATATTGCAGAGACAATAGAAAACGATGATTGCTTCCACAACATAAACATATACATATGTAGAAGGCGTGAACACCTCGCTTAGTAAAAACCAAAGCAATAGTCCGTTATAAGCTTATTACTACCTTTTAAAACCTAAAGTTGTAATATTTCTACGTGCAGCTTTTCACTGTAACCGCACTTGTCTCTCTGGCTTATGCTGGCGGCTACGGTGGCCATGGAGGACATAGTGTGACCCACCGCAAACAAGATGTGAGTACTGTCTACTTAAGCATCGAGATGAAACAACTTTAAACGAGCCATTCAAGGTATTGATGTTTTGTATGAATCTGCGCACATGTTTACGTATTCCCGGATTATGCATAAAACTACGCGGTCGTATTATGAGTGAATGCATTGTGTTATTTGTGTCGCACAGTCTGCCGTATTTTCTGCAAGTTCTTCGTTTGCTCCTTTAAGCCCGCGAAAAGCACGAACTTCTACTATTGCACCATGCAAAAGCGATGTATTACGTAGAATTTTCATAAACACATCAGCCGATCAAAAACTGTTTACTCGCGTTAATGCCAGATGGTGAACAAATAGCTTTCTCTCAAGAAGAAAAACTATGGAGGATGTGGTCAATTATGCATGTACAACTATTTTTTAGACTGATTTATCAGCGCAAAAAAGACAGAACTATTAGAAAAGACCCACACACACATAGCGCTGTGTGTGTGTGTGTGTGTCTTTTTTTTAAAGTTCTGTCTTTTTTGCGCTGAAAAAAAAAACAGTTTAAATAAGCATGAACCAACTCGCCCAAGCAACAGTTGTAGCATTTTTTTAATGAGAAGCCTTTATTAGAAAACTTCAGCGACATTGAATCTATCTATCTATCTATCTATCTATCTATCTATCTATCTATCTATCTATCTATCTATCTATCTATCTATCTATCTATCTATCTATCCATCTATCTATCTATCTATCTGTCTGTCTGTCTGTCCGTCCGTCCGTCCGTCCGTCCGTCCGTCCGTCCGTCTATCTATCTATCTATCTATCTATCTATCTATCTATCTATCTATCTATCTATCTATCTATCTATCTATCTATCTATCTATCTATCTATCTATCTATCTGTTTGTCTGTCTGTCTGTCCGTCCGTCTGTCCGCCGTCTATCTATCTATCTATCTATCTATCTATCTATCTATCTATCTATCTATCTATCTATCTATCTATCTATCTATCTATCTATCTATCTACGGCTGAGAGCTCTCCAGACCGAATCGTATCCAAAATTACTAGGATTAACATGACATTAACGAATATGAATGACTTGTCACATCATGAAAATCATGACTATTTTGGTATATCCCACAACTGGTATATCTCACAAGTCCTACGATTAGACATTTCTGCATGGCCAACCTAATGACAGGTGGTAATGTAAAATGATTTCGTCCATACCATATACAAGAAGATTTACACGCCAAGCTCATGGTGCACTGATTGCCGTTTCGCTCGCTTGATATACATCATATGTGGTATTAACTGGCGTGACTGCATGATGAACTTAAACAAGTGCTAATATGGAAATGGGCACATATCATATGTCATATGACTTGCACACCCTGCTCATGGCACTCTCACGGCCGTTTAGATTGCGTGGTATACACCAAACTTGGTATTGCATGGCATGACTGTGGGGCAGGTGTTAATACGAAAATCATGACGTCATGTGCGGCATGACGCGGACGTTTTTATTGACCTAAGTGATATACACGAGATTTAAAAATTTGTGACGTGACTGTATAAAGAACATAAGCGACAAGCGGTAATATGGAAATCATTACTTGCCATGTGCAACATGACTTACATGCCACGCTCATGGCACGCTCACGCTCGTTTCGCTATGGCTTGATATACACCAAATTTGGTATTGCATGACGTGCCTCTAAGGCAAACAAAAATAACAGATCCTATAAAATGGTTATCAAGAAATTCATGTCATGTTCGACGCCGTTTAAAGGTCCAGCTCATGGTGCGCTTGCGTCCAGTTCACTAGCTTCAAATACACCAAGAGGGGTACAGCGTGGCATGACTCTACGAGGAACATAAATGGCAGGAGGTAACACGTAAGTCATGGAATGCGTGTTATATACACCATGATTTGCTCCTGACTGGCTGCTTCGCATAACATACATTCATGCGATGCGTCAGATCTGCGAGTTTTCTCTTTTAGGTGCAGGTATATTTGTACCATGGGCTGCAATAATAACTATATATGATCTTGTAATGTTCAATTCTTTGGTCTATTGCATTTGACTGGCAGCTACGGCCATTTCTATGACCATCGTCAGTATCGGCCACACTATGCCAAAATGATAAATTGTTACGCCAGAAAGTTACCCAAGTAATTAAAGTAAAATACGTGTTTTAAAAATACGAATCCCATGTCTAGTACGTGTCAGGCTTGCACACACACATACATGTGTCTAATTAGCTTGCACCCATCCGAAACACCACTTTTTGGATACACACGCTTCAAATATCACTTAGCTATTGCGTGAATTTCACGAGGATATCAACAAAAAAATTCAAGATGCTTGAGCTTCTCCTTCAGGAGCAGATCACAACATATTATCTCTTGCACGTCGCCTTCAGAACTGCTAGCTCGCTTCGGTTTTCGGTGTATTGCTCAACCGTGCCGGAAGAAAAAGAACGACTGCGCATAACAATGGCCGTTTCAAAGTATCATTGAATGCCTACTGTAAGCTCAGGGGCTAAGTGTCCACTACGCCATAATTATTCTTTTTGAGCATCAGCGAATGGCTAAATACGCGTCCGTATTGGGCCATTATTGGGTAGAAATATATCTCAGTGCTTTGTAATGGGCGGGCCTTTCAAACACCCACTCATTTTACAATTCACATGTTTCGACGCCTGGCATGATTCTACGCTTTTGCCACGTAATATCTGATGCGCCTCAATGGATACTAAAAGAATAAATTAAATCCATGTTGGTTGCTAAAATAACATTCCAGAACCTCGTAGTGCTACTTCTGTGCCAAGGGAGTGCTTATAATGCAATAAAATTACGTTTTAGTAGTCCACATCATGTTATCACACTTCAAATTACCCGCCTCTAGTGGAAACTTTCACGTCACTGTTGCTGTGCACAATGTTGCCCGGTTCATTGCGTGGCTGCTGATACTACTGTAACAGCAGTGCGAAATTAGTGGGAGACAAAGCAGCAACAACAGCTTAGAAGTACTTGTTGCTGGTCTAGTTGGTTCGTAATACTGAAGGAAACTTCTGGACGCCCAAACCACCATCTATATGTATCTTCCTGCGGTGGTGTAGGCGTCTAGAAGTTTCCCTCAGCAACAACAACCATTGAACAATTTCTTGTCATTGCCTCCGAAATGGCAGGCATGCTTGGTTCAAGTAGGCCCCGCTAGTTGGCACGGCCTCTCCAGCTTAACCAGGCGAGAATAGAAGTTTTGAAGCACTCGCGCCATTCCCCATAGCAACTTCCGGCTGTTCTTTTCCCCATTAGTCAAACAGAAACGAACAAGCAGCAGTTTATTACGTCTCTTGATGCACAGTATGTTCTTTATTTAGTGCAGCTAGTTCTATTACTAGTGATTATGTTCAGGTGGTAACTCTGACGTCATCGGTATTAATTTGCGAATGTCCCACTCGTAGCGCATGTGTTCTTGTTCAGTTAGATTATATTCTCGGTAAATCGGGCACTTAAATTGATAATATTGTCGTTTTAAACGTTGTCATACATTAAGCTTTCACTATGACATAAATTGTTATTTAACTTTAGGGTCCTTTTAAGGAGACTCCTCTGGCTGCATGATATTTATGTAGAGTTCTAATAAATGCCGCGGCTATGTGATAAAACATATGCTTGCCGCGCAGGAAGTCTGGGTTAGATCCATAATTAAACTCTAAATTTTTATTTATTTTATTTGCATATTTAGGACACTGAAAAGATGATATTTCGCTCACAACTAATCTTGTCGATGCCGACGCAAGAATTCAGCGAAACAATCTCTTTAGCGCTATCGCGGTAAATTATATTGTATAGTGTCTTACGACTCAAACATTACCGACGGATCATCAGTAGATGCTTTCATGTCATACTGATTGGTTCATATGCATGCTCAACATAGCACTCACCTCATACTTGCGTGAATTCGCTTAATTATTAGCTTTGTTTGGCATTTTAAAATCATTATTTGATAATAAATTAACAAATAATTACGTTATTATTAATCTAGCGAGTACAACAAGTCCACAGTTTTCTTAAAAAGTGCTCTATCACAAGTCGCACATAATCTATAACATTCCTAGGTGGCATAAAATGTGTGTAAAGACTATTTGTTTTCTTATGGCTAAATTACAGTGTTGCTTGAATATCAGCAAAGTATTGAAAAACAATATTTCTTCATGTCGGCGCGCTTTCTGTTAAACGCGTTTCGAAGGACCAAATAAAGTCCGCCCGTCCGTCCGTCCGTCCGTCCGCCCGTCCGTCCATCCATCCATCCATCCATCCATCCATCCATCCATCCATCCATCCATCCATCCATCCATCCATCCATCCATCCATCCATGTACGATATGTTCGTTTCGAAAGACTGGCTTAAAGGGACACTGAAGAACAACAATGACTTGCTTTACTTTGAGCAACTGCACCCTGAAAACTATAATGACATATGTTGCCCTATCATAAGTTCATTATAAGCGGAGAAAATCAAGGCTTTATGTTTCATTTCTAAAGTTCACACAAAAACCTTCATTTTTGACGTCATAAATTTCAAAATTCATTCGTGGTATTTCCGTTGTATTGACTGAATGAAATTATCTGAACCTTCTTATGATAAGTCTACAACAGCCACACATGACAATGTACTTCACTTTTATCTATGAAAGATTTCGGAAACCATCGTAGACACCTTCAAAATTTCTTACGTCATGGTGCTTGGTGATATTTAATACTGGAATCTCAAGGTTGCGTCACCACCCGCGTTTTCTTACCACGCGTTTTTTTTCGCTTACTAAACGTGCTGTCGTGGTAATCGTGGTTTCGGGATTGCAAAATTGTACTTTACTATTACGCTAAAAATCGCTTTGCTCTTCAGTCTCCGTTTAACAGAAAGAGAACGTGTTCGAAGTAGGAAAAGGAAGTGTTAGTATAATTCTATCACTTTTAATTATTGTCCACGTATTAGTTGTTTATTGAGCACACAAATCATACGCATTCTTCTTAATCTAGCGAGAACCATTGTTCATCGTGCCAAGGTCGATGTTGAACTAATCATAAGTTAAGCTTTTATTGTACGCACGGAACTCTTTTTTTTCTCTTCTCCCCAAGTGAAACACTCTCTGTGGAATTGCGTTAGAATTTCTGGCGAAAACCAAAGAACCCCCCTCCCCCCCTCCCCCAGAACTTTTCTTTAATCATAAGATTGTTCCCATCAAGCGATTGCAAATGTACAGGATGTCATAACCCTGATTTATTTTACATCAAGGTATAACAACCATGCACCAATCTCATCGTGTAACTTAAGCAAATGTCCAGAACTTAAGCGACTTAAGGGCGATATTGTCGTGGTCATTTACTTTCGACTGTAGAGCCCCTTTGTGAAATTTGGCGTGAGTGTAACACCTGATGCGTTAGCTGCAATATGGCTGACATTATTTCTAGAACATGTCAAACAAGTACGTTCTTCCAGCGCAGTGCCTCGGATGACTACGCCTGGATAAACCGACGCGTCTGCTGTTGAACACGTGAAATCTTTCGAAAACTATTGCGGCGGGAACAGTGAACAGAAAAAATTGGCAGATCCTACATACAGTGGTAATATATGATATTCGAAGGACGACGGAGGAAGGTTTAAACGTAATTTTAAAATCAGCACAACGTTACGAGGCGGGCGTAAATTATGCTGTACATTGCTTACATAGGATGAGTATCATGTTTACACATGTCACTTCCTTTCGCCGTCTATTAACGTCACGTAATGCCGAATTCGGTATATGTTGAGCGAGCTAAACGGACGCAAACACGCTATAAGCGTAACATGTATTGTTAAGTTGTACATGGCACGAATTTCATGACTATCACGTTTGCACCAGTACCATAGTTTCTTCATTCATTCACGTCCGGCTATGCCAAAGTTGGTATATGTGAAGCTAGTGAAACGACCGCGAGTGCACCTAGAGCGTGGCGTGTAGCCATGCCTTAAATGTCATACATATGACTTCCACGTTAGAGTATGTCATTTATGTTTGCAATGTAGTCATGCCATACCATATCAATTTTGTGATATGTCATGTGAACGAAACAACCACTACAGCAGCAAGACCGTGAAATGTAAATCATGACATTCAAGGCATACATGTCATAATACAGTAATGCTATGCCATACTAATTTTGGTATCGGTACCGTCATTGAAACGGCAAAAAGAGCTAAATGTCATAGATAGATAGATAGATAGATAGATAGATAGATAGATAGATAGATAGATAGATAGATAGATAGATAGATAGATAGATAGATAGATAGATAGATAGATAGATAGATAGATAGATAGATAGATAGATAGATAGATAGATAGATAGATAGATAGATAGATAGATAGATAGATAGATAGATAGATAGATAGATAGATAGATAGATAGATAGATAGATAGATAGATAGATAGATATAGATAGATAGATAGATAGATAGACTCAAAGTCGCCGAACTTCACCTAGAAATGCTGCGCATTTAAAAACCACCAGGCCTGCGTGGAACGCGCAGCACAGTCACAGAGAACGCTGGAGAAGCGGCCTGTCAGAAGCTTTCTGAGCACTACTTTTCGGTACCTGCTAAAAGCACACTTGCTGGATACCCATTACGTCATAAATATTCCTAACTCTTGTGTAGTTGGCAGGCACACACCACGCCATCCTTCGTCATTCTTCCAAGAAGCGTGCTGCCCGCTGCACACAAGCAAAGGATTTTGTGCAATTGTTTTGTGTTGTGGCTGACTACGATGAAGAATTATGCCTGAAGATTCTATCAGCAAGAAGAACAAGGTCAACATGAACAAGAACAAAAGTTGTAATGGGATGGAGCATTCAACGACGAACTCGTAACTAAATTCGCATTGTGTGACGCCTAGTTCTCGTTGCTCGTTCGCTGATTGAATGCGCTATATTACAAATATAAACAAGATTTCTTTCTCGACATCATGCCTGCTTATGGCTGTAGGCGCAACGAAGATGCGAGCAGTAGCGTAGTTCGGTAGAATACTGGGCTGACACGCAGGGGACCTGGGTTCAATTCCAATTATGTCCTAAGCGTTTTTTATTTATTAGTTTTGTTTTTCTTATGTAGCGCAATAGTAGTTACGGACACCAGCGGTGGACAGCAATGGCGCCCGGGACTCTAGTTATAATCTCAAAACAGGTTTCATTGTAGAATATTGCTACACGTAGGTGGCCGGAATGCATACTGTCGACGCGCGTGTGCGCCTGACGAAGAGGACGAAGGTCGCTTGCTGCTCGAGCTCGGAGCCGGACTGGCCAGTGGTGTCACCACTGTTGCCAATATATTTTGCGAATACCCTGCATTGTACTCACGTAACGTTTCTATATATAGCTGGCACATTTAACCCGTTTTGGTTGGAATATACCGTATACAAAAACTTCTCAAACCGCTAATACGAAAAAAAAATTTCATACTGTTAGGAGGTGTCTTTCACATTACATAGTATTTTTCAGAAATACATTATGCCACTTTGCATAATGGCAGCCCATAGATCGGTTACTGGCAGCGGCGGATATTACTCCCACATGAAGTCGACTTCCACGGGAAGCCGCAATGCATATTTAATAAATAGAAAATTTTGTACGGGAGGTTTTAACAATTTTATTACCAAATATACGGTTAATTTCTCATTACACCTGGTCAATTGTTAAGGCCCATCTACGTCTTTTAAACTGCAGGATGATGCTATTGTCTATGCCGCTAAGCGATTGAAGAACTGGTAGTGTTGAGCACGCTTATGAGGTCCCGGGGCAGGTGTACACGTGGACGAGCCCCAGGATGCAGCTCAGCAGGAAGCAGCCCTGCAACGAGGGGCGTTTTCCGGCTATCAGAGACTCGCTCTGCTCGAGGATGTTCACGGTGCTCCATGTGCTGCCAGATAACCTTCCCTAACGAGTTCTTGCGTTTCATCATGGACGAGTCGAAACTAATCTGTCCGATCAGACACACCAGCAGCATCAGGTGCAAATGGACTGACCAATTGGAGCTCCAAAATGAAGAAAGCTGTGCCCGAACTCGTGCCACGCTCCTCGATAACGAAGCAGCCGTTGATCGCTCTGGACCTGCTCGACGTGTCGTGGTACTCCTGGCGACCACTGAGGATGAACAGATAGTGCTATAGGTTCTGGAACAGGTAGTTCCAACAGGTATAGGCTCGAACGGCAGCTGACATGGTAGGTGGTATTCTCGCGCAGGCGGCGGCTCGATGGTCGAACGTCTGAGACGTTGTTGGATCGTCGCTTGTTGCAGCTTGAGGTTACCAGCATCGCCGACTGCCGACCTCGACCACTTCCACGATGACCGAAATGAAGTGCCAGGTCTGCTGAATGGGCTAGGGTTGGACGCTGCATCGAACCTCACTCTGCTTACGCGGGCCTCACTGGGGTCGGTTCTTGTAGAACCCAGCGAAACGGCGGAGTGAGAACAGGGCGTATCACTGCTGTAATACGTGTCAGCAACAGGGCGTTCCTATTTCCGCGTGCAAGCACCCGAGGGGCTTGCTCGTGCAGAAAGCAGTGTCATGTTTTTCTATTTCAAAAAGTCTATTTCAAGGTATAGAAAATATTCTTGTATTTAAAAAAAAGCGGGCAATAATATCCAATATTTCAAAAGTGACGTACTTGATGAACGCGCCATTATCATCCATAAATAAGCCACGAAGATTTTTTTCGCAACGTAATTCTTAGGCTTTTTGTGAAGCAGAGTGGCGACATCTTCAAACTATCATTATCATGATAAACCGGTAAGCAGCTTTTGTTTTGTTTTGTTTTGTTTTGTTTTCCTGGGAGGTTGGCTCATACCCACTCAGGGGGATTGGCCAAGAAAGTGTAGTGCAGTTTTTTTGTGATCATTTTAACTATGTGTAATGAATTGGTATTATAATAAGACTAATGTAAAAATAAAAACAACATAAAAAGAGCAAACAAAAAAAATCAAGTTGAGCAATTTTGAGATTTGAGGTGTTATGTTTACCACTTAGCTGCGTTTACTTCACTCTGTCCTTGGGAGTAATAAATAATTTTTTTTTTTGATTGAAGATCACAAAGGTATACGCTTGGTTGCCTGAATATAATCGCAAACGGCATTGAAAGCATCCCTGTGGCAATGTCCCAAAGCTGAGGCGCCAAAGCTTAGCGCCGTTTCCGCCGTCAATGTAAGGCCTATTTTCCGAAATGGCATAACTAGTAACCTTTTTCTAAGTATCTCGTAGCGGCGACAATACAAAAAATAATGATCTAGTGATTCCATTTCTCCGCAGAATGCGCAGAGGGGTGATGTTGTCTGACCAGCTCTGTGTAGATACAGGTTTAGGGGGGGGACACGACATCGAAATTTAGTGATTAAGACTTCTACCTTTCTGGACTGACTCCAGTGGGGTTGCCATGGAAACATGAGGTGGTTATAGTCTGTCCATGTAATTACTTTTTCTATCGTATCAGTGGAGATTGCTGATTTTCGATATCTTATAGCCGTGATATATTCCACATCTGGCAGTATGGACAAAACTGGCCCATCAAGTGCGGCTCGTGCTAAGGAATCGGCCAATTCATTTAATCTTAATCCACAGTGACCCGGAACCCATAGTAATCTCAGGAGTCTCAACTGCGGCGGTACTAATGTTTTGAATGTGCTTAGAATTCGAGAGTTCTCTGAAGCTGTCAGAGCTGCACAAACTGAAAGAGAATCCGTCATTATTACTGCATTGTTTTGATTTGATGGAAGTTTTTGAAGAGCTAAAATAATCGCCAAGAGCTCCGCTTCAAAAACTGGAGTAAAATCAGGCAGTCTCACTAAAAAGGACCAGTCAAGCAAATCAGAGGCAATGCCTACACCTGCCTTTTGATTATTTACGGAAGCATCTGTGGCTATTATATTTTTAGTTTTTGCATGCTCCAAGTAATCTAATAATATGTTATTTAAAATTTTGAGGGATTGTAATTTGGCGTTTTGCGGGAATATATCATCATACTCAATAATAACATGACAATTCGAGTCATTAGTCTCAATTACATTTCTAATGTTCACATTTATACTTTGTAGATTTTTTTGTACAAACATTATCTGAGGTGTGTGAAACCGTGGCCAATGAGCAAGAAAGAAGGCGTCTGGGTTTGCGATAAAAGCATATTGAGATCTTCTTGCCGGTAAGCTATAAAATTTTAAACATGCTTGTACGGTCAAAATTCAAAATCGACAAAGTAGTGTAGGCAGGTGCGCTTCCTGGTACAGTACGTTGATAGCCACAAATCTAGGGAGTCCCAGACACATTCGCAGTGCTTCTCGCTCCAAGACAACTAGAGGTTTCGTTTTATAAGCAGGGCCACCCGAGAATAATATGCAGCCGAATTCCATGATGGGGCGCATGTACATCTTGTACAACGTTATCAAGGTGTGCCTCCGTAACCCCTATTTCCGGTTACTTAGCTTGTGTAGTAAGCCTGAAGCCCGCTGTGCTTTGGTAGTTATATACTCTATGTGTTGACTCCAGTTAAATTTGTCATTATAAATGATTCCCAAATATTTTATAGAGTCTACTTGCTGGATGGGTTCCTGTTTATATAGAATTGAAATTGAAATTGGTTCTGCAAGCGGAAACGCCATGAGCGCGTTTTTGTTGACATTTAACGATAACGAAATCGACTGCAACTGAATTTCCAACATGTTAATATATCTTTGTAATTTAAGTTGTAATGAGTGAATACCACAGTCAGCAGCAAAGAGTGCGATGTCATCAGCATAAATGTAGACAGTAACTTCTTGATCTGTGGGAATTGTGCTCATTAAAGCATTAAATAATATTGGAGATAAGACTGCTCCTTGGGGAACTCCACGCGTTTGTTTAAATCTAGATGAGGAACATCCATCCTTGACGCAGTAGAATTCTCTTGATTTCAAGAATTCTGCCACCCACTCAATAAAATATTGTGGGAAGTTCAATCTCTCTGGCGTATTTAACAATATGAAGTGCTCCACACTGTCATACGCCGTGGCTATGTCAAGCGTTACTAAAGCAGCGTATTGCCTTCTTTTACGCGCGAGCTGTATTCGGCTCTCTAAATCAGCATGGGCACACCAAATTGAGAAATCACTACGAAAGCCGATTTGCTTCGGTTTTATTACTAAATTGTCTGCCATCCAGATACTTACTCGGCTATGTAGGACCCTCTCTACTAGTTTGACCATGTTAGATGTTAGAGAGATTGGTCTGATATTATCGACTGTTAATCCTCCACCCGGATTTTTTAGTATAGGAATCACCTTTGCTATCCTCCAATCCTGCGGCACCCATGAGTTTTTTAAGGAGTAGTTAATAACATTGGCGACGTCTCGAGGCGATAAATTGAACAGAATTTTAATCATGGGTACTGTGATTCCATCTGGGCCAGGAGATGCACAGGGTAAATGTTTAATCACGTTGGATACTTCAGTCTGTGTCACTTCTTCAAAGTCAGACTTTGTCGTAGACTTGTGCCAGTTGTTTGGCACTACTGAAGTGAATCTGCTTTCCAGACCTTTACCGATTGCCTCTACGGTAGTGGTCATTTCTTGTGCCGACAGATTATCACAAGCTACATTAACTGGTCATGGCAAGATTTTCCGAGCTCTCATATATCGGAACAGTGCTTTCATATGTTTAGGCTTCGACAGGTATTCATAATGTCTTCTGTCATAATCTTGTTTAGCCTGAGCTACCGTTCTTTTAAAGCCCGCAGCAATGAATTTATAATCTGCCCAGTTTTGTGGGGATTGATTATGTAAGAGCTGCTTCCAAGCTGCCTGACGTCGTCGGTGCTCTCTTGTACATTCATCATTCCACCAACGGCTATACACTCTTTTTGTGGATTCAACAGTAAATTCGGCTCTTTTGTAGGATCGTTTAATGACTGCGTTTATTTTCAGTGCTTTTTTATCATCGCTCTCTTCCGAGTGAAAAGCCAGTGGTGACTTCAGGTCGTTCCTAAATTTAGTGCAATTTACAAATACTCGTACATTTGAACAAGATGGAATTATCGGACAAGAAATTTCAAAACTTATCGGTAAGTGGTCACTGCTGGTGCCACAGTCCAGCGCTTTCCAAGAAGAAGTACTAATGGCTGAACTGACAAAACTTAAATCTAAGGCCGACCTGGAGTGATTACGAATAAATGTGGGGGTTCTGACGTTGAGGCACGTCAGGTCATTGGCCATTGTCCACTCCCACAAGTGTTTCCCACTAAGATCAGTTCTAAAACCCCAACTCGAGCGGTGGGAATTAAAGTCTCCAACTAAAACTTTGTCTTTGCACCACGATTTTGTAGCTAGATCCAAACTTCGTGTGTCTTGAACTCCATCCGGAAAATACATATTAACTAAAGTGAAAGGAGTGCAGTTGGGCAGTGTAATGTCTACTGCCAAAATTTCGCATTCTGGCGACATATGTTTGTATGAGCATTTGACTTTCATACTAATTCTATTACTAATAAATAGAGCTAGACTCCCACCTCTCGATGGACGGTCTAATCGAAAAGATTGGAAGTTATTTAAATGGAACAAATTATAGCCATGTCTCTTGTAATGCTATAATATCAGGAGCGAATTTAGAAGTCAAGTATACCAAATCCGTAGATGCAGAATGGATTGATCGGCAATTCCAATGGAAAATCTTAAGCGACCCTATGGTTTCGAAAGAGCTGCTTCCGCTATAGCTTTCTCTAGAATGCTTTCTTTCAAGAAATCTCTCTTTGAAAGGCTCTCCTTTTCTTTCAGATACTTTTTGTTCTTTGTTTGTTTCGGTGAGTTAGTTTTCCTTGACACAGGGGATCTAGACCTCTTCAGGGACCTAGGGTCCAAATCCATGTCATCGGAATCTATTGTATATGCAGCTTTGTCTTCACTTACACTCTGTATATCTACTGCAGAGGGTGCTGTAGACGGAGAATACGATAGTGCGGTTTCAAATTCCTCATTTTGGCTGTGGACGCCTATTGCAGAGGCTCCTGCGGGCTGATAATACGATGGCGCAGTTTCAGATTCACCGTCAGCTATTGGTCGTGAACTCTCAACATGTTGGGATACTAGGCCTGACTCTCCCGCTGTACCAAATATGCGAGTCATCTGGTTAGCCAAAATTTGAGATAGAGAATGGCAAAGGTTAGAAGTCAGTCGTTCCATGGCTTTTTCTAGAGCCTTTTCTATGGCCTCCGCTATATTCAGGGAAATCGACCCATTTATTTCCGAGAGATGTCGTGCTGCAACACTGGCATACCCATGAGTTCTAGTCTGTATTTCCGCTAGGGCTTCTCGTCGAGAACAGCGCCTACGCCCTATAATTTCAAGAATTTGCATTTCTCGAGCCTTTGCAGAACAATCAGGATTATCTGCACAGTGTTGTTCGTTGCAGAGACAACATTTCTCTTCTTTAGCTTTGCAGTAATTTGTTTCGTGGTTGTCACCACACACTCGGCATCTGAGTTCTGACCTGCATCCTTTAATAGTGTGACCGTATCGCCAGCACTTCGTACACTGGAGTGGTCGCGGTGATAGCGGTTCCACTCTGTATATTAGTGGCCATGCCTTGATTTCGCTTGGGAGATTCGCTCCAGCAAAGATTACAATTACCGATTCAGTCGGCGTCTTCTGCTTCTCTACTAGTCGTGCACACCTATAAACGGAAATAGCACCAGTCATGGCAAACATCTCTAATACCTCAGACGGGGTCAAGTTAACATCGACACCGCGAACAATACCTTTCACACATGCCAGATGCGGGGGAATAAGGGCGCTCACCGGATTGGTCGCGAAACTCAAGCACTTCAATAGGTCTTGGACACAGAGCTGATCAGATGAAAAACATAGAATACCACCTCTGCCGAACTGGCGGACCTCTGTGATGCTGTGAAAGTGAGACGTCACAGCTCTAAGCTCCACCTGGATCACTTTCGGATTCTTCATCCGAATGAAGCCGTCATTGCTAAGGACGAGGGCCACAGGAACTGCGGGAAAGCCGTTGCGTAGAAACTGATCCACTGGTATTTCCTGTGGCGGAAGTGAAGCAGACCAGGGGCAAACCCCTGGTCCGGGTGAAGAAAACTGCATCTAAGTGAACTTTCTAGCGTTAAAAGCGCTTACTTAGCTGTAAAAGCACTATAGGAACACCTAATAAAGACAAAGAAACCACAGCCACTACACAAACTTAGGTCAAAACCCCAGAGCAAGCACGACCAGCTACTTGCGTGTTCGAGCGTTCAGGAGCCACCTCCATTTTGCCGTGGATGGCGTCTTCTTTTTCAGCAGCTGCCCCTGGGTCTTCCTCTTCATCTTCTGCTTTGCTCGCAGACGACCCGCGCCTATTTCACCGGCATGGGAGGCGATCACTTGACGGGCGAGAGAACTAGTATGGAGACAGATAGAAAATAAGAGATAGAAGAAGAAAGACAGTTAAATAGATAAACAAAAGAGAGAAAGATAGAGAGAGATAGAAAAAAGATACAGAAAGGGATGAAAAGAAACAGACATTAAAAAGAGAAAGACAAAAGCAATGCGAGCACAGCCATTTGTAGTATGTAAAACATAGCGAGAGGTAGTAAAGGAAATTCGGGGTGTGGAGGAGGGAAAGGAGGAGGCAAATGCCACAACCTTCACTGCTTCCTCAGTCTTCCAACCACTATGCTTAGCGGCCCACATTATTTTCCCTGGGCAACGTACGTGCCCCTGTGTTGAGCAATATGCGTTCTAAAATTTTCAAAAGAGCTGAAAACTGGGAAGAACATGTCCCGATGCGTTGGTAAAAATGAAAGGATTATTAATTACTTTTATGAAATATTCAATGTGAAGACAATAAAGTCGTGAAGAGTATAGTGTAATTTATTCGTAATAAGTAGGATATAAGCGTGAAGGAATTGAAACGCACGAAAAGGCAAGGTGGCACCGGCAGAGACCTCACCTACAACATTCGAACAACGCGTCTGATGGTTTGCCATTCATTGAGCTACAGCGGTGACGTTCGTCTTCTCGCATATTTTATTGGGTATATTGGTGTATTTAAACGTGAGAGTAAGTGCTAGCCATGCATAGAGTGATTTATACTCTAGATTAATTTGCGCTGTACTTTACGCATTTTACAAAAAACAGGCATACCCCAAAACAATGCGATCCTATTATCGAGTCAACAAGTGCAACTGGACACGTGAACTGGGAGATTTCTAGCCCGTTCACTCGGTTAGGGCGAGTAATACAACGAAAGACGACTATCGACTCACGAAGGAGCGCAGAAGAGTTGAGGGGTAAATTTTTTAGTTACTATAGTCCGCTTCTAATTTATATCGACCTGTTGTGGTTGCTTGTAAAATGCGATGGTGTTTGACATTGAGAAACTAAAATACCTGCTGTCCCGAACTTGTATAGGTAAACAGAGTAGAATAGAAGTGAAACGAAAAGCAAAAAATTAACACGAGTTGATAGGAAAAAAAAGTATATAGTTCCTATTGAATGCCTAATACTTTTTCATATTCATCTCGTGTGAGTGTTGTTGTACTGCATCGAAAAGGTTTCTTTGCTCCTTTTAGCACAATTTGCACTTACATGCTGCCGTGACATTGACACCGTTTCTTATGCACAAAGTTTTTAAGATTCTAGTGTGTTAACTCTGATTAGTAACAGTTCTTCATTGCTACGATTTATTTTTGTCTTGATATTTTATTTACTTACGATAAACTGCAGTACGAGGAAGCAGCCAAAGTACATGGGCAGCTTTTCTCCAATGTTATTTGATTTATGGGTGAACAATTATGAGACGAATTTATTGTCACTGCAGAGCGATGACACCAAGCTGTTAGTCCAGAATATCGTTATGCAAAATAAAGTAGCTAAACAAAAGAAGCATGCATGCACTGCGTGCATAGCAACATACACCTTGCAGCCGTATTTAACCTTATTGTTGTTCACCTTTTAATATTCTCTTGATGACTATAGTCGAAATGCACATGACCTGAGGCCACTAGTGAAGAAAGACGACGACATTGAGAAAAGATGCAGAGCTGATGAATACGTTTCGACATTTAATACCAAAAAACGTAAAAAAACTGCATTTGCTATGGGTACCACACCACCGCGGAATATATTTGAACGAAATTGCGGAGTATTTTGCAGCAGTATCTCTGAGTGGGCCCACCATCCCAGTTTTGACAGATACGGCTTACGTGGCAGCGCTAAAGTTCCGAAATGCTTGTTTGCAATGGGGAGTAGGCCAATTGGATAAATATAAAGGTTTCGAGCATTTAAGGCATACCAGGAATAAACAGTGGTGTGGATCTCGGCAGTTAGAAGTCACTTATACCAGATTGCGTTGTGCAGTTCCCCAACTATATAAAATTATTTAACAAAGCTCGACTCAAAGCGTCATCACTGTGCATTTTAAGCGACGAAATTGAAACAATTGAACATTTTTTATTGATCTTTATCTTTTATCACAGAAAAATATTTATAGAAGGTCCACTACAGAAGTTAGGAATACAACTAAATGTACCAGTACTTTTATCCCTTGGCGGCACTTCATTTGACTACTGCGACAGGGATATGTGCTCCACTGTGTTTGATTACATCAATGCAACTAAAAGATTACCGTGCTAGTGAAGCCAAACCTTTTCAGATCTTTAGTTTATAATAAGTAGCTATGTCTGTCACGAACAAGAGATGGTTTGACCGCTTACTCAGCAACCATTTTTGTTTGTTGGCAGTTTTATCTCTACACTAATTTTTCAGATTGGCTTTTTTTTTCATTTTAGTTTCATTTCAGTATTCTGCCCCGCGATTCTTGGCCCATATCCCCTTGGTGGGTGAGCGATATCCATCTGAGGTCATCAGCACAAGGATTTAGTAGCCTGTGTGGCTTTCAGTATGGCCTGTGTGGCATGTGTGAGTAAAATATTCTTTTTATTACGAGGTTTCGTGTGCTTCAAGAACACCTACGAAGCTAACACTTCAGAAGTAGCATCGCCACCCAATCGCCACGGAGAGAAAATTGAATACCTAGTCTACGTAGCTGGCTAACATAACTCCAACCCTGAGATGCAACGCACCAACCGCAGAGGCAACTCAACTTGTGGTGGAGGAGATACGGACTTTGACAATGAAGACACCATTATGGCCCGCGACTTATTCAAAGATATCCAAAAAAAAACCATCTACTATCGATTCTTTTGGAACGACTGATCTCGGCCGGCAGCGCAGCACAGCCTCAACCAGCGCAAACGTTCCAGGTGATTCCCTACTTAAGCCACAAACATCAGTGCCTTCGACGGTTCCGAAGACGGTCTTGCAGTGCGTGAATGGATAGAAAGCATTCGTCAAGCGTTGAATCTTCACGGGTGGCCAGCTGCTTACACGCTGGAAAGAGCCAAGGCCCAATTGGTGGGAGGTTCCAAGGACTGGTACCGTTCAAGGAGTTCCCGGATCGCATCGTTCAAAGAACTCGAGCGGCATTTTCGTCGGACCTTCGTCTACCAGACTAGCGTTGCGGAAAGATGACGCAGGGTACAAGAGCGCGTGCAGCAGTGTAACGAGAGCACGACTGCTTACTTCCGTGCCAACGTGCGTCTTTGCCATGAACTCAACCTAAACTTTATCGATACGTGAGAGCAAGTTCTTTCGGGGTGAGGTCTTGTGAAATACGCGTCATGCTCTTGGGTAGGATGCATGACGATGTCGACGACCTGCTGCATGACATTTTGAACCTCGAACGCATCAAACGGAAATGACAGGAGGTTTTCAGCACACGTAACCGAAGCCTCAAACCACCTTCAGGTTCAGAATGCTGCCTGCGCGCTGCCACGGCAAGAAAATTCACGACCGACGCGAACCAAGGAACGTAACAATGCCAACCATTGCCACCCGTCGACCGACACTTCACACTTCACAGACTTCACAGGAGACTGAAGTGTACGTGACAGGTCGTCGTTTTTCTCTCAACAGTAAGCGCCCCGGCGGAAGCAGACGATGCCCCGAGTCTACAAGAACCCGTAGTCGCGCCTGTTGCGGCCCCCCAGAAGACAGGAAGGCCCACTTTTCATACAAGCCCCGCCGTGTACCCAGAACTACGGAGATGGCAAAGCACTGACAGTGAAGAAGGCCAAATATCCGAAGCCCAAAGGTTCTGCTGGAGGAATGGGAAAGCGAAAGGACACGGGGAAGCCCACACCAAAGAAAAGCCGACGTACTTCTAACCTGGTGCTGCGAGAACAAACAGCAAGGTGGAGAGATTTAAGGTAAAAACTGCAACGGTAAAAGAAAGTGCACAAAAATGCGGCGAAGAAGGAAAGAAAAAACGAAAAAGATGAAGAAACAACCCAGTGACAAAAGGCGTCTCATAAGGATATGCAGGAAGCGGGCGAGGTTGCAGAAGACGAAAAGTCAAAAAGACAGCCGAACCAAGACGACAAAATGAAATACAAACCACTGGAAGAATAGGGAAAAAGTGCCGGAGAGAAGACGCAAAGAAAGAAGAACGAACAGCCCCAGACAAACCTGAACGAAGATAGTGAACTGAAGTAGCCGAAGCCAACAGAACTAGACGACGCCAAGAACTTTGGACATGCCGGAGCAAATCAGAAGAAAGAATCACCGCAGAAGGGACAAAAGCGAAAGCCCGAGTGAGACGAAGCGTCAAAGCTGAAGTAAAGAAAAGAGGACACTGACATCGTGCGTGTTGTGGCTTTCCTCAAGGTCAAGCCAGTCTAGATGGCCGGAAACTACGACATTCCCTTTCACGTTTTACGCTTCAAACGGGCGAACTTCTGTGTGCCTTGAATAACTTCACGTGCTGATGTAGTTTTGTGTTATTTTGCCTTTGTTCCCTCTTTATCTTGTTCCTATAATGTGGCATTTATTCAGGAGTTGAATAGGATGGTCAGACATTTTGATGTGGGATCAGTGAATAACGTTTTTGGGACAGCCTTAACGAGGACGTTTAGTCACTTCAGGATGGCCGAATGATAGAAGTACACGTGGCCTGAGGCAGCTAGTGAAGAAAGACAAAGACGTTGAGAGAAAGACTCGTGCAGTTTGGCCTGTGGGACATTTAGTAGCCTGTGTGGTGTTTTGGTATAATAGTCTGTGTGGCATGTGTGAGTAAATTATTCCTTTCATTACGATGTTTCGTGTGCTTCAAGAATGTTTACGAAGCTAACAACGTTTCAATTATTTTCTCGCATTTAAACGTTAAATTCATTTTTCCTCTTATAATTACCTCACGTTTAATGGTCAAACCCCCGTAGTGGGTTCGAGCTAAAACATAGGTACAAGCAAGCAAACAAGAGAGCAAGCAAGCAAGCATGGTGCTCTGCAGTTGATATGAACGCAAATCTTACTCCCTTTTTCAGGATTACGGCAACTACAACTTCGGCTACAACATCGTGAATGGTTATGGAGCCGCCAATGGTCGCCATGAGTCCGGTTCCGCATACGGAGGCGTCAAAGGGGCCTACTACCTGGCTGACGCTGACGGGCGCTCTCGGCGCGTTGAGTACGTCGCCGACAAGTGGGGCTTCCGTGCAATGGTCAAGACCAACGAGCCGGGCACAAAGACGAGCTACCCGGCGGCTGCGCCCTACCACTCGGCCAACGGGAAGCACGTGCCCTCGGGTTACGGAGGCTTTCACGGCTAGGCTGCCACTACAATGCGGTGCGTGAACTTCCTCACAATGTGTCAGCGCAACACGGGAGCCATGGGAGTGAAATTTGCCTTAGGTGGATGCATCGGGACTACGAAGGGGCTAGAAAACACAGACAGGACATTAATGCCAATTCTTAGCATTCATAATAACCAGCAGCCGTCACTGTGAGGTTGTCCTACTGAAAGTGAGGTAGCGAGTTTAATCTTCGACAACCTTGGCTCCAATCCGATGGGCGAGTAAATACACACCGTTTCTTTATTTTGAATTCAGCTGAGGAATTCCATTATCACTACAGATAAACAAATAAATACACAGATAAAAAATAAATAAAAATATACAAAATAACTAAATATGATCATTGCCGACAAGCATAACGGGCGATATTTTCAATGCACTTGTGCTAAGCCATTGGTAAAATGGCTTGGAACAGGAAATCGAGAATATGGTATGTGCGTTGCTTGTGGCATCTGTATTTGTGTACGCATGGGAGATGCAGAAGCAGCTGTGTGATGGCGTGTATCTGCGATTGAAGTTGGACCACTATGGTCGGAAATGCAAGTCATGACCTCATGCTCCGCTACACGACGCCGTAGTGGTTGGGAGTGAAGCCCTCGAAACGTCTAAGTGCCAAGAACTTTAATTGACTATTTATTTTAGACGATGGCTTTACGAAGACTAGATTGCGTGTGGTCATAAAAACGAAACATTATTAAAAAGGCAACTTCGTCCAAACAGATTTAAAAAGATAATAAACGCAGAATCAAGTTATTCTTGCATTCTTTCAAGCTACGAAAATAGACAAAGAAAAAAACATAAGAACATGGACATTACAGAATTTTCGCTTTTCTGAACTAATATAGGCCAATCATTGAAAGCATACAGCTTTCGGGTTTTTCCCTTTTTGTGACATCCCACGTTTGTCAAACGCGCTTTATGCAACATATCCTCTATCCACACGTAGCACACCAATCCACCATTATCCACACTCATGGTGGAGAAAAATAAAACGCAAGGCCTGCTCGGAACGCTCAGCACACTCGCACCAACAGCTAGAAGAGTGGCCTTTCAGAGCATTTTCTAAACACTTTTTAGGTAACTGCTGCAAGCACACTGCGGTGTACCCCCTGTGTCATAAATCATCATAATTTTTGGGTTGTAGACCAGCATTTCCTTTGATATCTTTCGTCAACCTTTGCAGACGCGTTGAATCCGCTACGCACTTGTTTGGAATTTTGTGCAATTTATTATGCAGTGGCTGACGACGATGAAGAATTATGCCATACGTGGTTATGTGCCACAGCTATTAGTTGGTCAAGAACAAGTTTTCCTATGGGCTGGAGCATCGGACGCACCGCTCGTTACGTATTTCGCAATGTGTGACGCCTGGCTGTTCCTTTGATGTTGTAAAACGCTTTATTACTCATATTTTATTTATTTATTTCACAATACTGCAGGCCAATGTGCTGGCCCAAGCAGGAGTGGATACATCAAAACGTAATTGTAGAAAACAACAGACAACAATACAAAAGAAACAAAAGGTTAAGAAAGAAGGTGGCGCTCAAGGTCACCAAGAAACTTATTAGAATGAAAGATGTCACACGGCAAACAATTCCAGTCATCGACAGTTCTAGGAAAAAAAACTATATTTAAAAGCATTTGATCGGGCAAAAATTGGGGTTAGAGCATGTTCATGACCATGACGAGTACGTCGTACTGAGAGCGGTTTAACACAGTCAGGGAGATCAATTTTTACAATACCACACAAACAATTGTAAAGAAAGGAAAGACGACTGAACTTTCTCCGAGCTTCTAAAGTAGAAATGTCGTTTAATTGCATTAAGGTGGTCGGGGAATCAAACCTACGATATTTGCCAAAAGTAAACCTTACAGCCTTTCTGTTAATACGGTCCAGATTCATAATATCTTTCTTGGTATGCGGATCCCAGATAATAGAAGCATACTCAAGCTTAGAACGAACACAGGCATTATAGGCTAGAATTTAGTACGCGAGGGTGCAGATGCTAGTTTTCTTTTTAGAAACCATAGCTCACGTAATGCAGAAGTGGTAATGTCAGTTATGTGGGTCGACCAAGTTAATTTGCTTGAGAGTGTGACGCCCAAGTACTTATATTTGTCTACATTATTTATGTTAGTGCCTCTTAGAGTATAGTGGAATTGACTAGGGCTTAGCTTCCTGGTGATGCGCAGAAGCACAGTTTTGTTAGTGTTTAACTGCATACCCCCGTTCTGACACCAGTTATCGATAGCGATAAGTGCATCTTGTAAAGCCACATGATCACACGGTGAGGAAATTTGCTTAAAATTGACGCAATCATCCGTGAACAAACGCACAGACACATTTTCAGGAATAAGAGAAGCTAAATCATTAACATAAATTAAAAACAAAAGTGGCCCTAGCACACTTCCCTGTGGGACTCCAGAGGACACATGAAGAACAGTCGATGAAGAATTACCAATCACTACATACTGACGTCTATCTTGAAGATAAGCCTGAATCCACAAAACAATTTTTGTAGGTAGTCCAATACGCTGTAATTTGTGTAACAATTTCCCGTGTGGCACTTTATCAAAGGCTTTACAAAGATCTAAAAACAGTACATCAGTTTGCCCAGAAACATCAAGCACACGTGAAAATTCATGGACAGTTGTAACTAACCGGGTAACAGTAGATAACCCCCTTCTGAAGCCATGCTGATGCTTTGATAGTACATTGTGTTCACTGAGAAATTCATTGACGTAATTACCAATAACGTGCTCAAGAAGCTTGCAACAACCGCTCGTAATAGAAATAGGGCGGTAATTCTCAAATGATAAGGGGTCACCTTTTTTATGAATTGGTTTCACACGTGCTATACCCCAATCAGCCGGTATTTCCCCCGTAGCAATTGAAAGATTAAGAAGTCCAGTTAGGAACTCCGATAAGTATTCAGCGTAGCGGTTAAAAAAAACATTAGGAATGCCGTCAGGCCCCGGAGGTTTTTTGGGATCAAGTTGTAATAGCATGTGCAAAACGCCTTCTTGCGTCACTAATAGGTCATTGTCTGAGTCATGAATGAATTCTCAAGTTCATAATCATCGGTTTGAGAAAAAACGCTCTGGAAGTATGCATTAAAATGTTCAGCAATAGTAGGAGCGTCCGTTATTATTACACCATTAACCTTCATTTTACTACTCCCCGTCTTAGACTCGCTTAAATACCTCCAAAATTTTTTAGGGCTATTCTGAAGAAATTCAGTCAGCGTATTACTATAAAAAGTGTTTCTTGCTTGTGCCAAGCTTGTTTGTAGTTTGTCTTTCAGTACTTTAAGCTTACGCGATATTAACGCGATACCTTTCCCGAAAGCAAGCCTATTTGTGTCCGATTTAGAAACGCTGTCCGCGCACTGCCTTGGCTCAGTAGTAAAAAACTGGTCTGTCACGCAGCAGACCCGGGTCCGAGTCTTATTGTGTCACGGCTGTTTTATTTCTCCTAAGTTTTTTTTCCGTGCGATACTGGTTACGAACACCGGCGGCGGCGGTCAATTACGGCGCCGCGTATCACCGTGTTTCGATCTCTTAATAGCTTTCGCTGCGAAAATTGGTAGCGCTCGACGGGGCGGAAGTGGTGAGGTTGTTACACGTTACGTGACGCCGTTTACTGGCTTTGCCATACGTGCACATGTTTTCCTGGACGAACTGTGAGAACAGATGCCCTACCGTAATGGCAGGAAAAGATTTAGGGGGGAATCGGTTCACGTCACATCTCCGCAGGTGCCAATTATGACGAAAATGGCTCAGTAGCACCATTAGAGTGCGAACAGAAAAATGGGCGATTTGTTTGCGCAAGACCTCGTGCACTTGGCGAGGAAAGCTACACAAAACCATGTTACAACTGAAGACTTTATTAATCGGTTGTTTTGCGAGCTTGGTGATGGCATTAAGCAACTGTTCTTATCGCATTCATGATTGCTTATTTTTGCTTTATTTATTTTCTTCCGAAGATGTAACTGGCTTTAAAGTTCACGAAGGTGGAGCAGTGCGCACAAAAGACGAAGCATAGTCAATTTACCAGCTAAAGTAATACACAGGAGCTATGTTATCTATTCGAGTGCTGTCTTCACAAACTGAATGCATCCGTCATATTAAAAATACGAGAATTACTGTATGCTATCGCAATGACTGAACGGCCAAAACCTGCCCCAATTCATTACGCGTACACATCACTCGCATTATTTGAGCCTCTTCACTTGCATTGCACGTTTCGTTTTTTTTTTAAATGAGTGTACGCACCGTCACAGTATTTCTAGTTCTTGAATATGTGGTGCTGTCTTTCACATTTGGTTTCCAGGTGGTCTTGTGAATCTTTCCCGGAACTTCGTCGTAGCTCTGCGCAGTGATCCTCTATGCTTCGAGGTGTGCTCGCCTGGTCGTCCCCTCGCTGTCATGCCAAACCCATGTTCGACGTGTCAATGTGCCGCAGCTGTTTCGCAGCGTGCCATGGCTTTTGCGTGACACTTGGCATTGCCGCTGAAGACTCTTCGCTTTCGTGGGTCCTCTCCTGCAAGCCTGCAAGAACATTAAGCAAGGAAACCATCCTCTTTTCACCCCTTTCCTCATACTCTCAACCCATTGTGTTTGTAATTTCTGCTATTGTCACGGCGTATATTTGTTCAATAAACATTTGTATTGTCAAACAATAACTAAAACAAAAAGTATTTAACAATGACTTTTTGTTCCCGCATCGACAAACCTACAGCCGATGACTTGAGTCATTGCCAAGCAAGCTATCACTTTGCAGCACGCGCACTAGAGTCATGAGATACCTTTTTTCTCTCGTTTTTTCCTCCTTTTTCAAATTAGTTTCACCTTTATTGATGCTAAGAGGTAGCGTTCAAATCTGTGTGGAGCGACCCCTGTGCTCACAGAAATGGTCGACCTGGCGATACGTTTTGCACCTACTCCCCATGGATGGGTTGAAGAAGGAAGCGATAGCTTCCGACGCAGATCTCATTTATTCTAGAATCTTGGTAGAATAATCATTCACAAGGTGCATAAAGTAATCTCATTGCTAGATAGATTAGCTCGATGGCAACACGACAAGTCAAGTAGTTACTTACAAGACTCTCCACGGGAACTGTTGAGATAATTAGTACACTTTGTTTTCTGGGTTGTAAAGAAAATACAGCGCGAAAAGACAGGGCTGGATTAAGCACAAGCACAAGCGTTAATTCACAAGTGATTTTACTTACAGCGGCGCATATTTGATGCATTGCTGTGATAGAAAAATTTGGGGACCCTAAAGCTTCGCCTTTAGAATTTGAACGTGATACTGACATCTAGTTCCTTCTGCGTCTTCCAAACACTTACTGCGTGAAACCTATTTGAATTTGCTATGTAATTCTATGCGGCCTTAAAAAAATATGTGCAGTAGCATGTGTGCCTTCTGTAGTGTGGTACCGGCTTTCAATCTCGAAGCCATTATCATAATCACACATTCTGACGTCTGTTGGCAATTGACGCTATTACCACACATTATTACTACAATATTTCATGTTGCATTGCGAAGCATGTATACAGGACCCGTGTGTTTGTGAAGCATGAAAGCTACTTTCACGGCATTTCCAAATCAAGGTAGTTATTTCCACTATTTTCAAAAGAAGAGCCATGGGCTTACGGTATAACATCCGCTTGCAACGCAAACGACCCGGGTTTGATCCCCACTTCGACCCAAACAACCTTGGTTTGTTTCTCACTCTTCTCCTAGATTCTTATCATTTATTCATTTTATTTGCATCGTTCTCGATTTTTCAATGACGCCTAAGTTGATAATTTTTCGCTCACTACCAATTACGCTGAAACTGATGCTGATGCCGGAGTTACTGCGAAACAAGCTCTTTAACGCTCTCGCGTTAAAATCAGTCGTCAGTCCTCCCTGTTGCGTGTGCCCCTTCCACCCCTATTCTCTGGCGCACCTTTTTTTGTGACAAGTGTTCAGAGATAAGTTGAATGAGTGATCTTATTACAGACAGAGTACAAAACGAAGTATAATGTGAAAAGTGAATTTCGCAATAACTGTCGCGCAGCTAAAAAATCTGAACAAGTAAACAAAGAAAAAAAAGAACGAAAGATTTGTATAAAAAGAGAAAGTCAGGTAAGTCAACCAGTATCTGTTTTGTAGCAAGAAAAAAGGGAGGGGGAGGAGAGAGAGAAACTGTGCTGCGGGAGTAACAAAAAAAAAATAAAAGAAAGGGACGGAGTCGCAGTGTCACAGGAAAGAAAGCCTACTTGTAGCCCCGCCGTGGTGGTCTAGAGGCTAAGGTTTTCGGCTGCTGACCCGCAGGATACGGGATCGAATCCTGGCTGCAGCGGCGGCATTTTCGATGGGAGCCAAACTGCTGTGGGCCCGTGGGCCCAGATTTGTGCGCACGTTAAGGAACCTCGGGTGGCCTGAATTTCCGGAGCCCTTCACTACGGTGTCTCTCATAATCATATCGGTGTTTTGGGACATTAAACCCCACAAATCATTCAA
Organism: Rhipicephalus microplus; assembly: GCF_013339725.1. Lineage (NCBI taxonomy): Eukaryota > Metazoa > Arthropoda > Arachnida > Ixodida > Ixodidae > Rhipicephalus > Rhipicephalus microplus. Next base: position 129,543,552 of record NC_051172.1, on the reverse strand, counting down.
AGTCTACTTGTAAGCGTCTATCACCCTCATCGTGAGCGATGTACCTATCTAGTCTGTGCTGCATTAGAAATGGTGATATCACTATATATACATGCGTATTTCAAAGCAACCAGAGTGCGCGTAGTCTCGGAACATCTAAACTCTGTCAGGTATAATGTATCATATTTCTTTGCTCTGTGTGGCACTCATCTTCAATCTTTTGTACGAAGCCCAAAGACTAAATACATTCTCCGTTACTAAAATTACGTGGTTACATATAGGCGTTGCCCTCGCAAAGATGTCAACCCGTATTAGTGTCGAATTACTCAGACGACGTCCACACCGTGTAACATGCGGCAATCTGTCACCCATGACGCGTCGTTTTTCTCGCCATGAATGCGACTGAGCAACAACATATAAATAAATAAATAAATAAATAAATAAATAAATAAATAAATAAATAAATAAATAAATAAATAAATAAATAAATAAATGGCAGGTCACACGTACAGTGGGAATCGATGATACACGAAGAACGAATGAGGAAGGTTAATATGTCACTTTAAAATAAGCACAACCTTACGAGGCGGACATAAATTATGCCGTACATCATTTTCACGTCATGATTATTATGTTTAGACGTGTCATTTACCATCGCCGTCTATTCACGTCACGCGATAAGAAATTTATGTGTGGATCAAGCGAAACTGCCGCGAGCGTGCTATGAGCGTAACATATAGGCATGTTTAACATCAAACGCACTTCATAATTATCTTGTTTGGACGTATCATATACCTTCATCGTCTATTCACGTCACGTGACACTAATTTTGGCAAATATGGAGCTAGTAAAACAGCCACCACGCATCATGAGCGTGGCATGTAGTCATGTTTCTACATGAAATGCATCCTAGATTATCATGTTTGCACTAGTCATATGCCTCCGTCATACATTTACGACCCAGAATACAAAATTCCGTAAATGTGAAGCTACTGAATCGACCATCAGTGCATCATGAGCATGGCGTGTAGTCACTTATGTTCATCTGTCACATAAGCATCTGTCACTTATGTTCCCCATGCAGTCATGTTACACCATACAAGTTTTGCAATATGCCATGTGAGCGAAACCACCACAAGAGCAGCAAAACCATGAAATGTAAATCATGACATTCATGACGTTCATGTAAAAATTTTGATGTTATGACTAGTCACTTATGCTCATAATGCAGTCATGTTATGTTATACGAATCTTGATATCGATAACATTATCTAAACGGCCAGGAGAGCTAAAAGTCGTAGATAGATAGATAGATAGATAGATAGATAGATAGATAGATAGATAGATAGATAGATAGATAGATAGATAGATAGATAGATAGATAGATAGATAGATAGATAGATAGATAGATAGAGAGATAGATAGATAGATAGATATATAGATAGATAGATAGATAGATAGATAGATAGATAGATAGATAGATAGATAGATAGATAGATAGATAGATAGATAGATAGATAGATAGATAGATAGATAGATAGATAGATAGATAGATAGATACGCTCAAAGTGACTGAAGTTTGCTGAAAAAGGCTTCGCATTAAAAACCACCAGGCATGCGCGGAACGCGCAACACAGTCACAGCGAAAGCTGTAGGAGTGGCCTTTCAGAATCTTTTTTGAACCTTTTTTTTGTGGGTTCCCAACACGCCATCTTGCTGGGTGCTTGCTGAGTACCCACTATGTCATAAATATTCATAATTTTTGTGTAGTAGGCAAGACACAGTCACAGCAAAAGCTGTAGAAGTGGCCTTTCAGAATCTTTTCTGAACCTTTTTTTTTGTGGGTTCCCAACAAGCCATCTTGCTGGGTGCTTGCTGGGTACCCACTATGTCATAAATATTCATAATTTTTGTGTAGTAGGCAAGCCTTCACTATGCCATCCTTCGTCAATCTTCGAAGGAGCGTGCTACCCGCTGCACACATGTAAAGGATTTTGTGCAGTTTTTTATGTTGTGGCTGACGACGATGATGACTCATGCCTGAATATTTTGTCAAAAAGAAAAATGAAGTCAACAAGAACAAGAAAAAGAACTTTTGTAATGGGTTAGAGCATTCGACGACGAATTCGTAGCTCAATTCGCATCGTACGACGCCTGGTTCTGGTTGTACCTTTGCTGTTCTAAAATGCTTTGTTAGAAATAGAAACGTGATTTTTTTTCGACATATTGCCTTCCTATGGCTATAGTTTGCAATAGAGTTCCAAGCAGCTGCGCGGCTCTGTAGAATACTGCGCTGATGTGCAGGGAACTTGTGTTCAATTCCCATTATGCAAGAGTGTTTTTATACTTATTAGGTTTCTTTCCTATTTAATAGTATATTGGTTAAGGACACCAGTGGCGGAACTCTACGACGCACGGAACCTTAGTAGTTTCATAACAGCTCTTACTGTAGAATATTGCTACATGTAGGCTGCCGGAATGCATATTGTCGACGTAAGAATGCACCTGAAGAAGATGACGAAGGTCGCTTGCTGTTCGAGCTCAGACCTGCACTGACCAGCGCTGCAACCCCTCGTGCAAATATATTTTGTGAATAGCCTGCAGTACTCAAGCAACTATTTGTCTATATGTTGCTTGTATATTTAACCCATTTTGGACAGAATAAATCATATACATTAACTTCTCGAACCGTTGTCACGAAAAACAATTGCACACTGCGTTTTCCAGAAATACCCCCTGCCACTCTTCATACTGGCGGACCTTAGATCGGTTACTGGCAGTGGCGGATATTACTCTCGCGTGAAGTCGAAATGCATGTGAAGTCCACTCCCACGTGAAGTCAAACTGCATATCGAACAACGAACAAATTTTGTGCACAGTACTTTATTATTTTATTTGTACAAATATGGTTATATTTTAATCACAGATGGTCAGTTATTCAGGCCTATGTGCTTCTTGTAAACTGCAGAATGATGCCATTGTCGATACCGCGTCGCGTTAAAGAACTGGTAAGGACGTGACAGGATTTAGTCCTTGCGTTCAACTCGCTGACGTGGATCTGGCGCTGGCCGTGGGGCGCGGCGCATCATTTCCTCGTAAACGATAACGTGGATGCCTTTCTCGAAGTGTACGTGCTGCTAAGTGCACGGTGCTCAATGATAAACCAGAAGAACTCGTTCGAAACGAAGAGCTCTTCTAGGAGCGTGTGCCTATCGACCGTGCTTCACGCATTCCACTTGTCGTGGACCCCCTGGCGATTTCTCAGAGGATTTCATGACACATCTTGGCGTGGCTTTGAAATGTCAACAGTGGTAACGTCCAGTTGAACGAGATGTATAGACTGAGACAAATGCCGGCAAGGTGCGTTGTATAATCGTGCAGGTGGTGGCTGGTTTGCATACGCACTGTAGCTCCAGAAACACGCCCACAGTAGAGCTCGTAATCGAACACACACTCACGATGTGCAGTGTGTTGAGAGTGGTCAAAGTAAAGTGGAGCACGTCGATAAAATCCCTGGGCAAGTGTGCACAAGGAAGAGCCCCAGGTTCCAACCCCAGCTGGAAGCCGTCCCGCAACGAGAGGTGTTTTCCGGCTATCAGGTACTTGCTCTACTCGAGTGTCTTCACAGTGCTCCATGTACTTTCAGAACGAGTGCTTGCGTTTCATGTTGTATGAGACGAAAATATTCTGTCCAATTAGACACACCAACAGCATCACGTTCAAATGGACTGCCCATTTGGAGCTCCAAGATGAAGAAAGATGTGCCCGACCTCGTGCCACATGGAGTGCTCCTCGAGAACGAAGCAGCCATTCATTGCTCTGGACACGCTCGACATGACGTGGTCATCATCATCATCATCATCATCATCATCAGCCTGACTACGTCCACTGCAGGACAAAGGCCTCTCCCATGCTCCGCCAGTTAACCCGGTCCTGTGCTTGCTGCTTCCAATTTATACCCGCAAACTTCTTAATCTCATCTGCCCACCTAACCTTCTGTCTCCCCCTAACCCGCTTCCCTTCTCTGGGAATCCAGTCAGTTACCCTTAATGACCAGCGGTTATCCTGTCTACGCGCTACATGCCCTGCCCATGTCCATTTCTTCTTCTTAATTTCAGCTATGATATCCTTCACCCTCGTTTGTTCCCTAATCCACTCTGCTCTCTTCTTGTCTCTTAAAGTTACACCTACCATTTTTCTTTCCATTGCTCGCTGCGTCGTCCTCAATTTAAGCTGAACCCTCTTTGTAAGTCTCCAGGTTTCTGCTCCGTAGCTAAGTACCGGCAAGATACAGCTGTTATATACCTTCCTCTTGAAGGATAGTGGCAATCTACCTGTCATAATTTGAGAGTGCTTGCCGAATGTGCTCCACCCCATTCTTATTCTTCTAGTTACTTCAATCTCGTGGTCCGGCAGCGGTTATTACCTGCCCTAAGTAGACATAGTCTTTTACAACTTCAAGTGCACTATTACCTATCTCGAAGCGCTGCTCTTTGCCGAGGTTGTTGTACATTACTTTCGTTTTCTGCAGATTAATTTTAAGACCCACCTTTCTCCTCTCCTTGTCTAACTCCGTAATCATGAGTTGCAATTCGTCCCCCGAGTTACTCAGCAATGCAATGTCATCGGCGAAGCGCAGGTTACTAAGGTATTCTCCATTGACTCTTATCCCTAACTGTTCCCATTCTAGGCTTCTGAAAACCTCCTGTAAGCACGCGGTAAACATCATTGGGGAAATTGTGTCCCCCTGCCTTACACCCTTCTTGATTGGTATTCTGTTGCTTTCTCTATGAAGCACTATGGTAGCAGTTGATCCCCTGTAGATTTCTTCCAGAATGTTTATATACTTCATCTACGCCCTGATTCCGCAGTGTTTGCATGACGGCTGATATTTCTACTGAATCAAACGCCTTCTCGTAATCTATGAAGGCTATGTATAGTGGTTGGTTATACTCTGAGCATTTCTCTATTACCTGATTGATAGTATGAATGTGGTCAATTGTTGAGTAGCCTGTTCGAAATCCTGCTTGTTCCTTTTGGTTGATTGAATTCTAATGTTTTCTTTACTCTGTTAGCAATTACCTATGTAAATAGCTTGTATACTACAGAGAGCAAGCTGATCGGCCTGTAATTCTTCAAGTCCTTGTCATCTCCTTTCTTATGTATTAAGATGATGTTAGCGTTCTTCCAAGATTCTGGTATTCGTCCCGTCAGGAGACACCTCGTAAACAGGGTGGCTAGTTTTTCTAACACGATCTGCCCTCCATCTTTCAGCAGATCTGATGTTACCTGATCCTCACCAGCAGCTTTGCCCCTTTGCATGCTCTCCAAAGCTTTTCTGACTTCTTCTATCATTACTGGTGGGGTGTAATCTGGGTTACTGCTAGTTCTTATAGTATTAAGGTCGTGGTTGTCTCGGCTACTGTACATCCCTGTAAAACTCCTCCGCTATCTTAACTATCCTATCCATATTGGTAGTTATTTTGCCTTCTTTGTCCCTTAGTGCATACATCCGACTTTTGCCTATCCCAAGTTTCCTCTTCAATGCTTTGACACTTCCTCCGTTTTTCAGAGCGTGTTCAATTCTCTCCATGTTATACCTTCTTACATCGCATACTTTACGTCTATTAATCAACTTCGAAAGCTCTGCCAAAAAAAAAAAGGCGGCGATGGCGTAGTGGTTAGAGCATCCGCCTCGCATGCAAGAGGTCCGTGGTTCAAATCCCGGCACCGCGCAGTTCCCAACCGGATTAAAAAAAAATCCGCGTGTTGATGGAACTGCATTAAGAGGCCTGGGGTGCGGCCTCACCGGCAAACACCGCCGAGAACGCACTCCCTCACCAGAGAAGGATTGGCCACCCTGGTGCAGTATCTGGCCACTACCTCCCACATGCTTACGTCAAATAACTCACGGCCCTCAGTCCCCAGCAGCTGCGAAGCAACTGACCACGGCGGCGGTCAGATCTGCAACGCAGCAGAGGGTGCTAAGAATCTCTGGATCCGGACAGGCCGCCATTGGAACCTGAACTTGGCAACGTTTAACGCTAGAACCTTATCTAGTGAGGGAAGTCTAGCTGTACTATTGGAGGAGCTAGAGGGTGTTAAATGGGATATAATAGGGCTCAGTGAGGTTAGGAGGACAGATGAGGCCTATACGGTGCTACAGAATGGACACGTCCTTTGCTACAGGGGCTTGGCAGACAGAAGAGAACTGGGAGTGGGGTTCCTAATTCACAGAAACATAGCTGGCAACATAGAGGAATACTATAGCATTAATGAAAGGGTGGTAGGTATCGTAATTAAACTGAATAAAAGATACAAGATGAAGGTAGTACAGGCTTACGCGCCTACATCCAGCCATGATGACGCTTCAGTTGAAAGCTTCTATGAAGACGTGGAATCTGCAATGAGTAAGGTAAAAACACAGTATACTATAGTGATGGGCGACTTTAATGCAAAGGTAGGGAAGAAGCAGGCTGGAGACCAGGCAGTAGGAGATTATGGCATCGGTACTAGAAACGCCAGAGGAGAGCTACTAGTAGAATTCGCAGAACGCAATAATTTACGGATTTTGAATACCTTCTACCGAAAACGAGAAAACCGCAAGTGGACATGGAGGAGCCCTAATGGCGAAAATAAGAACGAAATAGACTTTATAATGAGTGCACACCCTGGAATCGTGCAGGATGTGGAAGTGATTGGCAAGGTACGATGCAGTGACCATAGAATGGTACGGTCTCGAATTCGCCTAGACTTGAAGAAGGAACGACAGAAACTGATATGCAAGAAGCCAATCAATCAGCTAGCACTGAGAGGGAAAGTACAGGAATTCAGAGTGTCACTGCAGAACAGGTACTCGGCTCTCAGTGAGGAAACCAACCTTAGCGTAGATACAATGAATGAAAATCTGACGAGTATCATTATGGAGTGTACAGTGGAAGTTGGAGGCAGGGTAGTTAGACAGGACACTGGCAAGCTTTCACAGGAAACGAAGAACCTAATTAAGAAGCGTCAAATCATGAAAGTGTCAAGTACAACAGACAAAATGACGTGGTACACCTGGCTATCACTGAGGATGGACAGATAGTGCTGTAGATTCTGGAACAGGTAGTATACTAACAGGCATAGGCTGGAACGGCTGGTGATACGGTAGGTGTTTTACTCTCTCAGGCGGCCGCTCGATGGTCGAACATGTGAGACGTTGTTAGATGATCGCTTGTCGCCCCTTGAGGTTACCAGCATCGCCGACTGCAGAGCTCGACCATTTCCACAATGACCGAAATGAAGTGCTAAGTCTGCTGACTGGGCTGGTGTCGGATGCTGCATTGCGCCTCGCTTGGCTTACGCGGGACTCGATGGTGCCGGTTCTTGTAGAATCCAGCGAAACGGTGGAGTGAGAACAGGGCGTCTCACTGCTGTAATACGTGTCAGAAACAAGGCGTTCCTATTCCCGCGTGCAAGCGCCCGAGGTGCTTGATCATGCAGAAAGCAGTGTTTGTTTGTTTGTTTCCCTGGGAGGTTGGCTCATACCCACTAGGGGGATTGGCCAAGAAAGTGTAGTGCAGTTTTTCTGTGATCATTTTAACTATGTGTAATGAATCGGTATTATAATAAGACTAATGTAAAAATAAAAACAACATAAAAAGAGCAAACGAAAAAAAATCATGTTGAGCAATTTTGAGATTTGAGGTGTTATGATTACCACTCAGCTGCGTTTACTTCACTCTGCCCTGGGGAGTAATAAATAATTTTTTTGATTGAAGATCACAAAGGTATACGCTTGGTTGCCTGAATATAATCGCAAACGGCATTGAAAGCATCCCTTTGGCAACGTCCCAAAGCTGAGGCGCCAAAGCTTAGCGCCGTTTCCGCCGTCAATCTAAGGCCTATTTTCCGAAGTGGCATAACTAGTAGCCTTTTTCTAAGTATATCGTAGCGGCGACAATACAAAAAATAATGATCTAGTGATTCCAATTCTCCGCAGAATGCGCAGAGGGGTGATGTTGTCTGACCAGCTCTGTGTAGATACAGGTTTAGGGGGGGACACGACATCGAAATTTAGTAATTAAGACTTCGAGCTTTCTGGACTGACTCCAGTGGGGTTGCCATGGAAACATGAGGTGGTTATAGTCTGTCCATGTAGTTAAAATTTGCGATAGAGAATCGCAAAGGTTAGAAGTCAGTCGTTCCATGGCCTTTTCTAGAGCCTTTTTTATGGCCTCCGCTATATTCAGGGAAATCGACCCATTTATTTCCGAGAGATGTCGTGCTGCAACACTGGCATGCCCCTGAGTTCTAGTCTGTATTTCCGCTAGGGCTTCTCTTCGAGAATAGCGCTTACGCCCTATAATTTCAAGAATTTGTATTTCTCGAGCCTTTGCTGAACAATCAGGATTATCTGCACAGTGTTGTTCGTTGCAGAGACAACATTTCTCTTCTTTAGCTTTGCAGTAATTTGATTCGTGGTTGTCGCCGCACACACTCGGCATCTGAGTTCTGACCTGCATCCTTTAATAGTGTGACCGTATCGCCAGCACTTCGTACACTGGAGTGGTCGCGGTGATAGCGGTTCCACTCTGTATATTAGTGGCCATGCCTTGATTTCGCTTGGGAGATTCGCTCCAGCAAAGGTTACAATTACCGACTCAGTCGGCGTCTTCTGCTTCTCTACTAGTCGTGCACACCTATAAACGGAAATAGCACCAGTCACGGCAAAGATCTATAATACCTCAGACGGGGTCAAGTTAACATCGACACCGCGAACAATACCTTTCACACATGCCAGATGCGGAGGAATAAAGGCGCTCACCGGATTGGTCGCGAAACTCGAGCACTTCAATAGGTCTTGGACACAGAGCTGATCAGATGAAAAACATAGAATACCACCTCTGCCGAACTGGCGGACCTCTGTGATGTTGTGAAAGTGAGACGTCACAGCTCTAAGCTCCGCCTGGATCACTTTCGGATTCTTCATGTCATTGCTAGGGACGAGGGCCACAGGAACTGCGGTAATGCCGTAGCGTAGAAACTGATCCACTGGTATTTCCTGTGGCGGAAGTGAAGCAGACCAGAGGCAAGCCCCTGGTCCAGGTGAAGAAAACTGCATCTAAGTGAACTTTCTAGCGCTAAAAGCGCTTACTTAGCTGTAAAAGCACTATAGGAACACCTAATAAAGACAAAGAAACCCCAGCCACTACACAAACTTAGGCCAAAACCCTAGAGCAAACACGACCAGCTACTTGCGTGTTCGAGCGTTCAGCGGCACGTGAAAACACGTCTTGAAAGCAGTGTCTTCTTCTTCTTCTTCTTCTTCTTCTTCTTCTTCTTCTTCTTCTTCTTCTTCTTCTTCTTCTTCTTCTTCTTCTTCTTCTTCTTCTTCTTCTTCGCCCTGTTGGAAAACTTTATTAATTTACTGGCAATGAAAGCCAATATTTCAAAACAGAGGCACTTGACGAAGATCACCCTAATATGTTATGCTACATAGATAGATAGGCTTTGAAGCTCTTTTTTTTTTTGTTTCAGCGTAGCTCTTATGCTTTTTGTGACGACTGGTGGCTACACCACCAAACTAACATAATCATCAAAAACCGGCCAGCTGCTTCGTCGTCCTTTTCTTCATCTTCCGCTTTGCTCCCACACGACGCGCCCCGATTTCACCGGCATGGGAGGCGAAAAACATTGATGGTTGAGATAACTAGTGCGGAGAGAGACAGAAAAATAAACAGAAAAAAAGCAGAAAGATAGATAAATAATGAAAAAATGGGGAGAAAGAACGACAGAGATAGAAAAAAAGATAAAAGTGATATAAGAAACAGTCATGAAAAACAGAAAGAAAAAAAGAAATGCAAGCACAGCCATTTGTAATACGTATTGTATAGCGAGGGATTTGAAAGGAAATTCGCGGTGTGTAGGAGGGAATCGAGGAGCGAAACGCCACAACTTTCGTTACTTCCTCAGTCGCCCAACCACTATGCGTAGTTTTCCAAATTTTTTTCCTAAGCAACGTACCAGGGCCTGATTTGAGGAATATGCGTTCTGAAATTTTCAATAGAGCTTAGAACTGGCGAGAAGATGTCCCAATTTGTTAGTCGAAACGAAACTATCATTAGTTACGTCAATAAATATTCAGTGTGAAAGCAATCAAGGCATGTAGAGTATAGAACATTTCATTTGTCATAAGTAGGTTATAGGGGCGAAGCAATTAGTGTGCACGAAAAGGAAAGTTGCCACTGGCAGGGGCTGCACCTGAAACGTTCAAATAACGCGTCCGATGGTTTACTATTGATTGAGCTACGGCAGTGACGGTCGTCCTCTCGCATTTTTTATTGGGTATATCTGTGCGTCTATACGTGGAAGTAAATGTTAGCGCTGTATGGAGTGTTTTGTACTGTATAACCATTCGCGGTATACTTTACGCATTTTAAAATCAATAAAACAAGCTTGCTCTAACAATAATGCTATCCTACTTTCGAGTCAACAAGTGCACCTGGGCATGTGAGAAGGGAGATTTTTCGCTGCGCTCGTTCAATCGGCAAAGGCGAGGAATAGAACGAGAGACGACGCTCGACCCACGAACGAGTGCGGAAGAGCTTTCATTCTGACATAAATTGTTATTTGATTTTAGTGTCCCTTCAAAGAGACGCCTTTGACAACAGAACATTCATGTAGAGTGTTTTTTTTTTTTTTTTGCACAAGACTTTCAACGAATGCCGTGGCTATGTGGTAGAAGATGTGCTTCTGCGCAGAAGGTCTGGGTTTCATATCTAAACATAGTCAAAATTTTTATTATTTATTTAATTTGCATCTTTTATCTGTTTTATCCGCATCTTTCGGTCATAGACAAAATGATTTTTTCATCACAACCAATGATGCCAATGCCAACGCCGGAATTTCGCGAAACGGTTTGTTTAGCGCTATCGCAATAAATTATATTATAAGGTGTGTTACGACTCAATTATTACCTATGAATAATAGTAGATGCTCTTATGTCGTATTGATTTGCCCAAATGATGGCTCATAGTCCTCTTTTTGTTTAACTATGAGGTTTATTTCGCATTTATTTTCAATAAATGATAATGAAGTAACAAATAGTAACTAAGTTATTACGCTGCTAGTGCAAGTCCAAAGTTTTATTAAAAAGTACTTCTTCGCAAGTCGCACATCATCCAAAACATTTCTAGGCGGCAGGAAATGTTTGTAAGGGCTAATTTTTTTATTATGAACCGGTTACAGTGCTGCTTAAGTTTATGAGAATTGTTTGAAAATAAAATTGCATGTTGGTCGCAACGTGCTAAAGCGCGTTTCAAAAGGACTAATAAGTTTCATTCATGCATCTATTCATCCATGTACGATTTGTTTGTTTTGAAGCACTGACTTAAAGGGACTATAAGGAAAAGAAGAACAATTACCTTTTTTTATTGACAAACTGCACTCTGAAAACTATGTTCCTCTATCATAAGCTCATTATAAGTGGAGAAAATAAAGGTTTTATGTTTCATTTTCAAACTTCACACGACAACCTGCACGCTTGTTGTCAGAAATTTATAAGTGTATTTGTGTGGTTTTCCTAAATTTTCTTGAACTTCTTAAGCTAAGTCTATGGCACCCACACGTGACAATGTACTACCATTTCATCTGTGGCAAGCTGTGTGAGACCCAAAAGGCACCTTGGAAATTTCTTACGTCATGGTATTTGGTGGTTATTGGTGCGGGAATCTCACACTGTCAGCAATAATTATCCGAGATGGCAGTTTATCCAGCATATGAGCCCCCAAAACTCCCCTGACACAATTATTTCCTTCATGGTACGGAGTGAATACGGCACGTGTCGTCGTAAAACGCCCCCTGCTTAATGGCTTAGTTTATGAACGACATGAGCTTGTTAAGCTACCCCTGGAAATTCAGGTCACATGGTTACAAACTCCCTATGGGAGTTTTAAAAACCCTTTTTGATCGTGAAGTGCGTATGTGCGTTTGTGCGTATGTACGGGTATTTATTTGCACGTCGACGAGAAACACCAGTGTTTTGTGGGGCTGACCGTGTGAGCATCTGTCGACAGGCAACGAAATTATCAGTGCAGCGAAGACTTGCAACGACCGGTTGGTGTTCAGTGTGAACATTTGAAGATATTTCACACCGTTGAACCGCGGTGGACACTGGCCCGATTCGTCAACGAAACACTGCGAATGCCTCGCTTCAAAGGGCCGAGTTTCAAAGAATTTCGAAGAATAATTTAATGGTAACAAAATCAAGCTGTCACGACTTTCAGCGACTGTTTCTGGAGTTTCATCGTCTAAAACTTCAAAGCGGTTGGATGTAGGCTTCGCTCGACCACGGCAGGCTGGCGGGCAAGCAGTGTGAGAGTAGCACCGGCGACGCGCTCGCCTTGACTCTGCCGATGGTGGCTTCTCGGAGTGTCAACCGTGTTTCACCGGCTGCAACGTCTAAGCGGTAAGAAGGCCTCGGTATCTGTCGATATCACGCCGGTGTCGTAGAGAGCTGGCAGTGCGGGCCCGCCGCCATGGTGAGCTCTACGAGCGAGCACCAATCACAGGCGAGGCAAATATTGTGTTTCACAAAAAACAATGGCTCCTGGCTAAAATAACAGTTTTCTGCGCCGTGTGACCGCAGCTGTAAAATGACTAACACGAAGTGGAGCGCCGAACGAGGTGCAGACACACAGAAACGGCGTACCACATGCCTGGTCATGCAAAGAATGTGAGCAACAGGAACCGTGACTGTGAACTCTCTCCGAATTTAAACTGTGTAGATAGTGGACACCTATTTTTGTGCATGGTAAAAATAAGGAGATGGAAACTGGCCAGCAGCAAGCATTTTGTGGTCGCCAGCTGTCATTCTAGTCGTCGAACGCGGTAGCGGCAGTGCATCTCGGTTCATCGCTGAAGCTGCTGAATGTGCGTCGTTGAAGTGTTCATGCACGGACCCTCGGGCTTCGTCTACAATTCAGAGCATTTTATGGATCTGCACACCGTACTGCTAATGCAAATGCAGCATTTACGACAAAGCAGTGAGTGATAAATAACTTTCGCTATAGTTAAACACGTATTAAATATGAAGCGGGTTTAAGATAAAATGCATGTGTGCTAAAGTGCCTCCATCAGGCTATTGCAAATAAATATCTACGCCTCGGATGTTTATTGCCTAAATATTTTTAAGGAAGAGTCCCTCCAGAGCAACATGAGAGCTCAGAACATGGTGCCTATATGATTGACTGATTTGTGGGGTTTAACGTCCCAAAACCACCATTTGATTATGAGAGACGCCGTAGTGGAGGACTCCGGAAATTTTGACCACCTGGGGTTCTTTAACGGGCACCCAAATCTGAGTACACGGGCCTACAACATTTCCGCCTCCATCGGAAATGCAGCCGCCGCAGCCGGGATACGAACCCGCGACCTGCGGGTCAGCAGCCGAGTACCTTAGCCACTAGACCACCGCGGCGGGGCGGTGCCTATATGTACCTGGCGAATGAAGCGTGTGTGTGAAGCGCGAACGGCAAGTTGTGGTAAGTTGAAGTGTTGTTATATTATGTCACCGTTGTGTGCATGGTTTTGTGCTGTGATCAATGTTACGTATCAGGGATTCGACGGTATGCGAACCAAGCGGAGGGAAGGTGACCATGTTGCAATATCTTTATAGAGCGACACACCATGAAATGACGCTAAATATATGTAGAATTGTTTCACACACAGACATATGTTAAAGAGTTGCAGATGTTTATATAACCAGTTGTTCACACTTGCGCAACGATGATAACAAGAACATGCCTACTGGAACACCAGAAGCTGATGTGAAGCGCTGATGCTCCGAATATGCTGGCCCTAGAGACTTCTACAAAAATAAACTTCAGCGCATTGCAACTAAGAACAATTCACGTTACCCTGACGTGAAGGCTGTATCAAAGGAGTGCATATCAAATGCTTCATTGCCACGCAGAATGCTTGGGTTCGATTCCAGCTGCGACCATGACACTTATTCTTTGCATTCGTCACGTCGACGCTACGATTTCGGGTATTTCTTAACACTCGTGAGTTAAATTTCCCATGTGTGTTCTCGCCGTTTCTAGGTAGATACTAAGTGTCGATCACCTGTGGCACATACCCGCATACCAGCTGCACATACCCACCCGTGGGTATGTGCCACTGTCTGGCGGGAAGTTCTTGATGACGTACGCGACGGTATTGTGACATTATTCATGTCTTGGCCAGCGCGTCTTGTTCGTCAAATCGTCTTACTCTCCCAAGCTAATTTTGGTTCATGCCAAGTTAGGGAGGGGACCAAGATAGATAGATAGATAGATAGATAGATAGATAGATAGATAGATAGATAGATAGATAGATAGATAGATAGATAGATAGATAGATAGATAGATAGATAGATAGATAGATAGATAGATAGATAGATAGATAGATAGATAGATAGATAGATAGATAGATAGATAGATAGATAGATAGATAGATAGATAGATAGAGATAGATAGATAGATAGATAGATAGATAGATAGATAGATAGATAGATAGATAGATACTCTACATGTCGCCAAAATTTGCTAAGAAACGCCTCGCAAAAAAAAAAAAGCCAGCCCGGCGCGCAACGCGCAGCAGAGTCCAACAAAAGCTGTAGGCGTAACCTTTCAGAACCTTTTCTGAACACTTTTTGGGCAACTACTAGAAGCCCATTTGCTGAATGCCCACTACACCATAAATTGTCATAATATTGTGTAGTAGGCAGGCCCACACTTTAGCACCCTTCGTCATTTTTTCATTAGGCGTTCTACCCACTGGGCACATGCAAATATTTGTACAATTTTCTGTGGGTTGGCTGACGACGATAAAGAATTTTGCCTGAAGATGAAACAGTCGATTCCTTAGCTAAGTCGTGAATTAGTGAACCTATTCTACCGCACTGTCTATCACCCGCTTATGTGACTGCTGCTTGATTCCGCAAACGTAGACTTATGGAAGTCTTCAAAGGTACAGCACTAACAAACTCTACCGAATATCGCCACTTATTCTATCCCTGGTGAACAAACATTTGGCGCACTCGTAAAAGAGAAATAGCTATCACAAGGCTGCGTTGCTGGGTACCAAATCTAAATTTCTTTAAACACAGGTCTGCTCAGGCACCTTCGTCACTGTGCGCGTTCTGTGGTGAACTGGAAACAATAGATCATTTCTTTTTGACAAGCAGGCGGTTTAACACATTAAGAAAAACCCTTTAGAAACACCTTTACGTGGTATTGGTATGGACTTATCTGTGCCTGTCATTTAGTCTTTTGGAGCTTCCATTTCTAGGTTCTCTAATGCGGCCGAATGTGCACCCGTCCGGGACTATATTTATGAAACAAATAGGTAGACTAACCCTTTGTGCGACAGTAGGATACGTACATCCCACGTTTATCTGCAGAATTGTTTTTCTTCCACATCACCCTTCGCACTTAGCGAAGTGCTAAGTCACTCATATATTACTTAGGTCTTCGTGGTCTCGAGGAAAATTTTTTAATCATGCTGTCAAAGGCCGGAATCAGTGTTACAATGGCGCTTAATTTTGGTCATTTTTTTTATGACAGCTTATGAATTTTTCTTATTTTCAGGTAGAACCTACCAATAAAAAGAGTGAATACTTTTTTCCTTTTCTGATTGTCTTGAGAGGTCATTCTAGCTTCCAGCCACAACATGTTTTTTTTGTAAATTCGCATAATAACGTGACCGATCAATGCATCCGAACAATCTCCTGCAAAATTGTCCCGCTTGTCCCTCAGTACAGTTGCGGATATTAGTGCGGGGAAATATTTTTTATATCAGATACCCCTTGAAAAGTAGGCACATAATCAGAAATAACAGCTGTGCTAGACAATTTCAACAGCAATAGCAAGTACAGCCAAATAAGCAAAAGGGATTGGTTGGAGCATGCAGGAAAGTAAGATTTACGGGAACAGAATGGAGCTCTATGAAGGCCCACGAGAGGCGCAATGGCAGGCGGTGTTCTCTTGCTAAAATGAAGTTTGCACAACTTTCCTCTTCAGAACTTAAAAATTTATACTCTGTGCCACTTGCATCAGCTGTTTAATACCAAATACCTTTTGAAGCAATCATGACATGGTGGCTTCATGAGGCAGTGAGACAGTGCTTTCCCACTTTTTAAAAATACTCACGAGTCAGTGGGACATATATGTCCTGCTTTTCTTCAGTAAACTACCGGCTTTATTTCGATGAAGTTTGTTTCATACTACTTTTCGGTAGTTTATATCAAAATGCCAAAGCCATTTTTTATATTACTGCATCAATAATATAGGCGAACCTACAGAAGGCTAATTAACCTGTTTCATTATCCTAACATGTTCACAAAAAATACACGTAAAAAAAATAGATCATTCCTCTATTCTAAGAATAAATTCGCTTGTGTAAATATATGTATGCATTACATTAAGCACCAATCTTTCCTAGGCTATCGGTAATCTTTCTATTATACCTTCAATGTTCCAAATCTCATCAGTAATTTTTAAAAACATTCCATTCTTGGCCAATCCCCCATAGTGGGTATGAACGACGATAAATAGGCGAACAATAACAATAACAATTTTGTCAACAAGAAGAACAAGGAAGAACAAGAACAAAAAAAAAAGAACTTTTGTAATGGGCTAAAGCATTCGACGACGAACTTGTAACTCAATTCACATGGTGTGACGTCTAGTTCTGGTTGCTCGTTTGCTGATCTATAATACGCTTTATTACGAATATAAACACGATTTCTTTCTCGACATCATGCTTGCCTACGGCTGTAGTTCACAACAGAGTTCCGAGCTGTAACGTGACTCTTTCGAATACTGGGCTGACACGCAGGGGAGCTGGGTTCGATTCCCATTATGTCGTGAGGTTTTTTTTAATAGTTTTCTGTTTCTTATTTAGCGCGATGGTGGTTACGGACATTAGGGGCGAACAGATATGGTACACGAGACCCTTTTTCTGATGTCATGACAGGTTTCGCTGTAGAATATTGCTACATGTAGGTGGCCTTAATGCATATTGTCAACGCGCGTGTGCACCTGACGAAGAGGACGAAAGTCACTTGCTAATCGAGCTTGGAGTCAGACTGGCCAGTTCTGCAACCACTGTTGCAAATATATTTTGTGATTAGGCTGCATTGTACTCACGTAACAATATTTCCACATATGGCTGGTACATTTAAACCATTTCGGGCAGAATATACCGTATACAAAAACTTCTACAACCGCTGATACGAAAAAAATAACATACTCTTAGAGGGTGTCTTTCGCAATACAGATTATTTTCCAGAAATGTCCCGTGCCATTTTGCCTGCTAGCAGTCCTTAGATCGGTTACTAGCAGCGGCGGATATTTCTCCAACGAGAAGTCGACTCCCACAAGAAGCCTGAATACATATCCAATAAACAAAAACTTTGTACAGAATGTTTAAAAATTTTATTGCCAAATATACTGTTATTTTCTTATTAGAGCTGGTAAGTTAGTAAGGCCCATCTACGTCTTATAAACTGCAGGATGAAGCCATTGTCTATGCCGCGACGCAACTAAAGAATTGTAAAGGCGTTACAGCGTGTTGAGCACGGCCAACGCAGACATGAGCACGCTTATGAGGTCCCGGGGCAGGTGTACACTTGGACGACCCCCAGGATGCAGCTCATCAGGAAGCAGTCCTGCAACAAAAGGCGTTTTCCAGCTATGAGAGACTCGCTCTGCTCGAGGATCTTTACACTCCTCCATGTGCAGCCAGATAACCGTCCCGAACGAGTTCTTGTGGTTGATGTTGGACGTGGCAACAATAATCTGTCTGATAAGACGCACCAGCAGTATCAAGTGCAAACAGACTGACCAATTGGAGCTCCAACATCAAGAAAAATGTGCCCGAACTCGTGCCAAACTCCTCGAGAATGAAGCAGCCGTTGAACGCTCTGGACCTGCTCGACGTGTCGCCGTACTCCTGGCCATCACTGAAGATGGTCAGATAGTGCTGTAGGTTCTGGAAGAGGTAGTATACCAACAGGCATAGGCTGGAACGGCTGGTGACACGATAGGCGGTATTCTCGCGCAGGCGGTGGCTCGATGGTCCGAACGTCTGACGTTGTTGGATCGTCGCTTGTCGCAGCTTGAGGTTACCAGAATCGCTGACTGCCACGCTCGACCTCTTCCGCGATGACCGAAATGGAGTGCCAAGTCTGCTGAATGGGCTCGGGTTGGACGCTGCATCTCGCCTCGCTCGGCTTACGCGGGCTTCCCTGTTGTCGGTTCTTGTAGAATCCAGCGAAACGGCGGAGTGGGAACAGGGCGTCTCACTGCTGTAATACGTGTCAGCAACAGGGCGTTCCTATTTCTGCGTGCAAGTGCCCGAGGTGCTTGCTCGTGCAGAAAGCTGTGTCTTGCTCTTCTTCTCCTTCTTCTTCGTTATTTGAAAACTTCATGAATACACTGGCAATCAGAGCCAATATTTCGAAAGAGAGGCACTTGACAAAGATCACCCCAAAAGGTTAAACTACATCGATAAATAGGCTACGAAGATCTCTTTTCTTAGCGTCGCTCTTAGGCTTTTTGAGACGCATGGTGATGACACCACCAAACTATCATAATCATGAGAAACCAGCCAACTCTTTCGTCGTCCTTTTCTTCATCTTCTGCTTTGCTCCCACACGACGCGCGCCGATTTCGCCGGCATGGGAGGCGAAAACATTATGGGTGAGACAACTAGTGCGGAGAGAGACAGAAAAAAAAAGAGGGAAATAGAAAGATGGACAAACTGAGAAACAAAGGAAAAAGATCGAGATAGATAGAAAAAAAAGGTAAAAAGTGATATTAGGACAGTCAATAAAAAGAAAAAAATAGAAATGCAAGCACAGCCATATGTCGTATGTATATCATAGCGAGGGGTTAGAAAGGAAAGTCGCGGTATGGAGGAGAGAATGAAGAAGCGAAACGCCACAACATCCATTGCTTCCTCAGTCTTCCAACAACCAATGCGTAGTTTCTCAGCATTTTTTTTCTTGAGCAACGTATCTGCCCCTGATTTGAGGATTATGCATTCTGAAACTTTTAATACAGCTGAGAACTGGCGAGAATATGTCCCGCTTTATTAGTCGAAATGAAAGTACAATAATTACATTTCCTGAAAATTGAGTGTGAAGGCAATCAAGACACGTAGAGAAGTGTATATTTGGTTTGTCATAAGTAGGTTATAAGTGTGAGGCAATTAGTGTGCACGAAAAGGAAAGTTGCCGGCGGCAGGAACCGCCCATGCATTATTCGAATAACGCGTCTGATGGTTTACCATTGATTGAGCTACGGCAGTGACGGTCGTCCTCTCACATTTTTTATTGGGTATATGAGGGCATTTACATGGGGAAGTAAGTGTGAGCGCTGTATGGAGTGTTTTGTACTCTATAATCACTTGCGATAGAGTTTACGCATTTTACAAATAATAAAAGAAGCTTACTCTAACAATGATGCTATCGTATTTTTGGGTCAACAAGCGCCACTGGCTATGTGAGCCGGAAGATTTTTCACTGCACTGGTTCACTCGGTTAGGGCGAGGAATACAAGGAGAGACGACGCTCGACCCACGAACGAGCGCGGAAAAGCTCACACACTGACATAAACTGTTGTCTGGTATTCGTGTCCCTTTAAGGAGAATCCTTTGACTACATGACATTCATGTAGAGTTTTTTTCACAGCATTTCCAATAAATGCTGTGGCTATGTGGTTGAGAATATGTTTCCCGAAAACGAAGTCTGAATTAGATATTTACAAGATAAAAAATTTTTATTGTTTATCTTATTTGCATCTTTCTGCATCTTTCGTTCTCAACCAATGACGCCGATGCCAAAGCCGGAATGTCGTTTCGTGAAGCAATGTCTTTAGCGCTATCACGTGAAGTGATAATTTGTTGTGTCTTACGACTCAAATATTAACGACGGATCGTTAGTAGATGCTTTTATGTTGTATCACGAAAGCAATATCCTCCTATTAGCCTGAATCCGTTAATTTACGAGGTTTGTTTGGCATTTTATTATCAATAAATGATCTTAAATAAGAGATAATAACTTAAACCTTATGCTACCTATAGTACAACAAGCCGAACATTTTCTAAAAAAGTGCTCTATCATAAGTCGCACATCATCCAGTTCTTTTCTAGGCGGCATGAAATGTGTGTAAGGACTAATTTTCTCGTTATGGACTGATTACAGTGCTGCTTGAATTTGTGCATGTCGACCCGCAACACCTAAAATGCGTCCAAAAGACCTATCAAAGTCCGTCAGCGGTTCCGTCTGTCCATCCATCCATCCATCCATCCATCCATCCATCCATCCATCCATCCATCCATCCATCCATCCATCCATCCATCCATCCATCCATCCATCCATCCATCCATCCATCCATCCATTCATCCATCCATCCATCCATCCATCCATCCATCCATCCATCCATCCATCCATCCATCCATCCATCCATCCATCCATCCATCCATGTACGATTTGTTTGTTTTAAAACACTGGCCTAAAGGGACACTAAAGAATATAATCACTTGCTTTATATTGACAAACTGAGCTCTGAAAAGAGTAACGACACATGTTCAACCGTAATAAATGCATTAAAAACGGAGAAATATGAAGTTTTATGTTTGTATTTTAACCTTCGCACGAAAACTTACGGGCTTGACGTCAGAAATTTTAAAGGGTGTTTGTAGTATTTACATCTAATTGACGCGATGAAAACTCCTGAAGCTTCATATCCTAAATCTATGGCATCCACACAAGACAATGTACACTATTTAGATTTATGGCAAGCTACGCAAGACCCAGTAGAAACCTTCGAAATTTCTTACGTGGTAGTTTTTGGCGGTGTTTGGCTCGGGAATCTCAAGGTGGCGTAAACAGCCGCATTTCTTCAGCATTAGTTTTTTCGCTCACTGAGCGTCCTGTTGAGATAATTGTGGTTACGGGATTGTGAAGTCGTACTTTAGTAATACGCTGAAAATCGTTTTGCCCTTTAGGGGCCCTTTAACAGGAAGAGAACGTATTTGAAGCGCTTGATTTGAATCTTCAACGCTTGACGTCAGAAGTTTTAAAGGGTGTTTGATGTATTTACATCTAATCGACGCGATGAAAATTTCTGAAACTTCTTATCTTAAACCTACGGCATCCCCGCAAGACATTGTACACTGTTTAAAATTACGGAAAGCTACGTAAGACGCAGTAGAAACCTTTGGAATTTCTTACGTCATGGTGTTTGGTGGTGTTTTGTGCAAGAAGCTCAAGGTGGCGTCTGCACCCACATTTTCTTAACGCGAGTTTTTTCGCTCTCTAAGCGTCCTGTTGCCGTACTGGTGGTTACGGGATTGTGAAGTTGTACTTTACTAATACGCTGAAAATAGTTTTCCTCTTTAGGGGCCGTTTAACAGGAAGAGAACGTTTTTGAAGTGGGAAAAATTGTTACTATAAATCTATGACTTTTTTTTAACGTCAAAGTATTATTGTCCATTGAGCGAACACTTCATACGCAAACTTCTCAATCTGGCGAGAACTATTGTGCATCGTGCCAATGTCCACGTTGGACCAATCGTTAGTTAGGCTCTAAGTGTATGTGCGGAACTCATTTTTTCATCTCCCCAAGTGAAACACTATCCGTGGCATTGCGTTACCTTTTCTGGCGGGAAACAGAGAACCTCCCTCCTTCCCTCCTAAAGTTCTCTTTTTTTTATAAGATTGTTCCCATCGAACGATTGCAAAGGTACTGAATGTGATAAGCTTGATTTATTTTACGTCAAGCTAATATAGACATGCACCAATCTCGTCGTCCAACTTAAGCAAATCTCAAGAAATAAGTTGACTTGAGGAGATATTTTTGTAGCCACTTACTTTCGACTTTGGAGCCCATTTGCGAGATTTGCTGTCAGTAACATCTGAAGCGTCGGCTGCACTACGTCCGGCAGCATTTCTAGAATATGTCATGCAAGTGCGTTCTCCTTGCGCAGTGCCTCGAATGGCTTCGCCTGGATAAACCAACGCGTCTGGAGTTGGACACGTGAAATCTCGAAAAAATTGTTCTGGTGCGAAAAGTAAACGAAAACAATTCGGCAGATCCCAGGTATCTGGGAATCAATGGTATGCGAAGCAAGTGGAGGGAAGGTGACCGTGTTGCAGTATTTTTATTGAGTAACACATTATGAAAAGACGCTAAATATATGTAAAAATGTTGCATGCACAGCCATATATTGAATAGTTGCAGATCTTTATATAACCAGTTGTTCGCACTTGCGAAACGATGCCAACATGAACATGCCTACTAGAACACCAGAAGCTGATGTGAAGCGCTGATGCTCGCGAATATGCTGGCCCTCAAGATTTCTACAAACATAAACTTCAGCGCATTGCAACTAATAACAATTGACGTTCCCCAGACGTGATGGCTGTATCAAAGCAGTGCATATGAAATGCTTCATGGCCATGCAGAATGCTTGGGCTCGATTCCAGCTGCGACATTGACATATATTATTTGCATTCGTAGCGTCGACGCTACCGATGTCAGGTATTTCTTAACGCTCGCGAGTTAAAATTGCCCATGCGTGTTCTCGCCGTTCCTGGGTAGATACAAGTGTCAATCAGCTGGTGCACATACCCGCATACCAGTGGCAAATACCCACCCTTAGTTAAGTGCCACTGTCTGGCGGGAAGTCTTCTTTGACGACGTACGCGACGGTACTGTGAACTTTTCATGTCTTGGCCAGCGCGTCATGTTCATAAAATAATCTCACCCTCCCATGCTAATTTTAATTCACGCAAAGTTATGGATGTCACCAAGACGGCACCCAAACGTAATCAGATAGATAGATAGATAGATAGATAGATAGATAGATAGATAGATAGATAGATAGATAGATAGATAGATAGATAGATAGATAGATAGATAGATAGATAGATAGATAGATAGATAGATAGATAGATAGATAGATAGATAGATAGATAGATAGATAGATAGATAGATAGATAGATAGATAGATAGATAGATAGATAGATAGATAGATAGATAGATAGATAGATAGATAGATAGATAGATAGATAGATAGATACTCTCAATGTCACCAAAAATTGCTACGAAATGCTTCGCAAATAAAAAGGCCAGGCCAGCGCGCAACGCGCAGCACTGTCACAATGGAAAAGCCTTTAGAGGAATAGCCTTTCAGAACTTTTTCTGAACACTTTTTAAATAACTACTACAAGCCCACTTGCTCGGTAACCACTACGTCATAACTAGTCATAATTTTTGTGTAGTATGCAGGCACACATTTTGGCGTCCTTCGTCATTGTTTCTATAAGCGTGCTACCCATTGCACACATGCAAATATTTTGTACATTATTTTGCGGGTTGGCTGAAGACGATAAAGAATTTTGCCTGAAGATTTTCTCAACCGAAAGAAGAAAAGAAGAAAAAAGAACTTTTGTGATGGGTTGGAGCATTCGACGACGAACTTGTAACTCAATTCGCATTGTGTGACGCCTGGTTCTGGTTGCTCGTTAGTCAATCTCATACAATTTATTACTAATATAAACACGATTTTTTTTCTATCTCGAAATCATGCCTGCCTATGGCTGAGGTTTGCAACGGAGTTTCGAGCAGTCGTGTGGCACTGTGGAATACTGGGATGACACACATAGGACCTGGGTTCAATTACCATTATGTCCTAATGGTTTTATTATTTACTAGATTTCTTTTTCTTATTTAGCGCCATATTGGTTACGGACACCGGCGGCGGACCGCTATGGCACCCGGGACCCTCTTTATTATCTGATAGCAGGTTTAGCTGTATAATATTGCTACATGTAGGTGGCTGGGATGCATATCGTGGACGTGCGTGTGCACCTGACGAAGTGGACGAAGGTCGCTCACTGCCCGAGCTCTGAGCCGGACTAGTCGGTGCTGCAACCGCTGTTGAAAATACATTTTGTGAATAGCCTGCGTTGTAATTGTCGGGTTTCTGTGACGAACGACACCATGTTGAACACGAACGGGACCCCCCCCCCCCCCCCTCCGTACTTTTATTTACTCTGAATATATGCATGTGCCTGCATGGCACGCATGCGCAGGGCGTTGACCCGGTAGGGGTAGCATGGCACAACGTTAACATAACAGCTGAACGATTCCGACACAGTAATCACGTAACAATATTTCCATATATGGCTGGTACACTTAACCCATTTTGGGTGCAATATACTGTATACAGAAACTTCTCAAACCGCTAATACGAAAAACTGTTTGCGTTAGAGGGTGTCTCTCAGCCTGCAGAGTATTTTCCATAAGTACCCCATGTAATTTTGCATACGGGCAGCCCTTAGATTGGTTACTGGATGCAGCGGATATTGCACCCATGTGAAGTCGACTCCCTCGGGAAGCCGGAATGCATATCCCATAAATAACAAATTTTGTAGAAAACGTTTAACAATTTTATTACTACATATACCGTTATTTTCTCAACAGAGCTTGTCATTTGAAAAGGCCTATCTACGTTTTGCCTACTGCATGATGATAGGATTGTCTATCCCGCTGCGCGATCAAAGAACTGGTAAAGAAGTTGCAGCGTGTTGAGCGCAGCCAATGCAGAGCTGAGTACGCTGATGAGGTCCCTGGGCAGGTGTACACCTGGACGAGCCTCAGGTTGCAGCTCAGCAGGAAGCCATCCTGCAACGAGAGGCGTTTTTTCGGCTATCAGGAACTCGCTCTGCTCGGGGATCTTCACAATGCTTCATGTGCAGCCAGATAACCTTCCCGAACGAGTTATTGCGTTTCATGTCTGACGACGCGAAAATAATCTGTCTGATCAGACACACTAGAAGCATCAGGTGCAAATGGACGTACCGTTTGGAGCTCCAAGATGAAGAAAGATTGCCCGAACTCATGCCACATGGAGTGCTCCCAGACAACGAAGACCGTTGATCGCTCTGGACCTGCTTGACGTGTCGTAGTACATCTCGCGATCACTGAGGATGGAGAGATAGTTCTGTAGGCTCTGTAACAGGTAGTATACCAACAGGCATGGGCTGGAATGGCTGGTGACATGGTAGGCGGTATTCAAGTGACCAAAATGAATGAATGAATGAAATAAAAAAACAGTCAATAAAAACAGAAAGAAAAAATAATGCAAGCACATCCATCTGTAAAGTATGTAATGTATAACGAGGGGTTAGAAAAGAAAGTCGCGGTGTGGAGGGGCGAATTGAGGAACAAAATGCCACAACATTTGTTGCTTCCTCAGTCTTTCAGCCACCAATGCGTAGCTTCCCAAACTTTTTTTTTTCCTGAGCAACTTGCCTGCCCCCTGATCTGAGCAATATGCATTCTTAAATTTTTAATACAGCTGAGAAGTAGCTGGCGAGAACATGTCCCGATTTTTTTAGTCAAAATGAAAGTATCAATGATTACGTTTATTGAATATTCAATGTAAATGCAATCAAGTCATGAAGAGTATGGAAAATATAATTTGTCATAAGTAGTTTATAAGTGCGAAGCAAGTAGTGTGCACAAAAAGAAAACTTGCTGCCGGCCGGGATCGCACCTGAAACATTCGGATAACGCGTCCACTAGTTTACCATTGATTGAGCTACGGCAGTGATTGATCTCCTCTCGCATTTTTCATTTGGTATATCTGTGTATTTACACGTGGCAGTAAGTGTTAGCGCTGTATAAAATTAAAGTGATTACTGTATAATCACTCGCGCTAGACTTACGTTATTTTACAAAGAATGAAGGAAGCTTACTCTAACAATGATGCGATCCTGATTTCGAGTCAACAAGCGCAACAGCGCATGTGAGCCGGGAGATTTTTCACTGCGCTTGTTCACTCGGTTAGGGCCAGTAATACGAGAGACGATGCTCGACCCACGAACGAGCGCGGAACAGCTCACACACTGACATAAATTGTTGTTGACATTAGTGAGCCTTTAAGGAGACTCCTTTGACTACATGAGATTTATGTAGAGTTTTTTGCACAGCACTTCCCGTAAATGCTCTGCCTATGTGGTACAATATATGTTTTCTAATACGGAAGTCGGAGGTAAAAAAAATAAAAAAATATTGTTTTTATTCGCATCTTTCTGTATTTCATGCGGATTTTTCGGTCACAGTCAAAATGATTTTTCGTTCACAACAAATGACACCGATACCAATGCCATAATTTTGTATCACGAAACAATCTTTTTAGCTATCGCAATAAATGATATTATATTGTGTCTTGCGACTCAAATATTAGCAACGGATCATTAGTAGATGCTTTTGTGTTGTATTGATTGGCCCACATGCATGATCACAAAAGCAACTGCTTCATGTTCGCCTGAATCCGTTAATCTACGACGTTTGTTTGGGATTTTATTGTCAATAAATGTTCATAAATTAACAGATACTAACTAAAACAATATGCTACCGATAGTACAACAAGCCGAAAGCTTTCCTTAAAAGTGATTCGTCATAACTCGCACATAATCCAGTACGTTTCTAGGCGGCATGAAATGTGTCTAAGGACTAATTTTCTCATTATTGGCTGATTACGGTGCTGCTTGAATTACGGCGAAGTGTTTCAAAACAATAATTTGTGCATGTCGGCCCGCAACACCGAAATGCGTCCCGAAGGACCTAATAAATTAATCCAACAATACATCCATCCGTCCATCCATCCATCCATCCATCTATCCATCCACCCATCCATCCATCCATCCATCCATCCATCCATCCATCCATCCATCCATCCATCCATCCATCCATCCATCCATCCATCCATCCATCCGCCCTTCCATCCATCCATCCATCCATCCATCCATCCATCCATCCATCCATCCATCCATCCATCCATCCATCCATCCATCCATCCATGTACGATTTGTTTGTTTTAAAACACTGGCCTAAAAGAACACTAAAGAAGAACAATCACTTGCTTTATATTGACAAACTGCACTCTGAAAACTTTGACGACATATGTTACACCACGAACGTGCATTTTAAGCGAATAAAATTATTGTTTTATGTTTCATTTTTAAACTTCGCACGAAATTTTCAGCGCTTGACGTCAGAAGTTTTAAAGGGTGTTTGTAGTATTTACATCTAATCGACGCGATGAAAATTTCTGAAACTTCTTATCCTAAACCTATGGCATCTACACAAGACATTGTACACTGTTTAAATTTACGGAAAGCTACGTAAGACGCAGTAGAAACCTTTGAAATTTCTTACGTCATGGTGTTTGGTGGTGTCTTGCGCAAGATGCTCAAGGTGGCGTCAGCACCCACATTTTTTTAACGCGAGTTTTTTCGCTCTCTAAGCGTCCTGTTGCCGTACTGGTGGTTACGGGATTGTAAAGTTGTACTTTACTAATACGCTGAAAATATTTTCCTCTTTAGGGGCCGTTTAACAGGAAGAGAACGTTTTGAAGTGGGAAAAATTTGTTACTCTAAATATATGACGTTTATTTACCGTCAAAGTATTAGTTGTTTATTGAGCGCACACATCATACGCAAACTTCTCAATCTGGCGAGAACAATTGTGCATTGTGCCAAGGTCCTAGTTTGACCAATCGTTAGTTAAGCTTTTATTATGCTACCTAACTCTTTTTTTTTCCCTTCTTCCCAATTGAAACACAATCTGTGGCATTGCGTTGCCTTTTCAGGCGGGAAACAAAGAACCCCCTCCCCCTCCTAAACTTTTCTTTAATTATAAGATTGTTGCCATCGAGCGATTGCAAACGTACTCGATGGTATAACCATGATTTATTTTACATCAAGGTAATATACGCATGCACCAATCTCGTCGTGCAACATAAGCAATTCTCCAGAAATAAGTCGACTTGGGGGGATATATTCGTACATATTTACTTTCGACTCTAGAACCCATTTGCGAGATTTTCTATCAGTAACACCTGAAGCGTCGGCTGCACTATGGCAGGCAGCATTTCGAGAACATGACATGTAAGTGAGTTCTCCTTGCGTAGTGCCTCGAATAGCTTTGCCTAGATAAACCGACCCCTCCGGTATCGGACACGTGAAATCTCGCGAAAATTGTAGCGGCGTGAAAAGTGAACGAAAAAATTTCGGTAGATCCCACGTATGCGGGAATTGTCGCTATTCGAAGCAAGCGGAGGGAAGGGGGACCGTGTTGATTCACTTATTGAGCCACACATCATGCATTAAATGACGCTAAATATATGTAGAAATGTTGCACGCACAGACCTATGTTGAAGAGCTGCAGATATTTATATAAGTGGTTGTTTGAACTTGCGCATTGTTGCCAACATGAACATGTTTACTAGCAACACAAGAAGCGGCTACGGAGCCCTGATGCTCCCGAACATGCTGGCCCTGCACATGCTTAATAAATCAACTTCACCGCATGGCAACAAACCACAATTGACGTTGAACCGACCAGACGGCTATATTAAAAAGTGCAGATGAAGTGCTTTGTTGGGACGCGGAATGTTTGGGTTCGATAACAGCTGCCTAACTGACATTTCTTCTTTGCATTCGTCGCGTCGACGCTACCGATGTCGGGTATTTTTCAACGCTCGTGAGTTAAAATTGCCCATGTGTGTTCATGCCGTTCCTGGGTAGATAATAAGTGTCAATCACCTGTCGCACATTCCCGCATACCAGTGGCACATACCCACCCGTGGGTATGTGCCACTGTCTGGCGGGAAGTCTTTGACGACGTACGCGATGGTATTGTGACATTATTCATGTCTTGGCCAGCGTGTCATCTTCGTCAAATCATCTAACCTTCCCATACTAATTTTTGTTCGCGCCAAGTTAAGAAGGTGACCAAGAGGGCACCCAAAGGTAAGCAGCTAGATAGGTAGAGAAATAGATGTATACTCCAAACTTCGCCGAAATTTACTAAGAAATGCTTCGGAAAAAAAATTCAGGCCAGCGCGCACCGCGCAGCACAGTCACAGCGAAAGCTGAAGGAGTAGCCTTTCAGAACCTTTTCTGAACACTTTTTCGGTAACTATTACAAGCCCACTAGCTGGGTATCAACTACGCCATAACAGTCATGATTTTTTTGTAGTAGGCAGGCACACGCTTTGGCATCTTTCGTCATTCTTTCATTAAGCGTGCTACCCACCAGGCACATGCAAATAATTTGTGCATCTTTTTGTGGTTGGCTGACGACAATGAAGAACTTTGCGTGAAGGATTTGTTAACAAGAAGAACGAGGGCAGCAAGAACAAGAAAAAGAACTTTTGAAATGGGTTGGAGCATCCGACGACGAACTTGTGACTCTTGTCGCATTGTGTGACGCCTAACTCTGGTTGCTCCTTTGCTGATCTAAAACACTTAATTACGAATATAAGCACAATTTCTTTTTCGACACCATGCCTGCCTATGGCTGTAGCTTGCAACGGAGTTCCTAGCAGTAGCATGGCTCTGTAGAATACTCAGCTAACACGCAGAGGACCTTGGTTCGATTCCTTTTATATCCTAAGTGTTTTTGTTGACTAGTTTCCTTTTTTTTTTATTTAGCACGAGAGTGGTTACGAATACCGACGGCGGACAGCTATAGAGCCTTGTGTTAGGTGTTGACAGGTGTCGCTGTAGAATATCTCTACATGTAGGCGGCCGTAATGCATAGTGTCGGCGCACGTGTGCACCTGAAGAAAAGGACGAAGGTCGCTTGCTGCTCAAACTCTGAGTCGGACTGGCCAGTGCTGCCACCGCTGTTTTTTTTTTTTTATTGGCGCTAGTATGCCCTACGGCATCAGCTGTTGCAAATATCTTTTGTGAATAACCTGCATTGTACTCACGTAACAATATTTTCATACATGGCTGGCACATTTAACCCATTTTGGCTGGAATATATCGTATACAGAAACTTCTTAAAGCACTAATACGAAAATAGCGACACACTGTTAGAGGGTGTCTTTCAGATTACAGAGTTTTATCGAGAAATACCCCGTGCCATTTGCATACGGGCAGCCCTCAGATTGGTTACTGGACGCGGCGAGTATTACTCCCACGTGAAGTCGGCTCCCACGGGAAGCCGGAATGCATACCTAATAAATAACAAATTTTGTAGTCAACGTTTAACAATTTTATTACCACATATACCGTTATTTTATCATTAGAGCTTGTCAAGTGATAAGGCACATCTACGTCTTGTAAGCTGCAGGATGATGCCACTGTCTATGCAGCTACACGATTTAAGAACTGGTCAAGACGTTACACCGTGTTGAGAGCGGCCAACGCAGAGCTGAGCACGCTGATGAGGTCGCCGGGCAGGTGTACGCCTGGACGAGCCCCAGGTTGCAGCTCAGCAGGAAGCCATCCTTCAACGAGAGGCATTTTCCGACTATCAGGGACTCGCTCTGCTCGGGAATGTTCACGGTGCTCCATGTGCTGCCAGATAACCTTCCCTAACGAGTTCTTGCTTTTCATCATGGACAAGTCGAAACTAATCTGTCCGATCACACACACCAGCAGAATCAGGTGCAAATGAACTGACCAATTGGAGCTCCAAAATGAAGAAGGCTGTGCCCGAACTCGTGCCACATGAAGTGCTCCTCGAGAACGAAGCAGCCGTTGATCGCTTTGTACATGCTGCACGTGTCATGGTACACCTGGAGATTGCTGAGAATGGACAGATAGTGTTGTATGTTCTGAAAGAGGTAGTATACCAACAGGCGTAGGCTGGAACAGCTGGTGACACGGTAGGTGGTATACTCGCGCTAGTGGCGGCTCGATGGTCGAACGTCTGAGACGTTGTTGGATGGTCGCTTGTCGCAGCATGAGGCTATCAACATCGCTGACTGCCGACCTCGACCACTTCCACGATGACCGAAGTGAAGTGCCAAGTCTGCTGACTGGGCTCGGGTCGGACGCTGCATCGAACCTCGCTCGGCTTACGCGGGCCTCCCTAGTCTCGGTTCTTGTAGAATCCAGCGAAATGGCAGAGTGAGAACAGGGTGTCTCACTGCTGTAATACGTGTCAGCAACAGGGCGTTCCTATTTCTGCGTGCAAGTGCCGGAGGTGCTTGCTCGTGCAGAGAGCAGTGCCTTGTTTCTCGTCTTGTTCCTATTCTTTGTTATTTAAAAACTTTGTGAAACTACTAGCAATCAAAGCCCAATATTTCAAATCAGAGGTACTTGACGAAGATCGCCCCAATAGCTTAAACTACATCAATAGATAGACTACGAAGATCTTTTTTTTCAGCGTAGCTCTTAGGCTTTTTGAGACGCATGGTAATGACACCACCAAACTATCATAATCATGACAAACCAGCCAGCTCCTTCGTCGTCATTTTCTTCATCTTCTGCTTTGCTCCCACATGAGCGCGCCGATTTCAACGGCACGGGAGGCGCAAAGGTTGATGGGCCGAGAATATAGTGCAGATGGATGGATGGATGAAAAACTTTTATGGGGTCCTGAAAGATTCCACCCCCGTTTTAAAGGGGTACGATCGTATGGGCCGCTCCCACGTAGGGGCGGGGAGGCCTAGCCTCACCGCCGCATCGTTGGCCTTCTGGACAGCCTTGAAATGTTGTATGAGAACCAGAGAGAAACAAAGAAATGAGATAAAGAGAGAAAGATTTATAGATTTATAGATCAACAAAGATAAAAAGACAGATACAAAAAAACAAAGAAAAAAGGGATGAAAAGAAACAGACATTAAACAGATAAGGAAAAAGTAATGCAAACACAGCCATGTGTTATATAGTATAATGAGTGGTTGGGAAGTCGGGGTATCGAGGAGGGAAAGAGGAGGAAAACACCGCCACATTCTGCTACCTCAGTTTTCCAACCACTACGCGTAGCTACCTACAACTTTTTCCTGGGCTACTTACCAGCCCCTATGTGGAAAATGATGTGTTCTCAATTTTTTATAGAGATGAGAACTGGCGACATGCCTTGATTTGTTAGTGGTAATGAACAAATCAATATTAGATTTATTGAATATATGATGTGAAGAAATTCAAGTCATGTAGAGTATAGGAAACTTCATTTGTAATAAGTAGAATACAAGTGTGAAGCGACTTAACAGCACATAAGGGAAGTAGCTACCGGACCGGATCGCACCGGAAACAATATATTGATATGTGGGGTTTAACGTCCCAGAACCACTACATGATTATGAGAGACGCCGTAGTGGAAGGCTCCGGAAATTTAGACCCCCTGGGGTTCTTTAACGTGCACCAAAATCTGAGCACACGGGCCTACAACATTTCCGCCTCCAACCGGAAACAATCGAATAACGCGTCCAGTGGTTTACCATTGATTGAGTTACGGCGGTGACGGTTGTCTTCTCGCATATTTTATTAGGTATATCTGTGCATTTACACGTGGGAGTAAGTGCTAGCGCTGTATTGAGAGATTTATACTGTAAATCATTTGCGGTATACTTTACGCACTTTCTGGAAAAAATAAACAAAAATCTTACCCTAACAATATTGCGATTCAATTTTCGAGTCAACAATTGCAACTGAGCATGTGAGCCGGGCGATTTTTCACTGCGCCCATTCACTCGGTTAGGGAGAGGAATACAACGAGAGACGACGCTCGACCGATGAACGAGCGCGGAAGAGCTTCATTCTCCCATAAATTGTTATTTGGCTTTAGTGTCCCTTTAAGGAGACTCCTTTAACTACAGAACATTCATTTAGAGTTTTATTCGCACAGCGCTTCCAGCGAATGCCCTGGCTCTGTGGTAGAAGATGTGCTTCCCGCGCAGAATATCTAGGTTCGATTCCTAAATATACTAGAAAATTTTTTTTAATAATTAGACTTGCATCCGTTAGACTTGCATTATAGATAGATAGATAGATAGATAGATAGATAGATAGATAGATAGATAGATAGATAGATAGATTCGCTAAGAAATGCTTCGCAAAAAAAGCCCGGCCGGTGCGCAACGCGCAGCATAGTCACAACGAAAGCTGATGGAGTGATCTTTCAAAACTTTTTCTGAAAACTTTTTAGGTGACTACTACAAGGCCCCTTGCTGGGTACCCACTATGCCGTGGATAGTCATTATTTTTGCTCAGTAAGCAGACACACACTTTGCCAGCCTTCGTCTTTCTTTCATTAAGGGTGCTACCCACTAGACACATGCAAATATTTTGTACAATTTTTGCGGTTTGGCTGACGACGATAAAATATTTTGCCTGAAGATTTTGTCAACAAGAACAAGGTCAACTAGAACAAGAAAAAGAACTTTTGTAAAGGGTTGGAGCATTCGACGATGAACTTGTAACTCAATTCGCATTGTGTGACGCCTAGTTCTGGTTGCTCATTTGTTGATCTAATACGATTTATTACTAATATAAAGACAATTTCTCTTTCTACATCATGCCTGCCTATGGCTGAGGTTTGCAACAGAGTTCCCAGCAGTAAGGTGGCTCTTTGGAAAGCTGGGCTGACACACAGATGACCTGGGTTTGATTCGCATTATGTCCTAACGGGTTTTTTTCACAAGTTTCCTTTTTTTTATTTAGCACGATAGTGATTACGAACAACGGCGGTGGACAGCAATGGCGCCCGGGATCCTTGCTATAATCTGATAACAGGTTTTGCCGTAAAATATTGCTACAAGTAGGTGGCTGGAACGCATATTGTCAGGCGTGTGCGCCTGACGAAGAGGACGAAGGTCGCTTGCTGCTCGAGCTCGAAGTCGTACTGGCCAGGGCTGCAACCGCTGTTGAAAATACATTTTGGGAACAGCCTGCGTTGTACTCACGGAACAATATTTCCATGGTATGGCTGGTACAGTTAACCCACTTTGGGTGGAATATACCGTATACAGAAACTTCTCAAACCACTAATACTAAAAAAATACATACTGTTAGAGAGTGTCTTTCACACTACAGAGTATTTTACGAAAATACCCCGTGCCGTTTTACCTACTGGCATTCCTTAGATCGGTTACTGGACGCAGCGGATATTACAACCAAGTGCAGTCGACTTCCACGAAAAACCGGAATGCATATCTCATGAATAACAAATTTTGTAGACAACGTTTAACAATTTATTATACATATACCAGTATTTTCTCAATAGAGCATGTCAGTTGATAAGGCCCATCTACGTTTTTTTCTACTGCAGGATGATAGGATTGTCTATGCCGCCACGCGTGTAAGGAACTGGTGAAGACGTTCCAGCGTGTGGAGCACGGCCAACGCAGAGCTGAGCACATCGATCAGGTCCCGGGGCAGGTATACACCTGGACGAGCCCCAGCTTGCAGCTCAGCAGGACGCCATCCTGCAACAAAAGGCGTTTTCAGGCTATCAGAAATTCGCTCTGCTCGAGGATCTTCACAGTCATCCATGTGCAGCCAGATAACCTTATCGAACGAGTTATTGCGTTTCATGTCTGACGAGGCGAAAATAATCTGTCCGATCAGACACACTACAAGCATCAAGTGCAAACTGACTGACCGTTTGGAGCTCCAAGATGAAGAAAGATGTGCCCAAACTCATGCCACATGGAGTGCTCCCAGACAACGAAGACCGTTGATTGCTCTGGACCTGCTTGACGTGTCGTAGTACATCTCGCGATCACTGAGGATGGAGAGATAGTGCTGTATGTTCTGGAACTGGTAGTATACCAACAGGCATGGACTGGAACGGCTGGGGACACGGTAGGTGGTATACTCGCGCAGGTGGTGGCTCGATGGTCGAACATCTGAGACGTTGTTGGATTGTCGCTTGTCGCAGCTGGAGGTTATCAGCATCGCCGACTGCTGAGCTCGACCACTTCCACGATGACCGAGATGAAGGCCCAAGTCTGCTGAATGGGCTCGGGTAGAACGCTGCATCGAGCCTCGCTCGAATGACGTGGGCCTCGCTGGTTTCGGTTCTTGTAGAATCCAGCGAAATGGCAAAGTGAGAACAGGGTGTCTCACTGCTGTAATACGTGTCAGCAACAGGGCAATCCTGTTTCCGCGCGCAAGCGCCCGAGGTACTTGCTCGTGCAGAAAGCAATGTCTTGTTTTTCTTGTTCTTCCTTATTTAAAAATTTATGAAACAACTGACAATCAAAGCCAACATTTTTAAAGAGTGGCACTTGACGAAGATCGCCCCAATATGTTAAGCTACATCGATAGATAGGCTTTGAAGCTCTTTTTTTTCGTTTCAGCGTAGCTCTTATGCTTTTTGTGGCGCATGGTGGCTACATCACCAAACTAACACAATCATCACAAACCAGCCAGCTGCTTCGTCATCCTTTTCTTCATCTTCTGCTTTGGTCCCACACGACGCGCGCCGAAATTCACCGGCACGGGAGGCGAAAAACGTTTGATGGTTGAGATAACTAGTGTCCAACGGATAACTAGAGACAGATAACTAATGACAGAAAAAAAAGGAAAGGAGAAAGATACATAAGTAGACAAAAAAAGAGAGAAAGTTCGAGTGATATAGAAAAAGAAGACATAAAGTGATGCCAGTAGATACGGCAACACTGTCGTGACTGTGTCACCAACTGTTCCTTTGTTCGTGCAGGTTTGTGGCAAGATAAGTTGTTTTCTAAGTGATAAGCGATTTATTATTGTGTTGCCTTGTCCACAAATAGTGTTTGTGTTGGTTGAAGATTGTTTTGCCCTGGCTGATTTTCTATTCTCTCTCACGGGCGACGTTGAAACTAATCCAGGACCTAGTACTGAACAAATAATCAAGGAAGTGCTTGAAAAACATAAAAAAACTATCCTTGATAGTTTAACAGAAATTCAAAATAAACAAGCTTTTTCTGGGTCTAGTATCCAACAAATTCAAACCCGACTTACCGCAATAGAGAACAAACTAGTAAGCCTGGATGAAACTCAAGACAGGATCGACAAACTTGAAGAACTGGTCAGCCGTGATGATCATGACATCCAGTACCTAGGAATACAGATTGACAACTTAGAGAATTGATCTAGAAGAAACAATCTTATCGGCACAGGCTTGAAAGAAGAGGAGCAGGAATGCGAAGTTCTGTTGAGAAAACTGAACGAACTGTGTTTTTCAAGATTCTAAATTAAAATCTTACGTCTATCGAAAGAGTGCAGAGGCTCACTGAAAACACACTCGGTAGAGATCGCCCTTCATCCTCAAGGTAATCGACTTCAAAGATAAAACTAAAGTCCTCAAGAATTGCT
The DNA here is from genome assembly GCF_013339725.1 of Rhipicephalus microplus. Lineage (NCBI taxonomy): Eukaryota > Metazoa > Arthropoda > Arachnida > Ixodida > Ixodidae > Rhipicephalus > Rhipicephalus microplus. Next base: position 129,507,428 of record NC_051172.1, on the reverse strand, counting down.
ATAAGCTTAAAGGTACTAAACTCAATGTCAGTGAATATTTCTCAGAAAGGGTTGCAGATATCCGCAGAAACCTCTGAAAGTCATGCGTTGTAAAAGTAATAAAAGGCGCGAAAGGAAAGTGACTGTTCGATAAAATAAAGGTTAACAAGGAATCGTTCGGGTGGAACGAAGCCACAAATCAAAGATACGCCTGCTACATAAACCCACTAGGGAATCAGAATTGACTCAAATATTGCTAGAAGCATTTTAAACAAGTCCGACAAAACTGAAAGTGTCACCCTTGGACATGATCCTGATATCATTGTGCTAACCGACACTTGGCTTCATTGTGACATTTCGAACCCTTATGTTTCACGTTCCAGGTATTGTATTGTTAGAAAGGACCGAAGAAGGTGAGGTGATGGTGTAGCCATTTTTTAAAAGAAAAGATAACATGCTGATTACAACCGAATCAAAGTAACATTGATGACATTGAGGCTATTTGGATAAAGACTGAACTAAGCCAACGCAAAGTTTCCCTATCTGGCGATTATAGACCACCCAATTCACCAGCAGACCTGCTAGTAAAACTAGCGACCTTCATGGAATCTAATTTTATACGCCATAATAACATTATTTCTGTCGGCGATTTCAACTCACCGCGCATTGATTGGCCTTCTTATTTCCCAAGCGGCACTGAGGTGATGAGTAGGGAGCACCTTTTAGAGCCTTCGTTCTGCTTTTACGTAAACCAACTGGTGCCTGAACCAACAAGGCAATCTGAGATTCGTACGACGGTTCTTGATCTTATATCTATGTCTGATCATATGATGCCCCTCGTTAAAGCTGCGAAGTAGCTGGTGGGATATTGGATCACGAGGTTACCATACCCATCATGAACTCATCATCCCATTCCTCGGAAAGTAATTCTGTGAAATTGGTTCCCAAGTTTCAGGCGGCCGACATTTTGGAACATCTCGAAAACTCTGATGACTAGATTTGCTCACTCCATTAGTCCGGGGAAACTGCGAACAATTTATAAGCATATTTTTTCGAAGGTAGTCTCGCATTGCATGGAAAAATTCAATCCCGTACAAAAATTATCGAAAAAGAGAAACTCTTGAATCACGGGAAAAAATTTCACGTAAAGAAGAAACTTAAGCGAAAAAGAAAAGCCCGTTCAACTAATCCTTCGCCTGGAAACAGACGCACCATTCAAAGCCTAAAAAACAAGTCCGAAACTTGGTAAATTGATCTAAATTCAGATTTTATAACGTTAAACGCGCCAAATTTATGAAAGAGGCTCCTGCAAAGTTTTGGTGCTATGTCAACCCGCCAAAGAGGTCGAGAGCGTCACTGGTCTCTCAGAATAACAGCGCGCGTACCGAAAAATTTAATTCCTTTTTAGCGTCCGTCTTCCCCCGAGATAACAATATGGTGGTCGCTTTTGCGGATGAGTCAGTGCGTACTCCGCTCTAGAACTTAGAAATTGCCGAAAAGGGAATCCTAAATATTTCGCTGCACATCTACATCAAAAAATGTCCCGGTCTTGATGAGATCCCCAGTGAGTTTTTGCTTGATATATTGATTGATATGTGGGGTTCTACGTCCCAAAACCACCATATGATTATGAGAGCAGCCGTAGTGGAGGGCTCCAGAAATTGGAGCACCTGGGGTTTTTTAACGAGCACCCAAATCTGAGCACACGGGCCTACAACATTTCCGCCTCTATCAAAAATTCAGCCGCCACAGCCGGGATTCGAAACCGCGACCTGTGGGTCAGCACCCGAGTACCTTAGCCACAAGACCACCGCGGCGGGGCGTGAGTTTTTTATACAGATAAGCAAGTTGGGTTTCGAAATACCTGAAGCTCATTTTTCAGACATCGCTGAACACCGGATGCTTTCTGCGTCAGTGGAAGCAAGCGCTCATCATACCTAAACACAAGTCTGGCTGTAAAACTGATGTTAAAAACTACAAGCCGATTTCTTCGAATTCTACTTGCTCGAAAGTGCTCGAACACATTGTTGCTAATCATCTGATGACATACCTCGACCATCACACTCTGCTACACCCACACCAACATGGTTTCCGCAAAGGTCTATCAACTATTAGTCAGCGAATCGAACTAATGCACAACTTCGCTGAAACCATAAACTCTCGTTATCAATCAGATATCATATGTTTAGATTTTTCTAAAGCCTTCGACAAGGCGTCGCATACTTAATTACAACGGAAGATTGCTGTGATATTCAACAATGCTTCCAATGCCCAGTGGTTTCATTCATACCTTCATGGGCGCTATCAATTTGTCCGTTAGAGAAGTCACCATCTTCCATGCGCCCTGTCCTCTCAGGAGTCCCTCAGGGGAGCGTCTTGGGGCCTGTATTGTTTTTAATTTTCATAAATAGCCTACCCCGCAATGTCACAGTGCCGGTGAGGCTATATGCTGATGACTGTATATTGTGTAAAGAAATACGTACATCCTCCGACTAAGTTGAGCTCAACGCAAACCTGCAAATTATAAACACTGGTGAGAAAGCTGGCAAATGAAATAAGATTCAAATAAGACAGTCCACATCTGCTATCTCGCAAAAAGAAAATGTCTTTCATTTCAGTACTGTATTGACAACCACATTTATTGAAGGAAAAAGAGATTGAATGCCTTGGTTTATCAATTACGCATGACCTCCACTGGGATACCCACATCGGCAATGTATCTTCTAAAGCCAATATGGCCATCTGGGCGCTTAGGCGTAACTTAAGATATGCCTCTACAGATATGAAAAACCTAGTATACAAAATGTTGATATGCCCGATTCTTGAGTATGCTAAAATTGTATGGGATCCCTTTACATGATCAAACAAAATCAAACTGCTCTGAGTACGAAAGCTTGCTTCGATGTTTATTTTTAACAAGTAAAGCGATGTCATTCACCTTCAGAGTTGTGCAAACCTGCTGAACTTTCCCCGCTCGAGGTCTGAAGCTCCTTCGAGCGACTGAAAAATCTCTGTGAAATTATACACCACCATATAAAAATAAATCTCGATGAACACTTTGAAGTAAACACATTGAAACTTCCACACATCGTCTTAGCATGTAATTTCCCCACCGTTTGCCTGAAATAATTGTGTAAATTTAGCTTTTTCCCTAAAACCGTTGCTCAATGGAACTTACTACCCGATGACATTGTAACCTCGCCTACCTTAGACGTTTTCTAATACAAATATTTACTACCAAGAAGCACGATCCCATTTATCTAACCCGATTTCTCTTGTGTGTGCTTTTTGCATCAGTAAGGTTTTTTTTTTTTTCAACAAACTTTTTCCACCCTTTTGTAAATGTAACTGTTCCCAAGTGTCTCAAATATTTGTTGTAGAGTGCTGCTAGTGCTCTGATGTTATAAAGATATGTTTTTATTGTCAAATATGTGATATACCAAAGGGTACCATCTTCTTTTTTTCTGTACGTACATTGCCAATATGTTTACGTTGTATCTTTCATTCTTGTATTAGCCCTAATCAAGGCTGACAGTATTAATCAATGACTGAATGAATGAATGAAACAGTGAATAAAATAATGAATGAATGAATGAATGAGTGATTGAAATAATGAATGAATGAATGTGTGAATGAAATAATGAATGAATGAATAAAACAGTCACAAAAACTGAAAGAAAAAAGGTAATGCAGGCACAGCCATTTGTAGTATGTATATTATGGCGAGGGGTTAGAAAGGAAAGTCGCGGTTTGGAGGAGGGAATGGAGGAGCGAAACGCCCCAACGTCCGTTGCTTTCTCAGTCTTCCAACCACCGTGCGTAGCTTCCCAAAATTTTTTTCCTGAGCAACGTGCCTGCCTCCGATTTGAGCAATATGCGTTCTGAAATTTTTAATACAGCTGAGAACTTGCGAGAACATGTCCCGATTGGTTTGTCAAAATGAAAGTATCAATAATTACGTTTATTGAATATTCAGTGTGAAAGAAATCAAGGCATGGAGAGTGTGGAAAATTTGATTTGTCATAAGTAGGTTATAGATGCGAAGCAATCAGTGTGCACGAAAAGGAAACTTGCCGTTCGCCGGGATAGGACCTGAAACATTCGAATAACGCGTCCGGTGGTTTACCATTGATTGAGCTACGGCGGTGACGGTCAACCTCTCGCATTTTTCATTGGGTATATCAGCACATTTAAACGTGAGAGTCAGTGTTAGCGCTGTATAGAGTGCTTTGTATTGTATAATCATATGCGCTATATTTACGCATTTTACAAATAAGAAAAGAAGCTTACTGTAACATTAATGCTCTCCTGTTTTCGACTCAACAAGCGCTATAGAGCGTGTGATCCGAGAAATTTTTCACTGCGCTCGTTCAGTCGGTTAGGGCCAGGAATGCAACGAGAGATGACGTTCGACCCACGAACGAGCGCGTAAGAGCTCACACGCTGACATAAATTGTTATTTGACAATAATGTCCCTTTAAAAAGACTTCTTTGACTACATGGCATTCATGTAAACTTTTTGCACAGCACTTCCAATAAATGCTCTGGCTATGTTGTAGAAGATATGTTTCCCGCTAAGGAAGTCTGAGTTCAAATATTTATAAGAATAAACAAATTGTATTGTTCATTTTATTTGCATCTTTCTCTATTTTATAGCATTTTTCGGTCACTGACAAAATAATTTTTCGTTGACAACCAGTGGCGCCGATGCCAACACTAGAACTTTGTTTCGCGAAACGATCTCTTTAGCGCTAGCGTGTTAAATGATAATTTATTGTGTCTTACGAATCAATATTACCGACGGATCATTAGCAGATGGTTTTCGTTATATTTATTGGCCTACATGCATGCTCACGAAAGCAATTGCCTCATATTAGCCTGAATCCGTTAATATATGAGGTTGTTTTATATGGCATACAAGATTGTCCACATCGAGCGATCGCAAACGTACTGTTTGTGATAACCCTGATTTGATATTGTAATAATGTATATTAACTATGCACCACTTTTGTCGTGCAACCTACGCAAAGTTCCAGGACAAAGGCGGCTAGTGCGTGATATTTTCGTGGACATTTACTTTCGACTCTAGAGCCCATTCGCAAGGTTTTGCTTGACTGATATACCTCATAGTTTGGCGACACTACGGCTGACATCCATTCTAGAACAGGTCATGCAAGTGCGTTCTTCTAGCGCAGTGCTTCGAAAGGCTTCACCTGTATAAACCAGCGCATCGAGTGTATGACACTTAAAATCTCCAGAAAGTTCTTGTAGCGTGAAAACAGAAAGAAAAAAAAGCCAGGCCTTCACAGAGCGCGCAGCACAGTGACGGCGAAAGCTGACAGAGTGGCCTTGCAGAACATTTTCTGAACTGTTTTAGGGTAACTACTACAAGCCCACTTGATGGGTACCCACTACGTCATAAGTATTCATCATTTTTGTGTAGTAGGCAGGAATTCACTATGCCATCCTTCGTCATTCTTCGAAGAAGCGTGCTGCCCGCTGCACACAAGCAATAAATTTTTCGCAATTTTTCATGTTGAGGCTGACGACGATGAATAATTATGTCTGAATACTTCGTCAACAATAACAAGGTCAACACAAACAAGAACAAACACTTTTGTACTGAGCTAGAGCATTTGGCGACGACCTGGTACCTAAATTCGCATTGTGTGACACATGATTTTCGTTCCTTGTTTGTTGTTCTAAAACGCTTTATCGCGAATATAAACATGATTTATCCTGGGCATCACCCCTGACAATGGCAATTGTTTGCAATGGAGTTCCAAACACCACCGTGGCTTCGTAGAATACTGCGCTGACACGCAGAGTACCTGGGTTTGATTCCCATCATGCCCTAAGGCATAGAAATTGCTGAAGAAGGAATCCGAAATATTTTTTTGACATCTACATCAAGAAAAGTATCGGGCCTGATCAGATCCCCAACGAGTTTTCGTACAGAAAAGCAAGTTGGGTTGCGAAATACCTGAAGCTCAATTTTCAGATATCGCTCTACACCGCATTCTTTCCGCGTCAGTGGAAGCAAGCGCAGATCATACCTATACACAAGTCTCACTGTAAAACGATGTTAAAAACTACAGGCCGATTTCTTTGATTTTTACTTACTCGAAAGTGTTGGAACGCATTGTTGCTAATCGTCTGATGACATACCTCGACCATGAAAATCTGCTACACCCCCACCAACATGGTTTCCCGCAAAGGTCTATCAACTATTAGTCAGCTAATCGAACTACTGCACAACTTCACCCAAACCATAAACTCTCGTAGTCAAACAGATATCATAAGCTTAGATTTTTCTAAAGCTTTCGGCAATGTGTCGCATACTAAATTACAACAGAAGATTGCTGTGATATTGTCACGGCTAAAGGCCGGGCAAGAGGACGACGAAGTGATGAGCGTGGACAGCACCCACGGTTGCTACGAGAAAGATAACGTCAAAGCGGCTGCTCCTTTGTTTTGTTAATACAGACCTAGTTTTTCCTAATCGCCTCCGCGTCCTGTGTCCTGTTATTTTCACATCGCGACTTCGGTGGAGGTGCTGGAATTCTCCAACTGATACTTGGGACACCTTCGCTCCCTGGCACTTTGAGTACGCCACCGCAACCCGTTCCTGCAGTGGATACTTCTGTCCACCGCTACAGTCACCGACAGCGAGGCCTTAGTCCCGAGGATATCCCCCTCGAACTTCAGCAACACACCATGCCTGGAGAAATGGCTACTAAAGGGCCTTCAGTGCTTACTACTGAGCAGCCTTGAATTCCCGAGACCTTTCACGGTGTTGTCTATAAAGACGTTGAGGACTGGTTAGCCCAGTTTGCGCGAGTCGCCAAGGCCAACCGCGGGCCCACTGAACAAAAGCTATCGCGCATCTGCTTTGCTTTGGCAGACAGCGCTCGTACGTAATACGAGAACCATGAGTCAACGCCGTCTTCGTGGGATGAATTTCGGCAGCGAATTCTCGGGACATTCGGAAACACTGACCGCCGGAATTCCGCTCTGCAGCTCATCGAGGCACGCATACAAAAACTGAACGAGAGTGTCGCCAAGTTTGCGGAGGACATGACCCGCCTATTTGGTCGGGCTGACACCGAGATGCCTGAAGGTAAAAAACTCCGACATCTGATGAGGGGCGTCAAAGAAGAGCTGTTTACCTGTCTATCGCGACACCCGCCAACAAGCGTAGCGGAATTTATCAAAGAGGCTACGAAAATCGAGCAAGAACTGCAGCAACGGCGCCGATATCACAACTAACCAAACAACACATCTCCCAGCCTCTCTACTTTGACTGCCAGCAGTTAGTGTTCTCTGCGTGAGCTCATTCGTGAGGTCATTCGTGAGGAGATCCGAAACCTCCTTGTGACTCCGCAAGAAAATACCGTGGCTTGCGTTGCAGAAGTTGTGCGGCAAGAACTCCGCCAGGCATTTTCGCCGCCCGAATCAGTTTCAGACCAGCGGTCTGTGAGCTACGCACCGGCCGTACGTCGACCCCCTCCAGTGACGTACAACTCGATACCACATGCTTATCGCGACGTCAGCCAAGGGCCTTACAACGAGCCGTGGGCCCCAGCTTCTCATCCGCCGCTGCCGTATCCACTGTCTAACGTATTTATGCAAACTTCGCCGATGTACACTCCGCCGACATCTGCATTTTGGTCGCCAAGAATGCTCACCAGTGGACCATTCATTCGTAAGATGGACTTGTGGTGCACCGTCGACCGTCGACCACTCTGCTTCCATTGCAGAGAAGCCGGCCACGTTTTCCGCATTTGCCCATACCGTGACCATAGACATTAGAACTTTCTACAAACCTCCCCTCGTGCTTATTTCTATAACCGCCGTGACAGCAGTGCAGGCCCGCAAGCACACAACTTTATGTGCCGTATCGCCGACCCCGCTCTCTTTCTCCTGCACCTAACTCACAGCAGCACCGCAGTTACGCCGAGGTTGCCCGAGGCAGATCCTGTAGCCCTCGTCGGGAAAATAACAGCAGCGACCTTTGGGGAGAAGGTTGCTGCCCGTCGAGGTGCTATCACACCCCCAACATCTTCACTACGACGCGACACGACGGGATCGTACGACGGACGATACCAAGGACGATCCGATGTCACCGACATCAACGGAAATCGTTAGAGCCAATCTAGACATTTGTGTAGACGGACGCACAGTAACAGCGCTGGTAGATACTTGCGTGGACTTCTCTATTATCAGCCGTAAACTCGCCGACTGCCTAAAGAAAGTCAGAACAATATGGACGGGCCCGAAGATAAGAACCGCAGGGGGTCCATTAGTAACGCCGATGGGCAAATGTACATCTCGAAATCATATCGGCAGTTCAGATTTCGTTGCTACTTTCATAATTTTATCGGAGTGCTGCAAAGACATGATTTTGGGCATGGACTTCCTGCATGAATACGGCGCCGTTATCAACATTCCCGAGAGATCGGTTACGTTTTGGGTGGCCCCAGGTCAAGTTTAGGATTATCCCTGTACAGACCAGCGACGTAAACCTTTGCGCGTCTTCGACGACGACGTGACCATCCCGCCGCTGTTGAGTGAACGCGTGGCTGTGACATGTGATACATCGAGCAATTCTGAAAACATCGCCGAGCGAATTACAACACTGCTATTTAGCCATGGTTTATCTATCGCAAGAGGCGTCGTGAGCATAAAATGTGTGCACACGCACGTCCTTATTACGAACTTCAGTTCTGAACGCTGACATCTAACGAGGGGCACGGCAGTCGCGTACATGGAAGAGCTCGCCGAGATGACAGACTGCCTAACTCTTGAGAAAGATAATTGAACTGATCTGCCCCTGTACCTCTATATGTATATATTGGCACAAGTTTGCTGCAGGTGCAGAAGCAAAATATCCTACAGCTTATTAACCAGTTTGAAGATTGTTTCTCTTCGACGTCCAGGGTCCATCAAACGCCAATGACGAAACATCGAATTATAACGGACGACATGACCAGACCCATCAGGCAAAACCTGTACCAGGTAGCTCCGCGGGAACATGAAGCCATCGAAAACCAGGTTCGACAGATGCTTGAAGATGACGTTATTCAGCCGTCGAAAACCCCTTGGGCTTCGCCGGTTGTATTAGGGAAGAAAAAAGACGGCACTTTACGTTCCTGCGTGGATTATCGCAAGCTGAATCAGGTGACAAACAAAGACGTCTAGCCACTTCTGCGTATGGACGATTCACTCGATCGACTACGGCATGCGCGTTCTTTCTCGTCGGTGGATCTAAGGAAAGGGTATTGGCAGATAGAAGTCAATAAAAGAGACTGGGAGAAAACAGATTTCGTGACACCTGAGTGCTTTTTTGAATTTAAGGTACTTCCATTTGGCTTGTGCTCAGCACCGGCAACGTTTCAGCGGCTAATGGATACCGTACTATTAGGCCTCAAGTGGCAGACGTGCTTAGTGTATTTAGATGACGTCCTCGTATTTTCTGCCACATTCGACGAACACGTCAGACGACTGCACTCAGTATTTCAAGCTATCCGTTTCGCCGGATTAACACTTAAGCCAGAAAAATGCCACTTCGGCTTCGAAGAGCTTCTGTTCCTGGGGCATCTTGTCAGCAGTGAAGGTTTGTGGCCTGACCTTGAAAAAATAGCTACCAGTACGAAGTTTCCAGCGCCAACTGACAAAAAGGCGGTCAGACGGTTTTTAGGACTGTGTGCGTACTACCGACGCTTCATTGAGAACTTCTTGCGCATTGCCTCGCCGTTGACCCACCTTACCAAAGAAGACGTCGCATTTGTATGAAATGAAGAACAGCAAAAAGAATTCGAGGAGCTGCGACAACACCTTCAGAAGCCTTCTGTCCTCGTACACTTTGATGATGACGCCCCGACAACAGTGCACACCGACGCTAGCAATGTCGGCGTAGGAGCTATACTCATGCAGTAGAAAGATGGCGCTTTACGAGTAATTGGTTACGCGAGCAAAACTCTTTCACGTGCGGAAGAAAATTATTCGACCACAGTAAAAGAGTGCCTTGCCGTAGTGTGGGCCATTATGATGTTCCGCCCATATCTGTATGATCGTCCTTTTAATGTTGTCAGCGACCATCACTCCCTCTGCTGGCTGACAAATTTAAAAGACCCTTTAGGACGGTTGGTGCGCTGGAACCTGAAGCTTCATAAATTTGACATGACGGTGGTCTACAGATCAGGGAAGCGACTTTCAGATGGCGAAAGCCTTTCTCGTGCGCAATACGGACCTGCATGCAACGGCAGAAGATTACGATACAACCTTTGTCGGAGTTGTAAACACGGTTACTGTCGTACAGCTGCAATGAGACGACCCGGAACTGGAACCCACACTTCGTTTTTGGGAGGGTCACACTTCAGCTGTACCTAAACTGTTTGCGAGAGGGCTTTCGTCAGTTTTCTTGCGCAACGACGTCCTGTATCAGATGAAAGCACGTCACACGGAAACGACTACTTACTTGTCGTACCAACAACCCTATAAGGAGTGAAGTATTACAGGCATGCCACAATGAACCAACATCCGGCCATTTGGGTTACACGCGTACGATTTGCAGAGTGAGGCAGAAATACTACTAGCCAAGACTGGCGGCGACCGTTCAACACTATATGTTCGCACGGGCCTTGATTGCCAGCGCAAAGGAGTCCCCCCCCCCCCCCCCCCCCCGTCAATCCAGCAGGCCTCCTCCATTCTATTGACATACCTGTTACTCCGTTCGCTCAAGTCGGAATGGATCTTTTGGGCCCATTTCGTACCCCATCGGCAGGTCACAGATGAATTATAGCAGTTACCGACTACCTCACTCGTTATGCCGAAACCAAAGCTCTAGAGAGGGGCACGGCAAGTGAAGCATACCGATTTTTCGTGAAGAATGTGATGCTGAGGCACGGCGCTCCATCAGTGGTAATAACTGACAGGGGAACTGCATTCGCAGCCGAACTATTACAGACAGTTTTAAGACTTAGTGGCACATCCCACCGGCGAACAACGGCGTATCATCCTCAAGCGAATGGTCTTACGACGCGTCTCAACAAGACACTTGCGAATATTCGCTGCATGTACATTGATGTGGAGCACAAAAACTGGGACGAGATCTTGCCGTATATCACGTTCGCATAAACACGGCTCATCAAGAAACAACAAGAACCGCGCCGTTCCGCCTTCTTCAAAGTCGTGAAGTCACCACTATACTGAATGCTGTGCTGCCACACGAGTGCGAGAACGTCGAGACGGATGCTGATTATATCACCGAGCTTGCCAAAGAAGCCCGACAACTTGCACGCCTACGTATAAGTCGCCTGCAGGACTACAATTCAACACGGTACAACCTTCGTCACCGACTTGTCTCATACAAGCCAGGAGAAAAAGTTTGGATATGGACTCCTATTCAGCACCGTGGCATCTCAGAAAAACTCCAAAGACGATACTTCGGGCCCTATAAAGTTCTACGACGCCTCAGTGACAATAATTATGAGGTTGTTCCTTGTACTGCGCATTCACTAAGGCGTCGAAGGTGTGCTCCAGAAGTTGTGCACGTTGTTCGGATGAAACCTTATTTCTCCGAATGAACTCATGCGTTTCCAGTGAGTACGAACTACTTTGACTATAAAGCAGCGGGACGATGCTTTCTTGAATGGGAGGCTAATGCCACGGCTAAAGACCGGTCAAGAGGATGACGAAGTGATGAGCGTGTACAGCACTACCGGTTGCTCCAAGAAAGACGACGTCGAAGCGGCTGTTCCTTTGTTCTGTTAATACAGACCTTGTTTTTCCTGGTCGCCACCGCGTTATGTGTCCTGTTAATTTGATGTCGCGACAATATACAACAATGCTTCCATAACCCAGTGGTTTCATTCATACCTTCATGGGCGCCATCAATTTGTCCGTTAGGAAAGTTCACAATCTACCATGCGCCATGTCCTCTCAGGAGTCACTGAGGGGAACGTCTTGGGGCCTGTCTTGTTTTTATTTTCATAAACAACCTACCCAGTGATCTGGCAGTGTCGGTCAGGCTATATGCTGATGACTGTATATTGTATAAAGAAATACGTACATCCTCAGACTAAGTTGAGATCAACGCAAACCTACAAAAAATTTAACACTGATGAGTAAGCTGGCCAATCAAATTAAATTTAAATAAGACAGTCTACATGTGCGTGTCTCACAAAAAAATGTCTTTCATTTTCAGTATTGTATTGGCAACCACCTTTAGTGAAGGACAGAGAGATTAAATATCTTGGTTTATCAATTGCCCCGCCGCGGTGGTCTAGTGGTTAAGGTACTCGGCTGCTGACCCGCAGGGCGCGGGTTCGTATCCCGGCTGCGGCGGCTGCATTTCCGATGGAGGCGGAAATGTTGTAGGCCCGTGTGCTCAGATTTGGGTGCACGTTAAAGAACCCCAGGTGGTCGAAATTTCCGGAGCCCTCCACTACGGCGTCTCTCATAATCATATAGTGGTTTTGGGACGTTAAACCCTACATATCAATCAATCATTGGTTTATCAATTACGCATGACCTCCGCTGGGATACACACATCGACAATGTATCTTCTAAAGCCAATAAGGCTCTCTGGGCACTTAGGCGTAACCAAAGATATGTCTCTACAGATATTGAAAGCCTAGCATACAAAATGTTGATACCCCGTATTCTTGAGCATGCTAAAATTGTATGGAATCCTTATACACAATCGAATAAAATCGAACTGGACAGATTACAAAGGCTTGCTTCGAAGTTTATTTTTAACAAGTATAAGCGATGCCATTCACCTTCTGAGTTGTGCAAACGTGCTGACCTTTCCCCGCTCGAGGTCCGAAGCTCTCTCGAGTGACTGAAGTATCTCTGTGAAATTATACACCACAAGATAAAAATAATCAGGTCGAATACTTAAACTATGCACAATCAAACTTCTAGAAATTGTCATAGCATGTAAATTTCCCCGCCGTTTGCCCGAAATATTTGCTTTAAACTTAGCTTTTTCCCTAAAACCATTGCTCAATCGAACTTGTTACCCGATGACATTGTAACGTCGCCTATCTTAGACATTTTATGAATAGAAGTAATGACTACTTAAAGCATGACCCGATTTATCAAACCTAATTCCTCTTGTGTGTGCTTTTTGCAGCTTTAAGGTTGTTGTTTTTTTGAACAACTGTTTCCACCTTTTTGTAATTGTAGCTGTTCTCAAGTGTCGCATATATTTGTTGTATAGTATTGCTAATGCTCTGATGTTATACAGATATGTTTTATATGGTCATAGTGGGATATACCCGATTATACCATATTCTTTTTTTGCTGTAGGTACATTTCCATTATGTTTACGTTGTATTTTTCATTCCAGTATTGCCCTAAACAAGGCTGTCAGTATTATTAAACGAATAAATGAATGAATGAAAAGAAACAGTCATTAAAACAGAAAAAAAGGGACGCAAGCACAGCCATTTGTAGTATGTATTGTATAGCGATCGAGCGGTTATAAAAAAGTCGCGGCGTGGAGGAGGGAATGGAGGAGCGAAACGCCACAACATCTGTTCCTTCCTCAGTCTTCCAACCACCATGCGTAGCTTCCCAAAATTTTTACATGCGGAGCATGGTATACTAGGGGCTACTCATGCGCCGTCGCCATCCGCAGCGTCCCGTCCTCCTCCGCCAGCCATCCGTGCATCCATTCCTCCTCTCAACACAGCGCGCGCTGCACTCGCTTCTCCCCTCCGCGCACCGCGCGACCTCTAGTTGCGCAAGCTGGGTCGGCGCTCGCTATAAATAACTGAGTGTCGGGGCGCCCCACCCTTCTTCGGTTGGTTTGTGCGGTCACTCCACGTCCGATGTCGCTGGTTAAAATGTATGCTAACGAATCCGCAAACACACTTACTGATGTCCCTTCCAATAGCGGCAGCCATTGTGTTGGCGCAACCTCAAGCGATTCCGAAGATATTTCGTCCGTGGACAATGCCACGCTGAGAAGAGCTCGCAATGCGGAACGTAAACGTCGGCGTCGAGTGGAAGATCCCCAGCCCCGAGAACGTGAATCAGCTGCGAGACGTCAGCGTTGAGCGGAGGATCCCACGCGAAGCAGCTGCGATACGTCCACGTCGAGCGGAAGATTCCCAGCTTCGAGAACGCGAAGCCGCTGCGAGACGTAAGCATCAGCAAGAGAATCCGGACGGTGAAGCCGCATGCAAGTGTCGACGCCGTGAGGCCGATCTCGATGCCACCCGCGAGCACGAGCGCGCCGCGATAGCGGCGTTGCGAGCCAAGCAGTACGCCTCGCCCAACGCTCGCTTCAAGCGCGACTTCTTCGACCGAAGCTTCGGTCACAGCTGCAAGGTGAGTGATCGACTTTGGTTTGACAACAACTTGACGTGGATCGGCAACATTCAGAATAAACTGCACCGTTCCAAAGGGTTTTTTGTTTTTTGCGATGCGTTCGGAAGCGACGCCGACGAATATGCCGACTACGTCGCGTGTGCCACGTGCAAGCAGTCGTTGATTGCCGGTAGAATTCCATCGCTCAGCGTGAGTTACGGCTACCGCTACCCGCCCCGACGAGAACATCTACCCAACTTGAACGCTATCAAAGAACGGCTCATCAACTCTCGACTCCCGTTTATGAGTATACGGCGCCCATCCTACCGCGTGCCGCCGTGCAGAAGTACGTCGACGAAGCCGTGGAAGAATACCTGAAACAACGACCACAACGACGACCCTTCGTGGTAGTTAGCGACTTCAACGTCGATGCCATCAAGGATCATTGGGTGGTCGACTACATGGAGTCGCAGCACTCGCTGAAACGGGCAACGCACGACGGCAAACATCACCCGACCACGATTCGCGGGACGTGCATCGACCACGTCTTTGCAAATCTCGACCTTCGACCGCTGTAACCAGACCCACTTGCCCTTCACTTTACGGACCATAAAGCCATCTTGTTCAAAATACCCAAAGCTTCTCATCAATAAACATCGTCTTTCTCAGAATACGTGCCTCCGTGTTCACTCGTGTTCACTCGTGTTCACTCATAAGAAACAAATCACATTTATCGCAGTTCAACATATGTGCTCCGCATGCTAACCAGTGTTCCCACTCGGGAAACTGTGGTCATTTTTTTCCTGAGCAATGTGGCTGCCCCTGATTTGAGCAATATGCGTTCTGAAATTTTTAGTACAGCTGAGAACTGGCGAGAAGATGTCCCGATTTGTTAGTCGAAATGAAAGTATCAATAATTACGTTTATTGAATATTCAGTGTGAAGACAATCAAGGAACGTTGAATATTGCCACCATTGATGAACGAGCCGCTGTGGCTCATACCCGTTTTGGGCTATGAAGAAGAAGAGAACGCTTTTGTTGATTGGAGGATAGCAAAGGTGATTCCTATACTAAAAAATCCGGGTGGAGGATTAACAGTCAATAATATCAGACCGATCTCTCTAACATCTAACATAGTCAAACTAGTAGAGAGGGTCCTACATAGCCGAGTAAGTATCTGGATGGCAGACAATTTAGTAATAAAACCGAACCAAATCGGCTTTCGTAGAGATTTCTCAATTTGGTGTGCCCATGCTGATTTAGAGAGCCGAATACAGCTCGCACGTAAAAGAAGGCAATACGCTGCTTTAGTAACGCTTGACATAGCCAAGGCATATGACAGTGTGGAGCACTTCATATTGTTAAATACGCTAGAGAGATTGAACTTCCCACAATATTTTATTGAGTGGGTGGCAGAATATTAAAATCAAGAGAATTCTACTGCGTCAAGGATGGATGTTCCTCATCTAGATTTAAACAAACGCGCGGAGTTCCCCAAGGAGCAGTCTTATCTCCAATATTATTTAATGCTTTAATGAGCACAATTCCAACAGATCAAGAAGTTACTGTCTACATTTATGCTGATGACATCGCACTCTTTGCTGCTGACTGTGGTATTTACTCAATACAACTTAAATTACAAAGATATATTAACATGTTAGAAATTTGGTTGCAGTCGATTTCGTTATCGTTAAATGTCAACAAAAGCGCGCTCATGGCGTTTCCGCTTGCAGAACCAATTTCAATTTCAATTCTATATAAACAGAAACCCATCCAGCAAATAGACTCCATAAAATATTTGGGAATCATTTATAATGACAAACTTAACTGGAGTCCACACATAGAGTATATAACTACCAAAGCACAGCAGGCTTCAGGCTTACTACACAAGCTAAGTAACCGGAAATATGGGTTACGGAGGCACACCTTGATGACGTTGTACAGGATTTATATGCGCCCCATCATGGAATTCGGCCGCATATTATTCTCGGGTGGCCCTGCTTATAAAACGAAACCTCTAGTTGTCTTGGAGCGAGAAGCATTGCGAATGTGTCTGGGACTCCCTAGATTTGTGGCTATCAACCAGGAAGCGCGCCTGCCTACACTACTTTGTCGATTTCGAATTTTGACCGTACAAGCATTTTTAAAATTTTATAGCTTACCGGCAAGAAGATCTCAATATGCTTTTATCGCAAACCCAGACGCCTTCTTTCTTGCTCATTGGCCACGGTTTCACACACCTCAGATAATGTTTGTACAAAAAAATCTACAAAGTATAAATGTGAACATTAGAAATATAATTGAGACTAATGACTCGAATTGTGATATTATTGAGTATGATGATATATTCCCCCAAAACGCCAAATTACAATCCCTCAAAATTTTGAATAACATATTATTAGATTACTTGGAGCATGCAGAAACTAAAAATATAATAGCCACAGATGCTTCCGTAAATAATCAAAAGGCAGGTGTAGGCATTGCCTCTGCTTTGCTTGAATGGTCCTTTTCAGCGAGACTGCCTGATTTTACTCCAGTTTTTGAAGCGGAGCTCTTGGCGATTATTTTAGCTCTTCGAAAACTTACATCAAATCAAAACAACGCAGTCATAATGACGGATTCTCTTTCAGTTTGTGCAGCTCTGACAGCTTCAGAGAACTCTCGAATTCTAAGCACATTCAAAACATTAGTACCTCTGCAGTTGAGACTCCTGAGATTACTATGGGTTCCGGGACACTGTGGTTTAAGATTAAATGAATTGGCCGATTCCTTAGCACGAGCCGCACTTGATGGGCCAGTTTTGTCCATTCTGCCAGATGTTGAATATATCACGGCAATAAGATATCGAAAATCAGCAATCTCCACTGATACGATAGTGAAAGTAACTACATGGACAGACTATAACCACCTCATGTTTCCATGGCAACCCCACTGGAGTCAGTCCAGAAATCTCGAAGTCCTAATTACTAAATTTCGATGTCGTGTCCCCCCCCTAAACCTGTATCTACACAGAGCTGGTCAGACAACATCGCCCCTCTGCGCATTCTGCGGAGAAATGGAATCACTAGATCATTATTTTTTGTATTGTCGCCGCTACGAGATACTTAGAAAAAGGTTACTAGTTATGCCATTTCGGAAAATAGGCCTTAGATTGACGGCGGAAACGGCGCTAAGCTTTGGCGCCTCAGCTTTGGGACATTGCCACAGGGATGCTTTTAATGCCGTATGCGATTATATTCAGGCAACCAAGCGTATACCTTTGTGATCTTCAATCAAAAAATTATTTATTACTCCCCAGGGCAGAGTGAAGTAAACGCAGCTGAGTGGTAATCATAACACCTCAAATCTCAAAATTGCTCAACTTGATTTTTTTTCGTTTGCTCTTTTTATGTTGTTTTTATTTTTACATTAGTCTTATTATAATACCAATTCATTGCACATAGTTAAAATGATCACAGAAAAACTGCACTACACTTTCTTGGCCAATCCCCCTGAGTGGGTATGAGCCAACCTCCCAGGGAAACAAAACAAAACAAAACAAAACAAATGCTCTGGTTCGGGTGAACTCCTGGCTGCAGGACTTGTTTTTTGCTCGCGACATTACTGGTGGAGACGCTGGGTACGTGTACTTCGGCTGTGTCGGCCATCGTGGAGACAGCTACATCTCCCAGAGCAAGACGCAGCCGCCGCCTGCGTGGGTTACCTCCTGAATTTGGTCCCTTGACATCGACAACCAGAAAGATGGCAACTACGATGACAAGCCAGGCGGTCCAAACCAGCGATGCCCATGGTTCTCTTCTCGCCCATGTTTTTCATGCGCCACAGACACCAAAGCCGTTCCATGGAGACATCTTCGAGGATGTTGATGACTGGCTCGACCACTTTGATCGAGTTGCCAGTATCAACGAATGGGACGATGTTGGCAAGCTGCGCCGAGTTTACTTTTGCTTGGAGGATTCTGCGAAGACGTGGTACGAGAACCACGAGGGCTCCTCTGCAACCTGGCAAGAGTTTAGCCGTCAACTCCGTGACGCCTTTCGGAACACCGAGAGGAAGGAGAGGGCTGAACAAGACATATCCTGCAGAAACCAGCGGCTAAACGAACGAGTATCCATGTTTGTCGAGGACATGCTTCGGCTCTTCAAGCGCGCGGGCCCTGCCATGCCCGAAGAAAAGAAGGTGAGGCATTTGATGCGCGGAGTAAAAGAACAGCTTTTCGCTGGGCTCGTGCGCAGTCCACCAACGACAGTCGCCCAGTTCATCAGTGAGGCGACCACTAAGGAACGTACGCTGCAGCAGCGGTCATCTCAATACGAACGCCAGATCCCGGCCACCGCATGCTCTATCGGCTCTGACAGCGAGAGACAGGCCCTCGCAGACTTCATTCGAAGTATTGTTCGGGACGAACTGCGACAGCTTCAGGCGGTCGGATCCCATCAACCTGTGTCTGCCCTCGCGGATGTAATCAGACAAGAAGTCCGGCAAGCCGGCACACCCCTGACCCCAATCACACCACCAATTCCCGAGGCGCCAGTCCTGACATACGCAGCGGCATTGCGATCCCCTGCGCCACCGGCTACAGATCCTCCTATGCGGCCCAAGTACCAGGCTATGCAGTCATTCCACGCCACTGCTTCGAGCCCGCCTCACGGCTCAAGGTTCCAGAGCACACCCACCTATCTGCAGTCTAGCTCAAGACAAAGTGGTAGCAAGGCAGGCACGTGGCGCACCTCGGATAACCGTCCGCTCTGCTATCACTGCGGCGAAGCGGGTCACGTATACAGGAACTGTCAATACCGGCAACTAAGTCTCCGCGGCTTCCATCCTGATGCTCGATGCCCGCGCTACGGTGAGCGCCCCCGCGAAATCGAAGCCTATCTCACGGGCTAGTGAACACCTTCGACTGTTCAGCACCACCAGTCGAGATCACCGTCGCCTCACCGGTCTACGTCACCCAGTTTGCCCTCATCGTCTTCCGCTCCTTTCAGGAGCCGGTCACCAAGTCTCCGCAGGGGAAACTAGGAACGGCGACTTCTGGGAGTGAAGTCGTGGCCCGGCGAACTGTAAAAGACCCTCATTCAACGCAACAACCAGACGAGGACCATTCCGGTTTTGCTGTGTTCTCTGATAGCAGAAAGATCGTTTCTGCCGAAATCGCCATCTTCGTCGACAATCATGCTGTCAACGCCCTCGTCGACACCGGCGCCGACTATTCCGTAATGAGCGCCACACTGGCATCTGAACTGAGGAAGGTTACCACACCATGGCAAGGATCCCAGTTGCGCAGGACAGGGGGCCATCTGGTGATGCCTACCGGTATGTGCACGGCACGCATTCGTATACGTACGTCGACATTTGCAGGCTCTTTCCTCGTATTGCGCGTGTGCTCTCGGCCAGTCATTCTAGGAATGGACTTCCTTCGTGAATACGGCGCCGTCATCGACCTCCGTGAATTACTTGTGTCGTTCGAGGATCCCTTTTGCGCTGCAACTGACAGTACACCTTTCAGGAAAAGAGCACTTCGTGTTACCGACGATTCTCTGACTCTCCCACCTCGAAGCAGCCTCTTTGTCGAAGTAGAATTGGGACAGGACATGTCTGACGCGGTAATTGCAGAGGCCGATTTGTCTCTCCTTATTTCACGACAATTCTGTGTTGCCCGAGGAATCATTCAGCCTAGCAATAGGCATGTTCACCTGCTGGTCACGAACTTCAGCGACGAATATCGCCACCTAACGAGACACACTGATTTGATTGATATGTGGGGTTTAACGTCCCAAAACCACTATATGATTATGAGAGACGCCGTAGTGGAGGGCTCCGGAAATTTAGACCACCTGGGGTTCTTTAACGTGCACCCAAATCTGAGCACACGGGCCTACAACGTTTCCGCCTCCATCGGAAATGCAGCCGCCGCAGCCGGGTTTCGAACCCGCGCCCTGCGGGTCAGCAGCCGAGTACCTTAGCCACTAGACCACCGCGGCGGGGCTAACGAGACACACTGCCATTGCATATTGTGAAGAACTTGCCGATGTCGATGGTTCGCTCACGTTAGCTTTATTTTCATCGAATGGCCACCCTGACGAGGCGTTTGCGAGGACTCTCGACGTAAACGAAAGACTACCTTCGTCTCAACGAGAAAGCCTTTTGCGTTTACTCGGCTCATTTCAAGACTGATGTGCCACTACGTCAAAGGTTAAACAGACACCACTTGCTCAGCACCTTATCATCACGGAACCCACCGAGAGACCCATCCGACAACACGCCTATAGGGTGTCGCAAAAAGAGCAAGACGCTATACGTGACCAAGTCCAGCAGATGCTCCAGGACGACGTCATCCAGCCATCAACCAGTCCCTGGGGTTCGCCAGTTGTGCTAGTAAAGAAGAAGGACGGTACGCTGCGTTTTTGCGTTGATTACCGTAAACTGAACAAGGTCACCAAAAAGGACGTTTATCCTCTACCCCGGATAGATGACTCGTTGGACCGTATACGCAACGCTAAATATTTTTCTTCCATGTATTTACGTAGCGGCTACTGGCAAATCGCAGTGGATGAGCGCGACCGCGAAAAGACGGCGTTTATTACTCCCGACGGCCTGTACGAGTTTAAAGTGTTGCCTTTCGGTCTATGCTCAGCGCCAGCTACTTTCCAAAGAATGATGGATACGGTTCTCACAGCGCTCAAATGACAATCATGTCTTGTTTACCTTGATGACGTCGTGGTCTTTGCAGACACATTTGAACAACACGTCCAACGCCTTCATGCAGTACTTCAGGCAATCAGAACAGCGGGGCTTTCTCTCAAACCCGAGAAATGTCATTTTGGATATGAAGAACTGAAGTTCCTTGGTCACGTTGTGAGCCATGCCGGCATCCGCCCAGATCCGTAGAAAACCCGTGCTGTTGCCGCCTTTCCCGTGCCCACAAATAAGCGCGACCTACGCCGATTTCTGGGGCTCTGTGCGTATTACAGGCGCTTTGTCAAAAACTTTTCGAAGATTGCTGAACCCCTCCACAAGCTTACAAAAGACTGTTTCTCGTTTGTTTGGGGTCGCGATCAGTGTCATGCGTTCGACACCCTCCGAAACCTCCTCCAGGCTCCGCCTGTACTGGGTCATTTTGACGAAAGCGCTGACACGGAATTACACACTGACGCCAGCAACGTTGGACTAGGAGCGATATTAGTTCAGTGGCATAATGACGTAGACCGCGTGATCGGTTATGCGAGCAGAACGTTATCCCCAGCGGAGAAAAACTATTCTGCAACCGAGAAGGAATGCCTCGCTGTTGTCTGGGCCATAACAAAGTTCCGCTCATACTTGGATAAACTTTTATTTTTGGATTGGATAAACTTTTATTTCCGCTCATACTTGTATGGCCGCCAATTCAGGGTAGTTAGCGACCACCATTCCCTTTGTTGGCTCGCAAATCTCAAAGATCACTCAGGTCGTCTAGCACAATAGAGTCTTCGGCTACAAGATTTCCATTTCACCATCGTCCACAAATTTGGGCGTAAACACACCGACGCCGACTGTCTCTCCCGTGCACCGGTCGAAAATGCCAACACTGACCTTGAAGACGACGACACTTTTCTTTCTGCCGTATCAGCAACCCCCTTGGCTGAGCAACAGCGTCACGACTCGGAGCTTATTCCGCTCATTGACTACCTGGAAGGACGCAATTCCCACCCTCCTCAAAGCTTTGCACGCTCGCTTTTCTCCTTTTGTTTCCGCGATGGAGTGCTTTACAAAAAGAACTTTCATCCTACACAAGCTATGTGTCTGCTTGTTGCGCCAACTACGCTTCGTGGTGCCATTTTACGTGCGTGTCATGATGAGCCATCGTCCGGACACCTCGGCTATACGCACACGCTGCAACGGATTCAACGCTCCTACTACTGGCCACGTCTCGCAAAGACTGTGAAGCACTACATTCGCACATGTCGCGACTGTCAGCGACGTAAGGTTCCACCTTTACTACCAGCGGGACTACTGCAACCAATAGGCCCACCAAAGGCGCCCTTTCATCAGATTGGCATGAACTTGCTGGGGTCATTCCCCACGTCTTCGTCTCGAAACCGGTGGATTGTGGTCGCTACCGACTACTTAACACGCTACTGTGAAACGAAGGCGCTTCTAAAAGCAACCGCAGCAGATGTCGCCCAATTTTTCGTGAACAGCATCGTCTTACGTCACGGTGCTCCAGCTGTCATCATAACTGATCGTGGGACATCTTTCACCGCAGAGATGCTGCAGGAAGTCTTGCGATTAAGTGGCACGGAACATCGTAAAACAACGGCTTACAACCCGCAAGCAAATGGGCTGACTGAACGACTCAATAAGACAATTACAGACATGCTGTCAATGTATGTGGCCATCGATCACAAGAACTGGGACGCCATACTTCCCTACGTAACTTTTGCGTATAATACTGCTGTTCAAGAAAGTACCGGTTTCACACCTTTTCGTTTAGTCTACGGTCGCGAGGTCACGACGATGCTCGACGCCATGCTCCTGTCCGACAACTTAGGAATATACCGCACCGATGCCGCCAAATTCGCGCAGTGTGCAGAAGAGGCCCATCAAATTGCTCGTCACCGTATTCAACATCACCAAACCGCAGACGCACGCCGCTACACTCTTCGTCACCGTGAAGTTATTTTCAAGCCCGGTGATGAAGTCTGGGTGTGGACCCCTATCCGACAACGTGGCCGTTCAGAAAAGCTTCTTCGCCGCTACTACGGCCCTTACAAGGTCGTACGACGTCTCAGCGACGTCACATACGAGGTTCTTCCAGAAGGCACTTCGAGACGTTCCCGTTTCACCATGCGAACTGAAGGCGTTCGCGTTTCACGGCTGAAACCATTCTTTTCGCGCTGTGAATCGCCAGTGAGTGACTAACTTTATTCGTCTGTCCCTTACATTCTTTCCTATTTTTCTTATTTCTCATTTAACTCTTGGCTCCACAACCAACTATGTTATTCCGCCTTACGCCATTCATTTTGCTTGCATGGCAATTTTCATCTCATTTTTTTTTGCCTTCATGGACATCATCGAGACGATGCTTCTTGGGAGAGGGGGTAATGCCACCATTGATGAACAAGCCGCTGTGGCTCATACCCATTTGGGGCTACGAAGAAGAAGAGAACGTTTTCGTTGCTCTGGTTTGGGTGAACTTCACACTTGAGTATTCAGTGTGAAGGAACTCAAAGCATGTAGAGTATGGAAAATTTGATTTGTCATGAGTAGGTTATAAGTGCGAAGCAATCAGTGTCCACGAAAAGGAAACATGCCAATAGCTGGGATCGCACCTGAAACATTCGAATAACACGTTCGATGGTTTACCTTTGACTGAGCTACGGCGGTGACAGTCGTCCTCTCGCATTTGTCATTGGGTATATTTGTGCATTTGCACGTGGGAGTAAGTGTTAGCGCTGTATAGAGTAATTTGTGCTGTATAATCACTTGCGCTAGGATTACGAATTTAACAAAGAATAAAAGAAACTTACTCTAACAATGATGCAATCCTAATTTCGAGTCAGCAAGCGCAACTGGGCATGTGAGCCGGGAGATTTTTCACTGCGCTCGTTCCCTCGGTTAGGGCGAGGAATACAACGAGAGACGACGCTCTACCCACGAACGAGCGCGGAAGAGCTCACACGCTGACATAAATTGTTATTTGACCTTAGTGTCTCTTTGCTCCTTCGAGTACATGACATTCATGTAGAGTTTCTTGCACAGCACTTCCAATAAATGCTCTGGGTACATGGTAGAAGATATGTTTCCCTATAAGGAAGTCTGAGTTAAGTATTTATGAACAAAAAATTCTAATATTTATTTTAGATGCATCTTTCTCTATTTTATTCGCATTTTTTTGGTTCCGGACAAAACGATTTTTCGTTCACAACCACTGACGCGGATGCCAACACTGGAATTTCGTTTCGTGAAACGATATCTTTATCAATATCGCGTTAAATAATAATATATTGTGTCTTACGACTCAAATAGTCCGGGCGGATTTAGTAGATGCTTTTATGTTGTAATAATTGGCCCACATACAAGATAACGAAAGCAGTTGCCTCAGATTAGCTTGAATCCATTATTCTATGAGGCTTATTTGTTTGGCATTTTATTATCGATAAATGATCATAAAATAAGAGATTACCTAAACAATATGATACCTATTGATTGATTGATTTGTGGGGTTTAACGTCCGAAAACCACTATTTGATTATGAGAGACGCCGTAGTGGAGGACTCCGGAAATTTTGACCACCTGGGGCTCTTTAACGTGCACCCAAATCTGAGTACACGGGCCTACAACATTTCCGCCGCCATCGGAAATGCAGCCGCCACAGCCGGGATTTGATCCCGCGACCTGCGGGTCAGCAGCCGAGTACCTTAGCCACTAGACCACCGTGGCGGGGCAATATAATACCTATTGTACAACAAGTCGAAAGTTTTCTTACAAAGTGCTCTATCACAAGTCGCACGTCATCCAGCACGTTTCAAGGTGGCATAAAATGTGTGTAAGGACTAATTTTATTGGTATGGACTGATTACAGTGCTGCTTGAAATTCGGCGAAGTGTTTGAAAAACATTAATTTGTGCATGTTGGCACGCAACAAGTAAAGTGAGTCCCGAAGGACCTACTAAATCTATTCATCCCTCCATTCATCCGTCCATCCATCTGTCCGTCCATCCGTCCGTCCATCCATCCGTCAATCCATCCATTCATCCTTCCATCCATTCTTCCATCCATCCTTCCTTCCTTCCTTCCTTCCTTCCTTCCTTCCTTCCTTCCTTCCTTCCTTCCTTCCTTCTTTCCTTCCTTCCTTCCTTCCATCCATCCATCCATCCATCCATCCATCCATCCATCTATCCATCCATCCATCCATCCGTCCGTCCGTCCATCCATCCGTCCATCCATCCATTCATCCTTCCATCCATCCATCCTTCCTTCCTTCCTTCCTTCCTTCCTTCCTTCCTTCCTTCCTTCCTTCCTTCCTTCCTTCCTTCATCCTTCCTTCCTTCCTTTATTCCTTCCTTCCTTCCATCCATCTATCTATCCATTCATCCATCCTCCATGTACGATTTGTTTCTTTTAAAACATTGGTTTAAAGAACGCGAAAGAAGAACAATCACTTGAGTTGTATTGACAAACTGCACTCTGAGAACTGTAACGAGACAAGTTCCACCGTCATAAGTGCATTATAAGCGGAGGAAATTAAGGTTTTAAATTTCATTTTTAAACTTCGCACGAAAACATTCGCGCTTGACGTCACAACATTTAAAAAGTCTTTGGAGTATTTACATCTAATTGATGCGAAGAAAATTTCTGAAATTTCTTATCCTAATTCTATCGCATCTACACAAGAAAATGTACACTATTTAAATTTATGGCAAGCTCTGTAAAACCCAGTAAAAATCTTTTAAATTTCTTACGTCATGGTGTTTTGTGGTGTTTAGCTTGGGAATCTGAAGTTGGCGTCAACACCCGCATTTTCATAGCGCGAGTTTTTTCGCTCACTAAGCGTCCTGTTGAGATAATGTTGGTTGCAGGATTTTGAAATTGTACAACATTATTACGCTGAAAATCGTTTTGCTCTTTAGGGGCACAGAAAGAAATTGTTTTTGAAGTGGCAAAGAAATTGTTACTATGAATCTATGACGTTTAATTTACGTCAAAGTATTAGTTGTCTATTGAGCCCACACATCATACGTGACCTTGTCATTCTGGCGAGAACAATTGTGCATCGTGTCAAGGCTCATGTTGGACCAATCGTTAGTTTAGCTTTCATTGTACGTACAGAACTCTTCTTTTTTCCCCTATCCCCAAGTGAAGCACTATCCGTGGCATTCCGTTACCTTTTCTGGCAGGAAACAGAGAACCTCCGTCCCCCCTCCTAAACTTCTCTTTAATTATAGGATTGTTCCCATCGAGCGATTGCAAACGTGCTCGATGGTATCACCATGATTTATTTTACATATAGGTAATGTAGGCATGCACCAATCTCGTCGTGCACCTTAAGCAAATCTCCAGAAAGAAGTCTACTTGGGGGAATACTTTCGTAGACATTTGCTTTCGACTATAGAGGCCATTTGCGACATTTTCTGTCACTAGCACTTGAAGTGTCGGCTGCAGTACGGCCAGCAGCATTTCCAGTACATGACATGTTAGAGCATTCTCATTGCGCCGTGCTTCGAATGGCTTCGCATGGATAAACCTACGCGTCCATTGTTGGAAACGTGAAATCTCGTGAAAATTGTGTCGGCGTGAAAGTGAACGAAAACAATTCGGCAGATATCCTGTATCTGGGATTCGACGGTATGTGAAACAAGCGGAGGGAAGGTGACCGTATTGCAATTTTTTTAATTAGCGACACGTCATGAAATGACGCAAATATATGTGCAAATGTTGCACGCACAGACATATGTTGAATAGTTGCAGATGTTTATATAAGCAGTTGTTCACACTTGCGAAACGAGTCCAACATGAACATTACTCCTAGCAACACCAGAAGCCTCTGTGAAGTGCTGATGCTCGCGAAGGTTGTGGCCTTGAAAACTGCTACATAAACCAACTTCACCGCACGGCAACTAACGACAATTGACGTTACTCAGACGTGACGGCTGTATCAAAGAAGGGCATATGAAATGCTTCATTGCCATACGGAATGCTTGGGTTCAATTCAAGCTGCGACCCTGACATATATTATTTGCATTTGTCGCATCGACGCAACCGATGTCGGGTATTTCTTAACGCTCGCGAGTTAAAATTGCCCATGTGTGCCTTGCTGTTCCTGGGTAGATTAAGTGTCAATCACCTGTATCACGTACTCGCATACCAGCAGCACATTCCCACCCTTAGTTAAGTGCCACTGTCTGGCGGGAAGTCTTGGACGACGTACGCGACGGTACTGTGACATTATTCATGTCTTCGCCAGCACGTCATGTTCATCATATCATCTTACCCTTCCATGCTAATTTTAAATCACGCCAAGTTAAGGAGATGACCAAGACGGCACCCAAACGTAAGCAGATAGATAGATAGATAGATAGATAGATAGATAGATAGATAGATAGATAGATAGATAGATAGATAGATAGATAGATAGATAGATAGATAGATAGATAGATAGATAGATAGATAGATAGATAGATAGATAGATAGATAGATAGATAGATAGATAGATAGATAGATAGATAGATAGATAGATAGATAGATAGATAGATAGATAGATAGATAGATAGATAGATAGATAGATAGATAGATAGATAGATAGATAGATAGATAGATAGATGATTCGATAAGAAATGCTTCGCAAAAAAAGCCCGGCCGGTGCGCAACGCGCAGCATAGTCACAACGAAAGCTGATGGAGTGGTCTTTCAAAACTTTTTCTGAACACTTTTTAGGTAACTACTACAAGGCCCCTTGCTGGGTACCCACTATGCCATGGATAGGCATTATTTTTGCTCAGTAAGCAGACACAAACTTTGCCATCCTTCGTCATTCTTTCATTAAGCGTGCTACCCACTGGACACATGCAAATATTTTGTACAATATTTGCGGGTTGGCTGACGACGATAAAATATTTTGCCTGAACATTTTGTCAACAAGAAGAACAAGGTCAACTATAACAAGAAAAGAATTTTTGTAAAGGGTTGGAGCATTCGACGACGAACTTGTAACTCAATTCGCATTGTGTGACGCCTGATTCTGGTTGCTCGTTTGTCAATCTCATACAATTTATTACTAATATAAGCACGACTTCTTTCTCAACATCATGCCTGCCTATGGCTGAGGTTTGCAAAGGAGTTCCCAGCAGAAACGTGACTCTTTGGAATACTGGGCTGACACGCAGATGACCTGGGTTTGATTCGCATTATGTCCTAAGAGTTTTACTATTTACCAGTTTTCTTTTTCTTATTGAGCACAAATGTGGTTACGGACAACGGCGGTGGACAGCTATGGCGCCCGGGATCCTTGCTATAATCTGATAACAGGTTTTGCCGTAAAATATTGCTACAGGTAGGTGGCCGGAAAGCATATTGTACACGCGCGTGTGTGCCTGACGAAGAGGGCGAAGGGCACTTGGTGCTCGAGATCGAAGTCGGACTGGCCAGTGCTGCAACCGCTGTTGAAAATACATTTTGTGAATAGCCTGCGTTGTACTCACGTAACAATATTTCCATTTGTGGCTGGTACACCTAAATCATTTTGGGTGGAATTTACCATATACAGAAATTTCTCAAACCGCTAATACGAAAAAAATTACATACTATTCGAGGGTGTCTTTCACACTACAGAGTATAATACAGAAATACCCCACGCCGTTTTACATACTGGTAGCCGTTGGATCGGTTACTGGACGCAGCGGATATTACACCCACGTGAAGTCGACTCCCACGAAAAGCCGGAATGCATATATCATAAATAACAAATTTTGTAGACAACTTTTAACAATTTATTACTACATATACTGTTGTTTTCTCAATAGAGCTTGTCAGTTGATAAGGCCAATCGAAGTCTTGTAAACGGCAGGTTGATGCCATTGTCTATGCAGCTATACGGTTTTAGAACTGCTTAAGACGTTGCAGCGTGTTGAGCGCGGCCAACACAGAGCTGAGTACGCTGATGAGGTCCCAGGGCACGTGTACACCTGGACGAGCCCCAGGTTGCAGCTCAGCAGGATGCCATCCTGAAACGAGAGGCGTTTTCTGGCTATCAGAAACTCGCTCTGATTGAGGATCTTCACAATCCTCCATGTGCAGCCAGATAAACTTCCCAAACAAGTTATTGCGTTTCATGTCTGACGAGGCGAAAATAATCTGTCTGATCAGATACACTAGAAGCATCAGGTGCAAATGGACTGACCGTTTGGAGCTCCAAGATGAAGAAAGATGTGCCCGAACTCGTGCCACATGGAGTGCTCCTTGAGAACCAAGCAGCCGTTGATCGCTCTGTACGTGCTCGCCGTGTCGGTGTACACCTGGCGATCACTTAGGATGGAGAGATAGTGCTGTAGGTTCTGGAACAGGTAGTATACCAACAGGCATAGGCTGGAACGGCTGGGGACACGGTAGGTGGTATACTCGCGCAGGCGGCGGCTCGATGGTCGAACATCTGAGACGTTGTTGGATTGTCGCTCTTCGCAGTATGAGGTTATCAGCATCGCCAACTGCCGGGCTCGACCACTTGCACGATGACCGAAATGAAGTGCCAAGTCTGCTGAATGGGCTCTCGTCGGACGCTGCATCGAGCCTCGCTCGGCTTACGTGGGCCTCGCTGGCGGCGGTTCTTGTAGAATCCAGCGAAACGGCAGAGTAAGAACAGGGTGCCTCACTGCTGTAATACGTGTCAGCAACAGGGCGTTCCTATGATGATGATGATGATGATGATCATGAACCTTCGGCTTTGCTGGCACTCGCCCACAAGGGGGATTGGCCAAGAACCGGGCGGCAGGATCATCAAGTGTGTTCAGTCAGACATTCAGGTAGTCTCGTAGCCGTAAATAATAACAATAGGCTAACAGGGTAATCTCTTTGTTGCCCTTATGTACTCGCACACAGCAGAGAAAACCTCCCTGTGGCTATAACCTAATGTAATCTCTCCGAAGGATAAAATTAGTTCCACGTTTATTTTTAAACCTAGCTTCTCAATTGGTTCAACCAGGTAACTTTTCCTTTGATAAGCATAACGTTTACAGAATAAAAAGAAATGATCTATTGATTCCGATTCCTTGCAAAAGAGACACAACGGAGATGCTGTTAGTTCAGCTTTATGTAGGTAGTAATTCAGATGCGGAATTCTGCATCGTAACCCGCTGATTGTAGTTTCTAACTGCCGAGATACACACCACTGTTTGTTCCAGCAATATCTTAGATGTACGTAGTCTCTGACTTTATCCAATGATAATTTTTTATTTCTTTGTGCAAACAAGCCTTTCTATATCTTAGTGCTGTTACGTAGGTGAAATTAGGTAAAATAGGTAAGATTGGTCCGCTTGAAGATGCTTTGGCTAACGAGTCTGCCATCTCATTTGGATAAATCCCGCAGTGGCCGGGTATCCATAACAAGTGAAATTTTTTCAGGTTTTCTGGTAATAAACTGCTAATCATACTCAATAATGTCAAATTTTTTGCTGTAGATAGTGCAGTGCATACTGAGAGAGAATCGGTAAGTATGACCGCTTCTGATTCGCTTGCAGGAAGTTTACGAAGCGCTAGAATTATAGCAAATAATTCAGCGATGAATATAGGCGTGTAATCTGGTAATCGAACTGGGAAAGGCCAGTCGAGAGGAGTACAGAAGATGCCTATTCCAGCCTTTTTGTTCAATACGGATGCATCCGTCGCAATAATGTTGTTTATGGACAGATGAGTCAAGTAATCTCCTAACCGAATATTTAAATATTGAAGGGGCAGTTGTTTTGCATTAGAGGGGAAAATATCATCAAATTTAATTTCAAGTTTTGAATTAGGTGTCTTCGTTATGCAAATCTGATAAATATTTACATTTCGAGGCTCTAGCAACGCTTGGACGAACCTAATTTGAGGGTAGTGTAGTCTAGACCATTGTGTTCCAAAGAATGCGGTTGGTTCTTGAATAAAAACGTATGAAGCTTGTCGCAGAGGCGAATTGTATATTTTTAAGAAAGTTTGAACTGTAGGTATTCTAAACCGAGATAACAAAGGTGGAAGGCGCGCTTCCACATACAAAACATTATTTGCCACAAATTTTGGGAGTCCAAGACACAAACGCAAAGCTTCTCTTTCCAATAATATTAATTGTCTCATCTTGTAAGCCGCGCTGCCTGAAAATAATACACACCCGAATTCCATAATAGGCCATACATACATCTTGTAAATCATTATCAATGAACTCCTACGCAATCCTATTTTTCTGTTTCCCAATTTGCGTAACCACCCCAAGGCACATGACGCTTTACAGCCAACCTCTTCTATATGGCTTTTTCAATTTAGCGTCCTATTATATACGATGCCTAGGTATTTCAGGAAATCGACCTGGGGAATGAGCTCGGTACGATACATCAGGGAAATGTTGACACAATCCTTAAAAGAGAATGGCCGAAGCGCGCTTTTTTTTTTTTGACGTTCAATGACATATGGATATTGTCAAGCCATCCTTCTAGCATGTTCATGTAATTCTGTAATGCCAGATACAATGAGTGCAGATCACTGTTTGTTGCAAAGAAAGCAATATCATCTGCATATACGGAAATTCGGATATCCTGATGAGTTGGAATGGAACTTAATAATTTGTTGAATAACACCGGATATAATACTGAGCCCTGAGGTACACCTCGTGTCTGCTTAAATTTTTTAGAAGAGCATCCATCCAAAAAGCAATAAAATTCTCTGTCTTTCACAAACTCTGTAATCCATGCTGTTATATATTTTGGAAAGCGATGGTCTTGCATCTGCTGGATTGAGATAGGAGATTCCACTTTGTCGTACGCTTTAGCTAAGTCTAGAGTGACTAGTGCACAGTATTCGCGGCGATGCCGAGCCAGCTGTATGCGACTTTCCAAATCCACATGTGCACACCAAATGGAGTATCCCGATCTAAAGCCAATTTGTCTGGGGTTTAGTATTGTATGTTCATTGATATAGTTTATTATACGGGCTTTTAAGACTCTCTCTACAAGCTTGACCAGGTTAGATGTCAATGAAATAGGCCTTATGTTATCCAGAGTAAACTCCATTCCCTGTTTCTTAAGTATCAGAATTATTTTGGAAAGCTTCCAATCAGCCGGAATCCAAGAATATTTCAGTGAATAATTAACGATATTACGTATTTCATGTGGCGATATTTCGTATAACACTCTAATCATTGTAGAGGTCACCCCATCAGATCCGGAAGCAGCGGGCGGTAAGCTCTTCATCACATCCGCCAGTTCAGCTAAAGATACCTCCTGGAAATCACAATCCACCCTTAATTTCACCATGAACTTTGGCATAATTGTCGTAAACCTGGTTTGCAAGCTTTTAGCAATATTTTTCAAAAATTCAGAGAGTTCGCGAGGAGACATAATGGTGGAATGACTGCTTTCTGTCTGTGGAATCATTTTTCTCGCACGTAAAAACCTGAAAAGCATTTTCTAATTTTTAGACTTA
Source organism: Rhipicephalus microplus (assembly GCF_013339725.1). Taxonomy (NCBI): domain Eukaryota; kingdom Metazoa; phylum Arthropoda; class Arachnida; order Ixodida; family Ixodidae; genus Rhipicephalus; species Rhipicephalus microplus. The sequence continues at coordinate 129,474,985 of NC_051172.1, read as the reverse complement.
GAGAGATAATTAAATTTATTCATATCATAGTCTTCTCTTGCTTTGCGCACTAGACGCTTAAAATCGGCGGCCATGAATTTATAATCACTCCAATTTTTAGTGCATTGGTTAATTAATAGCTTTTTCTAAGCTGCTTTCCGCTTTCTATACCCCCTGACACATTCTAGATTCCACCACGGACTAAAAGATCCCGCTGTGTTTGAGTTTACAGTAAACGTTGAATTTTTTAGTGATCGTTTCAACACCGCACATAGACTCATAGCCCTAAGGTCTTCCTGCATTTCCTCGCGAAAAGTTAACGTAGATTTTAAGTCTTTTTGCAATTTAGCATAATTTACGAATGAGCCAACTTTCCCTGCCAAACTAAACCTCGGAACTTAATTTCAAACGTAATGGGAAGGTGGTCGCTGTTTGTAGCCCAATCTAATATATTCCACGAGGATATGCTTAAAGTGGAGCTGGAAAATGTTAAATCAATAGTCAATTTAGAGTTACCTCTTACAAAAGTAGCAACGTGTGAGTTCAAGCAGGAAAAGTTATTATCAAGCGTCCATTCCCACAAACGTCTTCCGCATACATCAGATTTGAAGCCCCAAGACACATGGTGTGAATTGAAATCACCACACAGTACTATTTCTTTTCTGCATGAAGCTACCATAATATCGAGGCATCTCGTGTCTTGAACTCCTGCAGGAAAGTATACATTTGCAAAAGAGAAAGGCGAGCAGTGTGGTAGTGTTATGTCTAACACCAGAATTTCGTAATTCTTATCCGTACACTGATACGATATCTTGGCTCTGTGACTAAATTTAGTTGATATTAAGAAAGCCAGACCGCCACCTCTACTCGGCCGATCCAGCCGTATTAATCGATAATTTTTCATGTAAAATTTTTCACCGTTACCAAGCCAGGTTTCCTGAATGGCAATTATGTCGGGAGAAATTTGCGAAGAAATATATTGTAAATTTGTAGTTGCCGACCAAATAGACCGGCAGTTCCACTGCAGAATTTTTAGGGAACCTATTTTGATGCTATACCGGCAGAAGAAACTGCCTGATCTAGAATATCTTTTTTCAAGAAATCATTTTTTGAAAGGTTCTCAAAGAAGTCTTTCTTTGACAAGTATTTCTTGGGTTTTGGGTTCTGAGAAGACTTTTTAGAAGGGGGAGATCTGTTACGTTTCAAAGTTCTTAGAGATTCTGTGTCCATATCTGTAAAGTCTCCTGAATTATCTGTCACAGGTTCTGACTTTTTGAAGGTCCTGCTTTTGGAGAGATAGATCTATGATTGACTGTCTGATTTTCCTCCTCTGTACCTCTTGAAATCAACAGAGTGCGAGAATCCCGATTTTGCACAGAAACTGTACCAATGATTTGTGTCAGCTGTTGTGTCCACATATCAGCCAAGGCTTCAAAAAGAGTAGCTGCCAGACGCTGCATTGCCTTTTCAGTAGATTTTTCAATAGCCTCAGTTATCTACTTTGCGAGCGATGCATCCATTGCCGCTGTGTGCCGGGATGTTAGGCATGCGTAACCTTTCGATCTTTCATGCATTTCTGCTACCGCCTCCCTCCTAGAGTAACGCCTGCGTTCTATGATTTCTAGAACACCCATTTCTCTTTCTTTTGCATCACATTCAGCAGAGTCTGCAGGGTGCGCTCCATTACACAAGCAGCACTTCTGGTCATCGAATTTGCAATCGCAGCTGTCATTATTCTCTCCGCACAGACGACATCTAGCCTGTGATCTGCATCCTTTCATGCTGTGGCCGAATTGCCAACACTTTGAGCACTGCAAAGGTTTCGGGGAAAGTGGTTCTACTTTGTAGATTAGTGGCCATGCCTTAATTACTGTTGGCCTAACTCTTCCTACAAAAGTTACTATAACTGATTCAGTGGGCGATTTTGTTTTATCAGTTGTTCAGCTGCATCGATAGACTGAAACTACCCCAGCTACAGCAAATAAGTGAAGAATTTCTTGAGGTGCCAGACTCGTATCCACCTCATGGACTATGCCCTTCGTACATGCAAGATGAGCTGGAATAAACGGGCTCACCGGCTGTGCAGCAAATTCAGAGCAATTCAGGAGCTCTCGGACGCAATCCTGGTCTACAGAGCAGCACAGGATACCCCCTCGGCCGAACTGGCGGACCTCCGTAATCTTCTGGAAAAGCGACGAGGCTTTCTGAAGCTCCAGTTGTATCACCTTCGGATTCTTCATTGGAATGAAACCCCATTTGTAGGAACCAGAGCCACAGGGACGTGGCTATCTCCACTGCGTAGCAAGGTATCGAGCGGCCAATCCTTGACCGGTAGTGAGGCAAGCCAAGGGGAGTGCCCTTGGATGGGTGATGATAAAGACATCAAAATATTCTGACTTGCCTGACCTCCAAAAGGCTGCAACAACGTTTCCGTTGAGAGAAACTAACAAGAAATACTAGGAATGAAAAGCAAACCAAATCTTCTTCCTTATTTAAAAATTTATGAAACAACTGACAATCAAAGCCAACATTTTTAAAGAGTTACACTTGATGAAGATCGCCCTAACATGTTAAGCTACATCGATAGATAGGCTTTGAAGCTTTTTTTTTTGTTTCAACGTAGCTCTTATGCTTTTTGTGACGCATGATGGCTACACCACCAAACTAACATAATCATCACAAACATGCCAGCTGCTTCGTCATCCTTTTCTTCATCTTCTGCTTTGCTCCCACACGACGCGTGCCAAAATTCACCGGCGCGGTAGGCGAAAAGCGTTGATGGTTGAGATAACTAGTGCCCAACAGATAACTAGAGAAAGATAACTAGAGACAGAAAAAAGAGAGAAAAAAAGTAAGATGCATAAATAGATAAAAAAAGAGAGAAAGATCGAGTGAGATAGAAAAAAAAGAGACAAAAAGTGATGCCAGTGGATACGGCAACGCTCTCGTGACTATATCACCAACTGTTCCTTTGTTTGTGCAGGTTTGTGGCAAGATAAGTTGTTTTCTAAGTGATAACCTATTTATTATTGTGTTTCCATGTTCACAAAGAGTATTTGTGTTGAATGATGATTGTTTTGCCTTGGCTGACTTTCTATTCTCTCTCTCGGGCAACGTTCAAAGTATTCCAGGACCTAGTACTGAACAATTAATCAAGGAAGTGCTTGAAAAACAAAAACTATCGTTACCAGTTTACCAGAAATTCAAAATAAGCAAGCTTTTTTGGGTCTAGTATCCAAAAAATTCAAACCCGACTTACTGCAATAGAGAACAAACTAGTAAGCCTGGATGAAACTCAAGACAGGAGCGACAAACTTGAAGAACTTGTCAGCCGTGATGATTATGACATTCAGTACCTCGGATTACCGATTGACAACTTAAAGAGTCGATCTAGGAGAAACAATCTTATCGTCAGAGGCATAAAAGAAGAGGAGCACGAATCCGAAGAAGTACTGTTGAGAAAACTGAACGAAACTGTGTTCTTTAAGATTCTAAATGAAAATCTTACGTCTATCAAAAGAGTGCACAGGCTCGCTGAAAACACACTCGGTAGAAATCGTCCTATCGTCCTCAAGGTAATCGACTACAAAGTTAAAATTAAAGTCCTCAAGAATTGCTATAGGCTTAAAGGTACTAAACGCAAGGTCAGTGAATATTTCTCAAAAAGCGTTGCATAAATCCGCAGAAACCTCTGAAAGTCATGCGTTGTAGAAGAAATAAAAGGCGCGAATAGTAAGTTACTGTTCGATAGAAGAAAGGTTAACAAGGAATTGTTCGGGTGGAACGAAGCCACAAATGAAAGATACGCCTGCTACATAAACCCACTGGAGAATCATAACTGACCCAAATATTGTTAGAAGCATTTTAAATAAGTCCGAAAAACTGAAAGTGTCACCCTTGAACATGATCCTGATATCATTGTGCTAACTGACACTTGGCTTCATTGTGACATTTCGGACCCTTATGTTTCACCTTCCAGTTATTGTATTGTTAGAAAGGACCGTAGAAGGCGAGGTGGTGGTGTAGCCATCTTGTTTAAAGGAAAAATGACATGCCGGTTACAACCAAATCAAAGTAACATTGATGACATTGAGGCTATTTGGATATAGACTGAACTAATCTAACGCAAAGTTTTCGTGGCTGGCTTTTATAGACCACCCAAATCACCAGCACACGTGCTAGTTAAACTTCCAACCTTCATGGAATCTAATTTTATACGCCATAAAAACATTATTTGTGTCTGCGATTTTAGCTCACCACGCATTGATTGGCCTCCTTATTTCCCAAGCGGCACTGAGGTGATGAGTTTAAAAGGAATTGCCGGACTTTCCACTAAACGTTATGTGCGATGTGAGCAGTGTCGCATAGAGTTTCTTTGTCAAGCCGCTAGTGTATATCAGAGCAAGTGTATCGCATGAATAGCAGTGGAAGAGCTGCGGACTGGTGGTATATATATATATATATATATATATATATATATATATATATATATATATATATATATATATATATATATATATATATATATATATATATATATATATATATATATATATATATATATATATATATATATATATATATATTGTCACGTGATCACAGAACGACCACAACGTCTGTTCACAGGAGCAGCACTGGACGTCGAGCCGAACCGAACGTTAGAGCACGAGAACACCAACCGTCCTCTTCTTCTTTCACATCATGGCAGATACTCGCATTGGCATGGCTAAACCTCGTTCCATGCCTGTGACATTACCCCCCCCTCCCGCCCCATTCGAAAAAAAAGTACCACCCCGATGACCAATGCTGATTAAAAGTTAAAGTAGTCGCGTACACGCACAAAGACGCATGAAGAAGCAGTGTCAGGTGGCTCGGGGGTAGTGTGGCTTCATCCGCGACACATGAACAATGTCGGCCTGCTGGGAACATCGAGATCGCCGAGCTGTGTCTTCAAGCAGTATTTCGTAGTTGACATCGGTGAGGCGCCGTAGTACTCTATAAGGACCGAAGTAGCGATGAAGTAACTTTTCCGAACGGCCCCTTTGGCGAACGGGGATCCACAGCCAGACCAGATCACCAGGTTGGTAAATGACATGGCGATGATGGGAGTTGTACCTCTGCGAGTCAATTCGTTGTTGTTTTCGGATCCGCTCGAGTGCAAGCTGGCGGGCCGCGTCGGCGAGACGGATAAAGTCGTTCGCATCAGTAGTAATATCGGTCGTGTCAGGCAACAGCATGGCATCAAGCATCGTAATTGCTTCTCGGCCGTGAAGCAACCGGAAGGGAGTGAAACCCGTAGTCTCTTGAACCGCAGTGTTGTAAGCGAACGTTACGTATGGCAAAATTGCATCCCAGTTTTTGTGATCACGGTCGACGTACATAGATAGCATGTCAGCGAGCGTCTTGTTTAATCTTTCCGTCAGACCGTTGGTTTGTGGATGGTATGCGGTTGTTTTGCGATGAGCTGTTCCACTAAGTCTCGTGACGTCTTGCATCAATTGGGCTGTGAAGGCTGTTCCACGGTCAGTGATAAGAACTGTTGGCACTCCATGGCGGAGGACGATGTTGTTGATGAAAAAATACGCAACCTCATGGGCGGTGCCTCGTTGTAGGGCTTTCGTTTCGCAGTACTTCGTTAAATAGTCAGTAGCGACTACGATCCAGCGGTTGCCATCATGTGACTTCGGGAAGAGCCCAAGCAAGTTCATGCCGATTCGTTCAAACGGTTGTGACGGGGGTGCAACAGGCTGCAATAAACCAGCAGGGCGCACAGGTGGGGCTTTACGGCGCTGGCAGTGATTGCACGGTTTAGCGTAATGCTTGACATCCTGTGTGAGCTTTGGCCAGTAGTAGCGAGTCCAAATCCGGGCAAGGGCACGTGCGAATCCTAGGTGGCCGGAGGAAGGCTCGTCGTGGCAGGCAGATAGAATGTCAGCACGTAGCCCTGGTGGAACGACGAGGAGGTACTCAGTCGCATAAGGTTCGAAGTTCTTTTTGTAGACGATGTCGTTGCGGAGACAAAATGACCCTGAAAGTGCGAATGCCGATGGTGAACTCGAGCTGCGACCTTGAAGGTATTTGATAAGTTGTTGGATCTCTGAATCATTCCAGTGTTGTTGGGCCAAGTCAGATTCACTGACTGCACAAAGAAAATGGCCATCGGTATCATCGTCCCTCGATGTCGTCGCGAGGGGTGCGCGCGAAAGGCAATCAGCATCAGTGTGCCTGCGGCCCGACTTGTAGACGACTGTAACCTCAAATTCTTGAAGGCGTAAGCTCCACCTCGCGAGGCGCCCTGAAGGGTCCTTGAGATTGGCCAGCCAACAGAGGGCATGATGGTGCGTAACTACTCTGAATGGACGGCCATACAGATACGGTCGGAACTTCGTTATCGCCCAAATAACAGCAAGACATTCCTTCTCCGTGGTCGAGTAGTTAGTTTCCGCAGATGACAAAATGCGGCTAGCATAAGCGATGGGACGTTCAGCGCCGCCTTGCCACTGGACGAGTACTGCACCAAGACCGATGTTGCTTGCGTCAGTGTGAAGTTCGGTGGGGGCATCTTCATCAAAGTGCCCTAGTAAGGGTTCACTCTGAAGGCACTGCTGCAGCTGGGAAAAAGCGGCTCTCTGCTCTGGACCCCACACAAAAGGAGTATCCTCCTTCGTTAAACGGGTAAGGGGTTCAGCGATGTTGGCAAAGCTCTGGACAAAGCGCCTGTAGTAGGCGCAGAGACCCAAAAACCAGCGCAAATCCCGTTTGTTCGAAGGTGGAAGAAATGCAGCAACAGCCATGGTCTTTTCTGGGTCTGGTCTAATGCCATCGTGACTGATAAGGTGGCCGAAGAACTTTAGTTCTTCGTAGCCGAAATGACACTTCTCCGGTTTTAGCGATAGGCCTGCGGATCGAATAGCGACGAAGACGGACTGAAGTCGTTGTAAATGTTGCTCTAATGTTTTGGAAAAAACAACGACGTCGTCTAAATACACGAGGCAGGATTCCCACTTCAGACCGGACAGGACGGTGTCCATCATCCTTTGGAACGTTGCCGGTGCAGAGCACAATCCAAACGGTAGCACTTTGAAATCATAGAGGCCATCGGGAGTTATGAATGCTGTTTTTTCCCTGTCACGTTCATCGACCTCGATCTGCCAGTAGCCGCTGCGTAAATCCACTGAGGAAAAATATCGGGCATGTCGAAGTCGATCCAGTGAATCATCTATGCGTGGGAGAGGGTAGACGTCTCTCTTCGTCACTTTCTTGAGCTTCCGGTAATCGACGCAAATCGAAGAGTGCCGTCTTTCTTTTTAACAAGTACGACGGGTGACACCCATGGACTGTTCGAGGGTTGGATGACGTCGTCGTCGAGCATCTGTTTCACTTGAAAACGTATTGCCTCTTGTTCTTTTTGCGACACGCGGTAGGCGTGCTGTCGTACAGGCCGTTCGGTAAGGTCCGTTATAATGCGGTGCTTCACGGTTGGGGTCTGCTTGATTTTGGAGGTGGACGGAAAGCAATCACTATACGTACGTAAATTATGCGTATCTGCTGTTGCTGCGCACAGGTAGCTGGCAATTCACGTCAACTGTATGGCTAATGCAGTGTTACCTTCGGCAGCAGTAGCAATCGGAGCGATAGTGGAACATTCTTCGTCATCGATGGCTTCAAAGTTCGCGATTGCTGTTCGCTTTGCCAAGTGTTGGTACTGGCCGCCGAAATTCGTGATCAGAAGCTGAGTCCTCCGATGTTTCAGTTTGACGATAGCACGCGCGACACAAATCTGCCGAGCCAAGAGCACCGAGAGGTTAGTTTCCGCGATTCCACTACTCTTGTTGTCACAGTCGCTCTCCACAGTTACCAACATACTGGCTCGCGGCGGCAGTGCGATGGTGTCGTCAGCAATTCGAAGTGTTGTGGTCGGCGCAACTGCATCCTTTCGTAGTGCTGTATGGTCGTTAGATAACGTTATTAGCAGGTCGCGAAGGTTAATAATGGCTCCATGCTCACGGAGAAAATCCATTCTGAGAATCAGGTTTTGGGAGCATTCGCGCAATACAACGAAGGAAACAATGTACGTCGACTCACGAATTCGGAGGCGGGCAGTGCACATTCCTAGCGGTGTCAATAGGTGACCTCCCGCAGTCCGGAGGTTGGTTCCATGTCCCCAAGGTGTCATTACCTTTCTTAGCTGTGCAGCGAGGTCAGCGCTTATAACAGAATAATCGGCACCCGTATCTACCAGAGCGGTCAGCGGGTGGTTGTCGACAAGGACAGAGATACGAGCAGAGACCCGTTTGTCGTCGATGGCACATGTCGGTGAAAGAATGTCGTCGGATGTCGGCAGGCAAATCGGGGGAGGGTCTTGTAACGGTCGATCAACAGCGGTCTCACCCCCAGAAGTCGCTGTTCTTAGTTTCCCCGGCGCGGGCTTGTGGATCTAGGCGATCTTCCTGCAAGGACGTCCGCAAAGGTCGATTGTTGGCCAGGTGACGTGGAACGCCGTGGAGATGGTGAGCGGGATTGGCGACGCGGAAGAGTAGAGGATTGTTGGCTTGCCAAGTATTCGGCGATAGCACGGGGTCGCTCACCATCTCTGGGTCGACGAGCATCCGGACGAAAGCCAGGAAGACCCATGTGCCTGTAGGCGCACTCACGGTAGATGTGACCTGGTTCACCACAGTGATAACATAGAGGCCAGTTGTCGGGAGCACGCCATACACTGGATTTCCGTGTAAGGGTTGGGTTGCCGTACTGCGGTGGTCCCGAGTAGAACGACGGTGCCGTCTGTAGGGTAGACGGACGGGACGGGTAGCCAACAGCCGTTGCAGGAGTACGCAGTGCTTCCGCGTACGTTAATAGCGGAGCTTCGGCTGGACGCGGGTCCGTCATGGGTTGGACTTCGGCTGCACGCAGAGTCGTCATGGGGTGCACCAGCTGCCGGACCTCTTCGCGAACGACATCTGTTAGAGCAGCAACATGGGGCGGAGGAGACACCACGTGCAGCTTTTGCAGCTCCTCGCGCACAATACTGCGCACGAGCTCCGTCTGGTCTTTTACAGTCGTGACGTCAGGTGTTGGCAGGGCCGACGACACTGACGAAAGACTGCAAGGACGCTCATACTGGTACGAACGCTGCCTTAGCATTCTCTTCATTGTCGTGGCTTCGCGGAGGAAATCCGCTACAGTGCTGGGAGGGTTGCGCACTAGTCCCGCGAACAGCTGCTCTTTCACTCCCCGCATTAGGAGGCGCACCTTCTTCTTTTCCGTCATTGAGGAGTCGGCTCGCATGAACAGCCGCGACATGTCCTCAACGAACATGGCAACACTCTCGTTCGGACGCTGGTTTCGGGAATTGAGGAGCCGTTCTGCTTGCTCCTTTCGGTCAGAGCTTCGGAAGGCATTTTACAACTGGTTCCAAAACTCTGGCCAGGTTGTCATAGTGGCTTTATGGTTTTCGAACCAAGTGCGCGCAGAGTCCTCGAGATAAAAGTAGACATACCGAAGCTTTCGCTGCTCGTTCCACTCGTTGACGCTGCCGCAACAGTTGTAGTCGTCAAGCCAGTCGTCGACGTCCTCGTAAGGGTCACCGTGGAACGGCTTCAGAGTTCGCGGGACGTTGAAGAACCATGGAGGAGGCAGCGTTGATGTTTCTTGGGTTTGCGTTCCCGCACTAGCCATAGTACTGCCGAGTTGTGGAAATGGTCCGAATTCAGGAGGTAGGCCTAGTTGTCGCCTGCTACGCCGTAGGTCAGCTGGTTCTTCCAAGTCGCGACTAGTGTCGGCACCTTTCTGCTGACTGCAGTGCATACAACAGTACCCAGCACCTCCACCAGAAAATTTCACGTGATCACAGAACGACCACAACGTCTGTTCACAGGAGCAGCACTGGACGTCGAGCCGAACCGAACGTTAGAGCACGAGCACACCAACCGTCCTCTTCTTCTTTCACATCATGGCACATACTCGCATTGGCATGGCTAAACCTCGTTCTATGCCTGCCTGTGGCAATATATATATATATATATATATATATATATATATATATATATATATATATATATATATATATATATATATATATATATATATATATATATATATATATTGAAATACAACGGTTGCATTGCAGCGATCTGTGCATACGAAGGGGGTTGGGCGCATGGTGGAGCACGGTGAGTGCTTTGGAACGCTGACATTTCTTCCCTAATAATTCCACGCAGATCGCTAGAGGCGGGTTGAGCGGGGAACGTTGTTAGAAGGAGGTAAAGTGTAGGCTTGCAATTCCTCACGAATTATGGCTCGAATGATGGATCGGAGCTCCATACTGTTTGCCAGGGGGTTCTCAGAGAAGTCGGGTCGTAGGCGGATTGACTGCAAGGTATCAAGCCGCTGGCATACCGAGGCGACGTCGGAAACCGTCGAAGGGTTGTGTGCGACGAGGGCGTTGAAAGCGGTAGGTCCGATACCCTTCAGAAGGTGCCGGACACGATCACTTCTGGCATGGTGTCGTCGATACGGCGGCAAAGTGCAAGCACATCCTCAATATAGGAAGTGTAGGACTCACCACAATGTTGAACGCGTTCTGCCAGTTTCTTGCGAGCAACTTCTGAACGGACGGTCGGTGTACCGAAAATGCATCGGAGCTGGTCTTTGAAGGAAGACCAATCGCGGAAGTCGCTCTCATGGTTCAGGAACACGTCTTGGCAACCTGAGAGACGTAAAACTGGACGCGTCCCAATTTCGATGCCTCGTTCCAGTTGTTGTAGACACCTACGCGGTCATAGTTGTCGAGCCAGTCTTCGACATCTTCGCCAGGCAGACCGGAGAGATTGGAGGCTTCCCGAGGGGGTTGTTGACCGGGCTAGGGTTGGCGGCTGTGGTTGCGCCGGCGGTGGTTCGGTTGGGCTTGCTCTGGGCCATGGTGCTCTGCTGGCGCAAGCGACGTCCCGAACGGAGCTCCAGGAGCTGGCTTTGGATGGAGAGAGGTCGAAGAGATCGGGAAGCACCTCCACCTTGAAATACAACGGTGCAGCGTGACGCTTTATTGAAGCAACAGCAAAATGGTACGATCATGAAGAGGAACGGGCCGAAGACTGATGATGGTTTATTGATGGATGAGGAAGGATGACGGACAATGAATTCTCACAATATATATATTATATATATATATATATTATATATATATATATATATATATATATATATATATATATATATTATATATATATATATATATATATATATATATATATATATATAATATATATATATATATATATATATTGCCGCGTGCATAGCTGCATTTAGCGGCGAGATAGGAACGACAACGAAGAAGGCGGTTTTGCTCGAGAGGCGCAGCGCAGGCAAGTGAAGAAGACGACAATCCTAGCGGCCTTCTCTGAGAGCGTCTCTATAAGTTCCACTGTCCGTGTTTTTAAATAAACCCCCTGTAATTTACAACCCGCGACACTGGTGGAGGAGCTGGGTACTACCACCTCATGGTCAGCACTCCTGTGAGAAGCCCCGAGTCCAGCCCTACGAGACAGCCACGCGTGGAGACGCCGGTGCACCGCTCAAGCCGTCGCCTTCAAGGTCTTCAACCGGAATTTGGCCTTCTAAAGGGAGCAACACTTTCGACAGCCACCCCTACTCAAGAAATGGCAAGGAGTCCTGCACAGGTGACGGTTCAGAATATGCGCATTCCTGAACCATTTCACGGCCGGCCGAACGAAGATGCGCAAGACTGGCTTGAGCAGTTTGAACGGGTAGCTAATCGAACTACTGGAGCCTCGAGGGGAAGCTCTTCCACGTATACTTCGCCCTTGAAGACGGCGCGAAGACGTGGTTTATAAACCGGGAGGCAACATTGACGACATGGGAGGAGTTTTGTCGTCGGTTTCTTGACACCTTCGGTAACGCGGACCGACGCGAAAACGCACAACGCCTTCTTGAAGGACGCACCCAACAGCTGCATGAAAGCGTCGCCATGTTCGCTGAGGATATGGTGCGTCTGTGCCACCGCGCGGACCCCAACATGCCCGAGGCTCGAAAGCTAAGCCATCTCATGAGGGGCGTCAAAGAGCAGCTATTTGTTGGTCTTGTGCGCAATCCACCGACAACAGTGGACGAGTTCACCAGGGAGGCCACCGCAATAGAGCGTGCGCTGCAGCAACGGTACCGACAGTCTGATCGCCCGGCCACCGGCACAGCTGCAGGCGCCGCCGCACTTACCGCAAACGACGAGTTTTCTCTACGCCACCTGATTAGACAGATCGTGCGTGAGGAGATCGCGAAGGAGAACGCAAAATACACATTGCAGTCACAGGCACCCCCGCAGCAGGAGTCCACGGTAGCCTCCGTCGCTGAAGTCGTTCGCCATGAACTTCGACAAGCGTTTGCCTCTCCTCAGCAGTATTCCGCTCCACCGCACCGTCCGAACTCGTGCACCTATGCAGACACTGTGCGTCGTCCATTGGCTCCAGAAGTATCCTACCAGCCGAACGGATACAGCTATGCAGACGCTGTTCGTCGACACACGCCCATGCCAGCACCGCAGTACATCGAGCCGTATCCTGTGGCAGCCTGGGCTCAGCAGGATTCTGTCAGGCGACCCTATATGCGGAAGACCGACATATGGCGCACTGCGGATCGCCGACCACTCTGCTACAACTGTGGAGAGCCAGGGCACATTTACCGTTTTTGCCCACATCGCTGAGCTGAATACCGCGGTAGTGCACCTGCAGCTACGCGCCGACAGTTTGACGAAAGCCATGCCCACATCGACGACGACCAGGCTGGCAGGCGGGAAGGCTCTTCTACCTTCCGGACGCGCTCACCATCCCCGGCTCGCTTTGGTTCACCAAGCCGCCGTAGTTTTGCCGACGCCGTCAGAGGTCGGTCTCCCAGCCCACGGCGGGGAAACTGAAAGCAGCGACCTCTGGGGGGAAGGTTGCAAGCCGTCGAATTGCCGAAAATCCCCCACTGCTGCCGAAACACGTGAGAGATGACGATAAAGACTCCGCCGAGAAAACTGTGACTGCCGACCTCGCTGTGACGATCGACGGCGTTGAAGTGACAGCCTTAGTCGATGTGTCGAAGCGGGTGCAGACTTCTCCATAATGAGTGAACGATTGGCAGACGAACTTAAGAAAGTCAGGATGGAATGGACGGGCCCATATATCCGAAATGCTGGAGGCCAGATAATGACTCCCACCGGAAAATGTACAGCAAGACTCACAATTGAGAATGCAGCTTTTGTAGCCACATTTCTGATCCTACCAGAGTGCTGCAAACCTATGATACTGGGAATGGACTTCTTAAGAGAGTACGGTGCTGTGGTTAACATACGCGATGGTGTGATCACATTCGCCGCTGACAAGTCTGTGACCCAAGATCCAGACCAAGAACCCAGGGTGTTACGTGTGGTTGACGACGACGTCTGCGTGCCACCACTGTCTTGTAGTCTTGTTTCTGTGTGTTGTGACGTGGACTGTAATGAAGACGCCATAGCCGAACGCATCACTGCCCTTCTTTTTCGCCGAGGCATCGCCATCGCTCGCGGCATCGTCAGCTTAGTGGATGGGCGCGCAGAGGTGCTTCTGACCAACTTCACGAATGAGCGCCGGCACATCGGTAAAGGCACGGCTGTGGCGTACCTCGACGAGCTCGACTACTCTCACGACTGTCTTCTAATGCAAGGGGAAGCCACAGCTCAATCACCTCCACATACACCACCAGTTGATATCGGTCCGAGTCTAACACCGACTGAAAGATGCCGTCTTATGGAGCTGCTCGACCAGTTCAAGGACTGCTTCTCATCGACATCACGAGTGGGTCGAACGCCTCTGACTAAGCATCGCATCATTACGGAAGACACAGCAAGACCGATCCGACAGAACCCATATCGCGTTGCTCAGAAAGAACGTGAGGTAATCCAGCAGCAAGTCAAGAAGATGCTAGAGGATGATGTAATCCAACCATCGAAGAGTCCTTGGGCATCGCCAGTGGTTCTCGTGAAAAAGAAAGATGGCAGCTTGCGTTTCTGCATCGATTATCGTAAGCTGAATCATGTTACAAAAAGAGACGTTTATCCATTACCACGGATTGATGACTCTTTGGACAGGCTACGGCATGCGCGCTACTTCTCGTCAATGGACCTTAAAAGTGGATACTGGCAAATAGAAGTAGATGAGCGCGACCGAGAAAAGACCGCATTCGTGACGCCAGACGGGCTTTATGAATTCAAAGTCCTCCCTTTCGGTCTATGCTCAGCCCCAGCCACGTTTCAGAGACTAATGGATACCATTCTGTCCGGCCTGAAATGGAAAACATGCCTTGTGTACCTCAACGACGTGATCGTTTTTTCGGCCACGTTTGAAGAGCATCTAAAGCGGCTACTGTCAGTTCTTCAAGCCATACGGTCCGCTGGACTCACGCTGAAACCGGAAAAATGCCACTTCGGCTTCGAAGAACTCCAGTTCCTGGGACACGTGATCAGTCGCGAAGGTGTGAAGCCTGACCCAGATAAAACGGCAGCCGTCGCAAAGTTCGCAAGGCCTGTTGATAAGAAAGCGGTCAGGCGTTTTCTGGGTCTCTGCGCCTACTACCGGCGATTTATAGCAGGCTTTGCACACATCGCCTCTCCACTCACCCGCCTTACAAGGGAAGACATTGCATTTGTATGGGGTGAAGAGCAAGAAGCTTCGTTCAACGAGCTGCGACAGCGTCTACAAACTCCACCTGTCCTCGCTCACTTCGACGAGAATGCACCAACAGCCATCCATACAGACGCCAGCAATGTGGGCCTAGGTGCTGTTCTTGTCCAATGCCAAGATGGTATGGAGAGAGTGGTCGCCTACGCTAGCAGAACGTTGACACGCGCCGAGTCTAACTACTCAACAACGGAGAAGGAGTGTCTGGCCGTCGTCTGGGCAGTTGCGAAGTTCCGCCCGTACTTATATGGCCGCGCCTTCCAAGTCGTAAGCGACCATCATTCTCTTTGTTGGTTGACCAACATGAAAGACCCATCTGGACGTTTAGCACGATGGAGCTTACGGCTCCAAGAGTACGACATGGCCGTAGTTTATAAGTCCGGAAGGCAACACTTAGACGCCGACTGTTTGTCAAGGTCTCCGATTGAATCACCGGCTGTAGAGGATGATGATTTCCCAGGTTTTTTAGGAGTTGTCGATGCAGCTATCATTTCTCGGCAACAACAAGATGATCGGGAGCTCAACTCGCTTATAGAATTCTTGAACGGACGGGCCGCCAATGCACCAAGAGTGTTTTCGAAGAACTTATCGTCATTCTGTTTACGGGACGGAATTCTGTACAAAAAGAACTTTTCATCAACAGGTAGAAGCTATCTGCTGGTAGTTCCTGGAGCTCTCCGCAGCGAAATATTACAAGCCTGCCATGACGAAGCCACTGCGGGCCACCTCGGTTTCACAAGAACACTGACACGCATCAAAGAAAAATATTACTGGCCAAGAATCGCAGCAGAGGTTAAAAATTACGTACGAACATGCATTGATTGTCAGCGGCGCAAGGTACCACCTGTCAAACCCGCTGGGCTATTACATCCTGTGCCCGTGCCAGAAACGCCGTTTTCTCAAATCGGAATGGATCTGCTGGGCCCATTCCCAACATCGGACAGCGGCAACAAATGGGTTATAGTAGCGACGGACTACCTCACCCGATACGCGGAGACCAAGGCAATCGCGAGTGGCACTGCAGCTGAAGCGGCCCAGTTCTTCATTGAGAACATTGTCCTGAGACATGGTGCTCCAGCTGTCGTCATAACAGACAAAGGCACCGCGTTTACAGCCGAGCTTTTGCGCACTGTGCTTACGCTCAGTGGCACAGCGCATAGGAAGACGACTGCTTACCACCCACAAACAAATGGGCTCACAGAACGACTTAACAGGACAATCGCTGACATGCTTTGCATGTACGTCGACGTGGAACACAAGAATTGGGACCGAATATTGCCGTACATCACATTCGCGTATAATACGGCGCGCCAGGAAACAACAAAAATGACGCCGTTCGCGCTAATTCATGGCAGAGAAGTTACGACAATGCTTGACGCCATGCTGCCTTACGATTGCAATGATTCAGAGACAGACGCCGCAGACTTCACTGAGCGCGCCGAGGAAGCAAGGCAGCTTGCCCGCGTCAGAATATTGAACCAGCAGCAACTTGACGCCCAACGGTACAACCTTCGCCATCGATTCGTCATATATCAACCAGGAGATAGAGTCTGGGTTTGGTTTCCTGTACGACGAAGAGGCCTCTCAGAGAAACTCCTACGCCGATACTTCGGACCCTACAAGGTTTTGCGCCGTCTTAGCGACGTGACTTACGAAGTCGTGCCCGACGCCTCCTCCTGTTCGAAACGTCGCCAGCATCTGCCTGAGACAGTGCACGTGGTCCGCATGAAACTTTACCACTCTCAGTGATGTAAACACCCGCTGGCTGCATCTCTACCTGTTGAGCATCGGGACGACGCTCACTCTGGCGGGAGGGTAATGCCGCGTGCATAGCTGCATTTAGCGGCGAGATAGCAACGACAACGAAGAAGGCGGTTTTGCTCGAGAGGCGCAGCGCAGGCAAGTGAAGAAGACGACAATCCTAGCGGCCTTCTCTGAGAGCGTCTCTATAAGTTCCACTGTCCGTGTTTTTAAATAAACCCCCTGTAATTTACAACCGCGACAATATATATATATATATATTACTTATATATATATCTATTATATATATATATATTATATATATATATATATATATATATATATATATAATATATATATATATATATATATATATATATATATATATATATATATATATATATATTATATATATATATATATATATATATATATTGTACCGGTGCACATCGGTGCTAGCTCTGTGCCTGTGAAAGAAAAGACGCCGAAGTTCATGTGTGCGCTCTCGGCCTCCTGTTTTCTGTGCTGCAGCTGTCTTGCTTGCCCTGGTGAGTTTCTTGCTGAAACTCATCCGAAGAACACGCTTGTTACATTTGGTGGAGGTGCTGGGTAAGGAGCGGCGTCCTCAGCCATTCCGGGGGCAGATGGTAAAGTACGATTGTGGAGCTAAAGGATGAAAAGGGAGACGCCTGGACGCCCGACTGGATGCCTGGCTCGCTGGGATTTACGATTACAGGAGTATGATATGCGTGTGATTTATCGCTCTGGACGAAAACACTCCGACGCTGACGCCCTATCTCGATCACCACTGCCTTCCGACACTGCCGGTTCACAGGCTTGCACATGTTATTCATCATCTCTGACCATCACCAACAAGCCGGAAGAACATCACAAAGATCCCTGGATCGCTTCCCTGCTTGGCATTTTGTCTAAACGGGCCCCAAACTAAAACTCCAACTCACCATTGTCGCAATTACCTGACCGACGGCCGCAGGGGCTCCTCGTCATCCCCCGTAATTTGTACGCGGACATTTGCAGTGCCTTCCACGACGACCCTCAGTGCGATCACGCTGGCTCGTTCAAGGCATACTGGCGTCTTCGCCTGAGGTACTACTACTGGCGAGGCATGTATCGATACGTTCACCGGTACGTTCAGTCGTGCCCTGCGTGCCAACGTCACAAAGTTCCTTCTCACAGCACCGCTAGTCCTCTACAGCCATTGCCCTGCCCTGCCCTGCCCGACCATTCGACCGCGTCGGAGTCGATCTCTTCGGTCCACTCCCGACCACTATTGATGGCAACCGCTGGATAATAGTCGCCATCGACCAACTCACGCGGTACGCAGAAACATCTGCGCTACCAGCTGCCACTGCGAAAGACGTCGCGTGGTTCCTTCTTCGTCATCTCATTCTGCCCTATGGGGCCCCACATGAATTGTTTAGTGACCGTGGCCGCGCCTGCCTTTCAAATGCCATCGAGGTTCTGCTCAAAGAATGCCGCATTGTACACCGCACCGCTTCCGCACACCATCGTCAAACTAACGGCATGACGGAACGCTTCAATCGCACCATTGCCGACATGCTGGCGATGTACATGTGGGAAGACCACACAAACTGGGACCGTGTACTTCTTTTCGTCACCTACGCTTACAATTCTGCGTCTCAAACTACCACTAGCTTCTCTCCCTTCTTTCTCCTGTATAGACGTAAACCTTCATGTTCTATTGACACCATTCTGCCGTACCAACCGGCGGTTTCTGAGAGCAAACCCATCTCTCAAGCTGCTGCTTACGCTGAAGAATGCCGTAAACTGGCTCACTCGTACACCACGCAAGATCAGTCGCACCGAAATTCCGTCATGACATAGCTGCGTTTGATGCCCATAACTCCCCAGGAAAGCTGGTTTTTCTTTGGGTTCCGTCCACAACTGCCGGACTTTCCACTAAGCTTTTGTCACGATACCACGGTCCTTACCGCGTACTGGAGCAGACATCTCCCGTAAACTACATCGTCAAGCCGGTCAACCCTCGCCCGATCATCGCTGTCAAGTCACGTGACTTGAACCCTGCTACGACCTACCTATAGCGTCTTTCCTTAAGTCACCGTCGCCAGGATGGCTCTTCTTTGTGCGGGAGGAAATTGTACCGGCGCACATCGCGCTAGCTCTGTGCCAGTGAGAGAAAAGACAACGAAGTTCGTGTGTCGCACTCTCGGCCTCCTGTTTTCTGGGCTGCACTGTCTTGCTTGCCCTGGCGAGTTATATATATATATATATATTATATATTATTATATTATTAATATATATATATATATATATATAATATATATATATAATAGATATATATATATATATATATATAGATATATATATATATATATATACAGTCAATCCCGGATATACCAAACCCGTATATATCGAATTATTGTATATATCGAACAGTCTAAACATCCCTTGGAAATCCCATGCAAAAGTATAGCGCTGTTGTACGCGTGTATCGAACTCCCGGTCACCGCCACATGCGATATGTCGAACACTCCCGCGCGTCAGGCGCCTCTGCAAGTGCGCTTCGCCCCTCCTCCTGGGAAGGTTCCGGCGACGAGTTCTCGTGCGCGCTCCCGCGCTCGGTGAGAGAGAGGCTCCGTCGCGTCGCTAGAGTGACCTTGGACGCCTCAGCTACAGTGTACTAGAAGTACCTCAGCCACGTGGTAAACAACTAGGCACTGCGCCGTGTCGCCTGTAGGCAGACAGAAATTAGGTGCCTTCTTCCTTTTCCATGAACCACTAACAACACAACAACAACGTGGACGAGAGATTGCGGGCGAGAGACAATTGAGGAGGAAGGAAAATCCAGTTTCTGCGCGCTTGAGCCTGTTTGCTTGAGTGGCGGAGTCGTCCGCTCTCCCCGCTTGGCCAGTGGCAGTGGTTGCTCCGTCGCGAAACTCGTGAAGTGTGGTGCGTGTTTGTTTTGTTTTTGCGGCGCCGGGTCATGCGTTTCGGAGCCATGGACGCAAAAAAAACGTAAGAAGCTGGATTTCTCAACAAAGGCAGATATCATTCGACGGGTGGAGGCCGGCAAAAGAAGTTCTCAGTTGCCAAGGAATTCGGAATTCCTCGGAGCACCTTAAGCACAATACTGCGCCACAAAGCTGATGTGAAGGCGAAGGCAACGCAGTGCGGCCGTTCTGGAGCGTGTCGCGTGCGTGCAGCGAAATACATAAGGTTGAGAAAGTTCTGTACGCCTGGTTCTTGGAGACTCGGGCAAAAACATTCCTGTTGACGGCCCAACGCTCATGGAAAAGGCAAAGTGCTTTGCAACCGCGCTAGGTGAAGACAACTTCACTAGTCGCACAGGATGGCCGCAACGCTTTAAAAATCGCTACGGCATCGTCGGGAAGACCTTCTCGGGTGAAAGTGGGGCAACCAGAAGCAACCACAGCATTGAGAAGTGGCTGTCCGACGAATGGCCAGACATTTGCAACAGCTTTTCACCGTCGCAAATTTATTATGCCGACAAATGGAAGCCGCCGAATTGAATGAAAGTCGCCGTTTGCATCCACTGCAATACCTTTGTTCGCTTCACCGCATACAATTCTGCGTCTCAAACTACCACTAGCTTCTCTCCCTTCTTTCTCCTGTATAGACGTAAACCTTCATGTTCTATTGACACCATTCGCCGTACCACCGGCGGTTTCTGAGAGCAACCCATCTCTCACGCTGCGCTTACGCTGAGAATGCCGTAAACTGGCTCACTCGTACACCACGCAAGATCAGTCGCACCAAATTCGTCATGACCTAGCTGCGTTTGATGCCCATAACTCCCCAGGAAAGCTGTTTTCTTTGGGTTCCGTCCACACTGCGGACTTTCCACTAAGCTTTTGTCACGATACCACGGTCCTTACCCGTACTGGAGCAGACTCTCCCGTAAACTACATCGTCAAGCCGGTCAACCCTCGCCCGATCATCGCTGTCAAGTCACGTGACTTGAACCCTGCTACGACCACCTAAGCGCTTTTCCTTAATCACCGTCGCCAGGATGGCTCTCTTTTTGCGGGAGGAATTGTACCGGCGCACATCGGCGCTAGCTCTGTGCCAGTGAGAGAAAAGACAACGCATTCGTGTGTCGCCTCTCGGCCTCCTTTTTCTGGCTGCACTGTCTTGCTTGCCCTGGCGAGTTATATATATATATATATATAGATTATCTATATATATATATATATATATATATATATATTATAAATATATATATCGATATATATATATATATAGATATATATCAAATATATATAATATATATATACAGTCAATCCCGGTAATACCAACCGTATATATCGATTATTGTATATACGAACGAGCAAACCTTCCTACATCCCCTGGAAATCCCATGCAAAAGTATAGCGCTGTTGTACGCGTGTATCGAACTCCCGTCACCGCACAATCGATAAGTCAACACTCCCGCGTCAGGCGCCTCTGCAAGTGCGCTTCGCCCCCCTCCTGGAAGGTTTCCGGCGACCAGTTCTCGTGCGCGCTCCCGCGCTCGGTGAAGAGAGGCTCCGTCGCGTCGCTAGATTGACCTTGGCGCCCTCAGCTACAGTGTACTAGAAGTACCTCAGCCACGTGGTAAACAACTATGCACTGCGCCGTGTCGCCTGTAGGCAGACAGAAATTAGGTTGCCTTCTTCCTTTTCCTCATGACCACTAACAACAACAACACAACGTGGCGAGAGATTGCGGGCGAGAGACAATTGAGGAGAAGTAAATCAGTTTCTGCGCGCTTGAGCCTGTTTGCTTGAGTGCGGAGTCGTCCGCTCTCCCCGCTTGGCCAGTGGCAGTGGTTGCTCCGTCGCGAAACTCGTGAAGTGTGTGCGTGTTTGTTTTTGTTTTTGCGGCGCCGGGGCTGCGTTTCGGAGCCATGTACGCAAAAAAAACGTAAGAACTGGATTTCTCAACAAAGGCAGATATCATTCGACGGGTGGAGCCGGCGAAAAGAAGTCTCAGTTGCCAGAATTCGGAATTCCTCGGAGCACCTTAAGCACATACTGCGCCACAAAGCTGATGTGAAGGCGAAGGCAACGCAGGCGCCGTTCTGGAGCGTGGTCGCGTGCGTGCAGCGAAATACAATAAGGTTGAGAAAGTTCTGTACGCCTGGTTCTTGGAGACTCGGCAAAAAACTTCCTGTGACGGCCCAACGCTCATGGAAACGGCAAGTGCTTTGCAACCGCGCTAGTGAGACACTCACTAGTCGCACAGGATGGCCGCAACGCTTTAAAAAATCGCTACGGCATCGTCGGGAAGACCTTCTCGGGTGAAGTGGGCAACCAGCAGCAACCACAGCATTGAGAAGTGCTGTCCCGACGAATGGCCCATGTGGTCAGTCTTCACCGTCTTCGTCGTCTTCGTTGTCTCTCTCGGCGATTTCCATCTTAATCTTCTTTCATAACGTCCCGCAATCACTCGTTTCCTCGTTTCCCATCTCTAACTTTCCTTCCTCGTCATATCATCTCTGCCTCAGTCATCATCCCATCGACTCTCATTGCTATCTCTTCACGCCATTATCTTCCTTTTTTATTCCGTCTCCCTACCACCTCAAGCTCATCGCATCGTATCTCTCTGACTCCCCTCGCATCGTATCTCTGACCCCCTTTTTGTAGGACCCGACTGCGCCCTACCGGGGCACCAAACCAATCGCCACTATCCATGTGGCATATTTCTCTCTCAGTCGGTGTGTGTCATTTTCGACGGCCGCTCCCGCGGCCCGCACCAGTAGAAAACCCTCTCCCAAACAAAGCTGAGCGAGTAACAAGGTACAAACTCAAGCCTCAGGGAGAGTGATGGGCGAGCCGTCTGATGACACTTTAATTACGGGCGAACAATGGTCCCGATGCTTCCGGTACTTGGTGAGCCGATGTCTAGGCCAAATCTCAACGTTTTCATGCAGCTCGGTGTCTCCCGCTAAATTCTCCGTAGCCGCCGCTTCTTGGTCGTTCACCGCCGCTGGCGGCCATCCGCGGAGAACGCAGTAATAAGCCCTGGAGGCACGGAGGTTGACGGAAAGGCATACTGGACCCGACACAGGCGCTTGCCGCAAAGGTCGCATTCCCCGAACCAACAAAAGGTGTTCTACTGCTCCCCCATGCCACTGATCTGAAGGGAGCGCGCCAATTATCTCCACCGTACACTGTCACATGGTCTGTAGACGACAAGGCGCCGCCCGGTCCTCGTGTTTGCGCGGGGGAGGCCGTGAGAATAGTAGAAATAATCCTTCTGGTACTTCACTCCGGAATCCCCTTTATGCGTGGGTTTGAGAAACGAGCGTACACATCTTGAAAGGAGCGGGGTTCAGTCCGTGTTTGCGGGGACGTCACAGCAGCAACGCTTTAAAAATCGCTACGGCATCGTCGGGAAGACCCTCTCGGGTGAAAGTGGGGCAACCAGAAGCAACAACAGCATTGAGAAGTGGCTGTCCGACGAATGGCCAGACATTTGCAACAGCTTTTCGCCGTCGCAAAGATTTAATGCCGACGAATGGAAGTCGCCGTTTGCATCCACTGCATTCAACTTGTTCGCTTCGCCGCATACAGATTCCGCCACACAGGACCGGTCGATTTCGCTTTGCGAGCAATTCTTGCGTAAGAAATTATGTGTGTGTGAAAACGGGCTACCTATATGCAAACATCGTGATGCCAACCTGTATCACGTTGTCGCACATAATGTTGGTTAAGCCTGCTGGAAAATGATCGACAAGGAAAACGAGCGAAAAGCTGTCTGTATTTTGTCTTTATAGTCCCACACGCGTAATGTCTGGTGTTCGCTCTTCGTGTGCAAGGGCATCGGTCGCTGGTGTTCGCTCGCCACTCATGCAAACGTTTCGCCAGATATAAGGCGATACCTATAGCAATGGTCAATCGTGGACGGCACATTTTCTGTGCACGTAAGAATTTTCTAAACATTTCTACGCTGCTAAACAGGGCGAGCCATCGCAACAAGTCTCAATTACAAAGGATTCCCAAGCTGCAGCACCGTCGTAAATGAACATAGTGAAAAGTCGACAACAGTCAACCAAGCTTTGCTGCTAAGGAAATTTAAGCTTCCAAACCAGCCTATCCCATAACATACTCAACTCACGACATTGTGCCAGTTTTCATGAGGAGCAAAAAAAAAATCTAGGGTTTAATGTGCCATAAATGATATAATTCGGATGCCCACCAAGAGTACGATGCGCTGCGTGCTGTGTGTGTGTGTGTATGTGGGTGTGTATGTGCTTGTGTGTGTATGTGCGTGTGTATGTGTGCACGTGTCTGTGTGTGAACGGGTGTGTGGGCTTGTGTGTATGTGCGTGCATGTGTGTGTATGTGCGTGTGTGTGTGTGTGCGTGTCTGTGTGGGAACGGGAGTGTATGCTTGTGTGTGTGTGTTTGTGTAGGTGTGCATGTCTGTGTGCCTGTGAGTGTTTTTGCACGCGTGTGTGTATGTGCGTGCGTGTGTACTCATTTATAGGAATATGTCAGACAACACCGAGAAAAATGGCTCCTGCTGCCAAGAGAAGCACGACAGGCGATGTCCTTTTGTCTGCAAAGGTTTTGTCCACTACACAGGCTTTTTCTATATTTCGGTCGAACAAAAAACATTTCGTGGTATAGATGCTTGTCCTTTAAATCTCAGCATACTTTAACGACGAATATTGTGCAATCGCACTGCCGCACGCGCCGGTGCCCACCGTGGTGAACATCTCGTGTGTTTTACGCCGTCAAGAGCCGGGAATTCTACCCGGATGGCGGGCTCCAGTGGGGCTAGACTTACCTGCGTGTCATGTTGATAGCAGAGTTTGTTTACCGCTTGTATATCGGCCTGAGCGGGATCGAGTTATCGCTGAATAACTGCACACGCTGTTATCGCCTTGACCATGGTACCCTTTCTTCCTTATCTGTTTAATAAGTATAAAAATTGGGGCTTGGCCACAAGTGGAGCCGGCTTTGCCAAAAATGGAAGGTATGTAAAACAATCGCAACAAAAACAATAACAAGAATCATGAAAATATAACGTATAAATGGCCGAAGTATGCAGAGGTAATGGTACATACAGGAATTAAAAAAAACACTTACGTTAACGACTCTTCAAAAGGAATTGATCAGTCTGCCGTCTTCGAGGAAACTCCCAGCGCTTCTCGAGAGTCAACTTCTGTTTGTTGAAGTAGGACCAGGAGGGAAGCACTTTGTGCACAGATAAAGGGCGCCTATCGAAAGCACAGCGTTGCTTGTCCCGTGAAGCAGACACTGCTTTATAGAAGCTTGTTTTCTGCTGTGGCCTTCGGGCATTCAAATGATGTCACTATCTTACGCGACGCAATAAGACGCATGCAGGATTCTTCGAGGCGTATGTAAAAGTGCGTAAATGAGTGACCGATATTGAGGTTTACGGAGATTCGTGGCTGAGCTGTGGATCTCTGTATGACAAACACATTACATACGTGGTCACCAAACCACGTAGTTCGGCGGGGCTGGGGCCGGTTACCCAACGCGAAACTGGGTCACCCGACGCCACCATATGTGGCTTCTTAAATGTATTGTAATGATTCTCACCTGAGTTTAAAGAGTTTAACGGGGACAAAAAATCGCCTTTTTTGCGGGTGGGATCCGAATCCACAACTTCGAGTTACGCATTTCCAAGGTTGTGTGTACGGATCGAAGATAAGGGAACGATGATTTTTCGTCCAGTTCACTTTCGTTCAATTTAGGTTCGAATTGTTATTTAGAGGTAAGAACCACGGCTAATGCCCCTGTGCTTTCCTTGGCTTCCCTGTCGGTTTCATTAGCTGCGCACAAACGATACGATGTGTGATTAATCGGTATAACACGGAGGAAGCGTTTCTACGTGAGGTTCAGCAAAAATGAAATCTTCCATACTAAACGAGTACAATCTACATTTATTAGCACAGTGCTTTGTTTCATGGAGTTCCCGATTGAATTCAATTCTTTTAGTAGTTTGTATGTGTCTAACAAAATAAACGAGCCTTTAAATTTACACTCTTTTTCTTCATTCATCGCGAGTCTTGTTCTAGCTGACTAGATGCCTTCAGGTATTATGAGAGGGATTTCAAATGCGGAGCATTTCTTGGTCGCGCGAGGTCGCAGATCCGGCATCGGCGGCGCCGTCCACATCGCTACTGCACATGCTCGCGTCTCGTGCCAACTGTCCCTCCCCTCCCGCTCTCTCACCTTGCAAGGCCGACGCAGGCAGCGTCTACTAGTAAAAAACCGACTACTCGCGCTTGAAAACCATTCACTGGCCACCCCTATAGGCAGGCACTGCCTCGCGCGTTCGGAATTCAGTCACGGGCGTCTTGGCTTGGCTTTCGCCTGTCCTGACGCTTTGCTTGACTCGAGTACACGCGATAGGAGCGGAGCAACAGTACCTTCAACCAGCCGTGGGGCACAACCACAGCGTCCCGCCACTCGTTGAAGACAATCCTTCTCCTTCGTTCAATGAATCATAAGAGAAAGTACGAAATAACAATTAAGCATTCCAGAACTATACTCAATTACGCAACATTCACGCGATAACCCCCGCTCACTGCGACGCATTTACTAGAGTTCCCCATGTGGAAGGATGCGGCCGGCTTTTTTTCGTCAGCTGCCAGCTCGTAATAACATCACGTGCTATGCGTGACGCCAAAGGGCAAAAAGAGTGTTCCCACTCACCGCAATGGCAACAGGCAGCGCTGACTGACGCTCCCACTTTTAAATACACATGTATACCCAATAAAGTGAACGAAGGGATGACCGCCATCAGAGCTCAGTCGTATAGCATCAGACGTGTAATTCGAAGGTCGCACTTTCGCTCTAATATCGAGCTAACTTTCATTGTCTTTATGACGAAAATTTTGGAAAGAGAATCTCCAATGAAAGGCGGTAAGGGTCACACATAACGCAATGAAAAATGCAAGATCATTCTGTTTCATGCATATTTTTTCCGGTACACTTAACCAACGAGCAGGCCTGCTCTAATTTCCGGAACAGCTGTTGGATCGACCGCACACGCGTCGCACGAAGCATGTGAACTTGCCCTCAATTCATTGGCCGCAAGCTGTATACAATAGCGTGCAGCGGTGCGCCACAAAGGAACATGACGACACGCGCTTCGTCTACACAGAACACTGCAGCCGTCACAATGGAGTGCCGCCAGCAGTAAACGTATGCTTACCTCGAGCGTTGCTCAACGCTGCGGTTGGGAATGTGAATCTAAAATCATGCCTGGGGCGCTGTGGAGGATCGGCCGAGTTTCGCCCGAGTTGGGCGAAACTCGGTACCTTCCCGAGCTCTGGCGACACCCCCTTATGAACGAGCCAACAGTACTAAAAAGTCAAATACACCGCTGAGCGCGCTGAGGCGTTTCATTGGTTACGATAGAATTAGTCATCGCGTCAAGGACGATCGACTAAGTTGGGCGGTGTTTTCAAACCAGAGGCATCTTTTTTCATTCGTTTGTCGTTCCACTGAGTGCTGAAGTGATTGATTCATATATGGGGTTTAACGTCCCGAAACCACCATATCATTATGGGATACGCCGTAGTGGAGGGCTCCGGAAGTTTCGACCACCTTGGGTTCTTTAACGTGCACCCAAATCTAAGCACAAGGGCCAGCAGCATTTTCGCCTCCATCGAATATGCAGCCGCCGCAGCCGGGATTCGATACTGTGACCTGCGGGTCAGCAGCCGAGTATATACCACCGCGGCGGGGTGAGTGCTGAAGTGCACCCATGCAATAAAGTGTCAGAAACTTTCCTGATAATATTTTTAGAGACACCTGGTGCTTAAATTTATTTTGAAGCTTTTGATGCCCGCAATAAGTATGTTTTAGAATAATCAAACTGTGGGCTCGGAGATCAGTACCAGCAGATTGCCTCACAAGATCGCGAAAGCAGCTAAATCCGAGGCCAAGTGTTAATCATCATAAGCCTGTACATTATGGCGCGCTGCTCGGCCGGTGCACACCGTCTTTGTTGTCTTCACCCGCTAGCACTCGAGCACATGCGGCCGGCTAATTAGCTATCAGGGGCGAAGTTCCTAAGCAGCGGGTCTGTTCCTCTTGGCTCGCGGTACGTGATCGCCTATAGTTCCGTGACTCACTCAGTATGTGCGGACGGACGGACGAAGAGGTGAATGGACTGATGAACGGACGAACGTACATACATACAGACAGACAGACATACAGACAATTCACGGTTTACCAATAAAACCCTCCGAAGCTTCGTCCCACTCATCATCATTCACTCCGTGGAAATTTTGTGATTTTTCGGCTGGACTATATACTTGGTTAGTTAGGCCAGGACATGCTTTGACCAAGCTAATTATGCCAAGTCATTGTAAGGCCGAGGTAATTACGCCACATCTTATAAACCGAGCTGATGAAGGCATTTCAAGCTATAGAACTATGCTACCTAAAGCATGC
Source organism: Rhipicephalus microplus (assembly GCF_013339725.1). NCBI lineage: Eukaryota > Metazoa > Arthropoda > Arachnida > Ixodida > Ixodidae > Rhipicephalus > Rhipicephalus microplus. The sequence continues at coordinate 129,447,112 of NC_051172.1, read as the reverse complement.
TAGGTGATGAGCACACAAAACTATGCTTATTAACTCGATGATATTCATGAGCACGTTAAGTAAAACCATGGTAATTATCCCTTACTGATACGATAACAGGTAGGATCTTGCTAATCAGGAATACATTTAATAGCACCATACTAATCATGGCCTCGCTAATTGCGCCTGAGATGATTGCTTTATAATTAAAGCCTTATCGATAAGAACAAGGCAGCTCAGTGTAATTGTAGTTAATCATCAGTCATTTAGTACAACTAAATTGAGACAGAGCTGATGCGGTCTTCACTTCGAAGCCGATGATGCACATGAGTAGACGAACAACACTAAAACAATGCAAGAAGCCATAGGTTATCAGAAGCTCCTCTCTTGTATACTGCAAGCTCACCAAATTATTTTATATGCAAAGAAGCTGCCGCTTAGCGTTCACCGCATCAAACGCTTTACAGTCACAGCGGCACCATCACAGTTACGAGTTGAACTGAGGCGTTCTAAGAATCAACAAGTTTGTATTAAGGTTCACACGTATATTACCTTGATTGACAGACGCCCGCGGCGCAGATCGGGTACGCCCACCACGCTCGCTCTTGCCAAGGAGCAGTACTCAAGTCGTGCAGCACGATTAATCTATCAGCTTTATCGCACAGACTATGCACACATGCACGCTCAAGTAAAAGTGATATCGCCACGTGGCTACAATGTCTCGCATTATATTTCACTGCGCTCACGACGTATCCAACCGCAGCTGCGTTGCCGCCATGATGCGAGTGCCCCTAGTGGCCACCTGTCCTTATATAAATCTGCAATATTTGATAGAAGCGAAGCGAGCAGCACGAGAGTTCTGCATGAGCACCCTTGCTGCCTTCGAGAATGGAATTGTCCATGCTCTAGGTGGAATGAATTCTTGTCTGAAACAGGACATACGCCCTGTTGCGCCTTTGTGTAGCGTGGTGCGGACTCGGGCCATCCGAGTCCCCGGAGAGGACGAGTAGAGAAGCCGGAGAAGGAGAAAAAAAATGTTATATACAGTATTTACATGGTAGCGTGGTACAACATGAAAGAGAATCACCCACGAGCGCCTCTGCGCTAGCGTTTTATACATCGTCCGCCTTCCCAAGATCCCTTGCAAAGATAATTTATGCGCAGGATACTCCAATGAGATCGTCGTCTTCCTCTCCGGCCCCGAAGAGGGAAAGCCAAACACCGCCTCCCTCTGAACCTAGGAAAGGGGGCAAGGCATGCCCAGTTCGCTGTTTGGTGAGGGAGACCCCACGCGCCAGCGTGGCACCACAGTGAGATGACGTGGAATCCCATGCGCAAAGTCGCTCCCTGATGCAGCCAGGTTGACTCAAGCAAGGCAGAATACCCCGTACAGCTGCTGGGTCGACGCTGCTTCGGAGTGTTGCTCTCGGCGGCTGACAAAAGCTTGGCCAACGACTTTTGTGTCAAGAGGAGCCGGCGACGTGGTTTTTCCTCGATTGTCCGCGTCCGTCGCCGTCCCGGTGCAGGGTTGACTCATCAACAGCTGCCAGGTGCCAGCAGGCCGCGAAGACCACGTGGAACTTGGGCGAGGCACAACAGCACCCCCGCCGCCAGATGATACATCGGGAGGTCGAGTTGTTCCATGCAGCTCGGCCGGGTCGATGTCGGCGACGTTCCGGCAAGGCTCTTGCTTTCTCGAAGGGCCTGGTCAAACTGGAATGCTCCAAGAGCTGGCCTCTGCGCCCCGCTTCGGTGAAAAGTGGGTGACAAGCTCCAAGAAACGACCTTTGTCAGCCACACACAATGCGACAAGCACCGCGTGCACGCCACTCTCATCGCCAGGCCTCAGATTTTACAAAGCAAACATCTTATCTTAATAACTTAAGCTCAAGGAAACAATGTGCATACCAATCGGGACAAGTGTCCAGTAACTCTTTCATACGTAATTCCATTTGGAATCGAGATAACATTATAATCAAGCTAAACAAGCAAACTGTAGAGCTCGGGACAACGAGGGAGTCAGTAAAAAATTTCTCTATGCCCTCACTGTAACACATTGAAAAAAAAAAGTACACATACTGTATAACATTTTGTTACAACAAAGAACATTGACATAGAAAAGAAATAAACTCCACGAAAACCACTTATCGTTAGCGTCAGTATATGGCGGCAGTGTGAAGTCTGCAGGGATCATCGATATGCTAGGCAAAACTGACTTTAAAGGGGCCCTGCCACACTTCTTGAGCTTGGTCAGAAAGCATTGCCGATCGGTAGTAAAGGCTCCCGACAACACGAGAGCCAAATATTTGAGCGCAGCACACGGCCTGGAATTCACAATAAATTATCAAATCAGCTAAAAATTGCTTCTTGTTCTCCCGACTAATCACTGAATAAGCCCAAAAATTACTCTTAATAAGCTCATCTATCAGCCATTGACCGATTTGAACATGACGCGCGGCGCTCGGTCGTTATAGAGATTGCCGCGGGATGCCGCGACTTGTCCACGCGTGCGCGCACGATCACACTGAAAAAGCCACGCAGTCGAAGAAAAAAAAAAGGAACTAAATGTCACGAGGTGCTGGTGACATTTTTTTTTTTTTTTTTGCACTTGCCATCCCTCCCTGCATAGCTTCCTGCACTTTTGTCGGGACGAGAGAGAATGCAATCGCAGAATACGACGGCTCTTTGTAACTCCACTCGCACTGGACAGAGTTTTACCATTTTTGCGCCGTTTTGTTCGTAAGGAAATAAGCTATTCTAGAGAGTTCATTTCATGGTTACTTGACAAAGTGCGTCAGGGCCCCTTTATAAAGAAAAGAAAAGGTTATTGGGTGACATATGCTAACAAGTGACGTTGACCTCGTCGATATCCTAACGTCAGAGCACATAGACTCCCACTAAGCATGCCGATCGCTGCCGTATAGCTTCCCGGTAAACTAGATTTTATTGGTGTCCAGATAAAACCGAAAAGCTGGGCGGAAGAAAACACGACGTACCTATTTCTGGCTCAAATCGGAAACGCTAAAGTCTATAGTAATAAGCCATACATATTGTATATATAATGAGGCACTGGCCACTCATAGCGAAAGAGTGAAAGAGAAAATAAGGAGAAAGACGGGGAGGTTAACAAGGGCCAAACCACGGTACGCTACCCAGCACTGGGAAGAAGATAGGGGAAGGAATGTTACAGAGGAGGAAAAATGTCAGTGACTGGGCCGACGCGTAACAATTTCGAAGAAAGACAGGCACTCTATGACCTTATGGAATTCACAAGAATGCAAGTTCATAAACCCGAAATAATAACCCCTGTAAATGCCACTCATAATATTGTACACAGCACCGTAATGTTGCATTGTACTATATTATAGTAATTATCTGAAACTTAAATATCTTTTTACTTTTGTGTACTGCCACCGAAGGACTATAGTACTAAGATCAGTGTTATGGGAAGCGGAGGTTATAGTCGTTACTCGCTCACTGGATTCCGTGTCGACCGGTTGTGCCCTCACGATCTCCGACGTCAGCGTAGCCCTGGCCGACTGCGCTGGCCCTACATCATCACCTGACATCGATCTCCGACAACAGCGTAGCTATGACCTACTGCACTTGCCCTACGCCATCTCCTGACGCCGACAAGAGCTCTCGCAAGTGGTGCCCCGTCAGCTCTCGCAAGTGGTGCCCCGTCCTTGGACTCCTGTGACCGTGTTTCCATCTTTCCTATCTCTCCTATCCCCTTATATGTCCTCCCTCGTTGTACCAGCGCATATCTCTCTCTATTTATATATACCTTTAATCCTATCCTTTTAATCCCTCCTGACCCCATCAATTGTGAGCTACTGTAGAGGTGTCGCAACCTGGTGCAGATAGTTACGGGGCTCACTTTTCTCTTCCCTCTTATAACCACTTCTCTCTCTCTTTCTGTACACATGTTCAGGCTTGTGAACTCAGGCGAACATACTTTTATCTTTATTTTGTAGGCTTTGCTTTTTTGCCCTTAGAAGGAGAGAATAACGTTTACATTCTCGGTAGCAGAGAATTAGCTGCCGCCTAAGGGAGGCACTAACATTTTCAAAAACACTTTACAAGCCTGCGTGCGCATGAAAATCTACGCAAAACTATATACACGCAAAGCTACTGTTGCTGACCCTATTTGACCGATAGGCCGTAATGACAAACGAGGCTACAGACAGTGAAGAAAATTATTGTTACGAGAAAGCAGACAGAGAATATACAAGATATTTACACCATTCCAAAGCGTGGACAACATGGGTATAAAAGCACGCACCAGTCTCAAATCACGTTGCCATGTTCCTCGACGATGCTCTTTGCCCTTTAGTATCAGATATATCAGGGCAGCAAAGCAGTAGAGATTGACTCGCACTTTTCAACATGTCACAAATGGAACACAATTTCCTAAAAATATAAAAATGATGTTATTAGTAAACTTTGGGATATTGCACTGGTTTGTTTATTTTAGTGATTTAGTATTTTACTCAAGATCGCTCGTGGGCGGCTGGGTAGGAGCCGTTACACTTCGATGTGGTCAGGCAGTGTTGTGTTAGTATTGAACACCGCACTTGGAAATATCGTGCTCGACTGCTGACCCGAAAGTTGCGGGATCGAGTCCCGGCCGCGGTGGCCACATTTTCGATGCAGGCGAAAATGATTGAGGTTGGTATAGATTAGGCACTCATTTAAAAACACCAGATACTCGAAATTTCTACAGCCCTCTATTCCGGCATCTCCCGTTATCGTGTCGTATTATAGGTACTTTAAACTCTAGCAATTAAAAAACACTATAGACAGGGGTATAGCCAGAATTGCAGGGGAAAGGGGATTCAAGTATACTTTATGTATGTTCATGCGTTCGTTTATATGTGTGCGTGCATATATACGCAAGCGAAATTGGGAAATTATTTAGGGGTGGGGGTGGGTTTAAACCCCCTCATTCCCGCCAACACACACGCACACACCTACGCTCATGACACTTGGGGATAAAAATGTAACATATCGCGAACTCGTGCATTTGGTTTCCCTTTGCAGCAGGATCATGCAAGTATAGGATGCCTGAGACAATAAAATATCGCCAGACTATTAGCTTGCGATGACTTCCAAGTGGCCCGTTGTAAATGCGCGTACTTATACGCGATAAGAATAAGCACCCACGCGAATAGCATTATGTAGTCCACAGTGTCTTCTGTCAACAGCGCTGCTACACAAAGGGCGCTGCCGATAAAAGCCTGTGCACGAGGACACAGCAAGTAAAGTAGGTTTAGTCTGATTACGACCATCTATAAGGCAGCTCCACATGCGGTCGTTATTGTCTCAAGATATATATACATCTGTCACGATTTCGTTGAATCACTTACAAGCTGAACTTATTTTCAATATTAGGAGTCTATAAAACTGTGTTTTTAATTATTTCTGACGCCCTTTCATGCTCTTGTGAATACATAAACTCGAATGGATGTGTGGATATAGTAAGTTGAAAAGAAATATAAAGGACATTGAGAAGGGTTGCTGGTCAATGACATAAACTCCCGCTGGCACAGTGTTTGCGAAACAAATAAAGGACTAAAGTACGAAATTTCTAATATTGCAGCTTAAGGACTGTCCTTATTTGTATTACAACTTTTTTTTCCTTTTTTTCACTATAGACTGGTATTGACAATGTCATCTGGACAACAAGGCCAAGCTGTCAAAACCCCTACAGGCCGCAAGTGCCCTTTGAAGCACCGACAGTGACAGTCTTCATCGGCGATTCGGAAGTGGTCTCAGAATGCGACGATGAGGTCGAGAAGACGCAGCTGAGCAGGCTGTGTAGCTTGACAAAGCTGAAACCAAGCTTTCAGCCAAAGAAAAGCCGCGTCCACCACAGTCAAGTCAGCGCTTGCTCCAGAGCCCAACCGCCAAATGAACCTGGCAGTAGCCGCGATAAAGTGGGCGACCATTTACGGGAAAAGACGTCCACACAACTTGGCGCAAGTGCTCCTGCACAGACGGTTCATTATGCCTCAAGTCGTGAGGCCGCCAGGAATGCAGTACCTGGTCACACAAATGTGGTACTGCAAGTGCAGAAAGCGTCCGCGCTGTTTGCAAAGAGGCCGAGCAGCTTTAGCGCTCCCGTGCAGAATATCAGTGATGCTTCGCGCTGCAAAAATCATGAAAACGCAAAAGGTGGAATCCTCGCCCAGGCTAAGTCTGCGATGCGACAGGGCAACCCATTCACGCAACTTGGTAAATTGAAGGGCGTGTCGACTACTCCAGCATGGGACATGCGTGACTTTGAACAGCCCACAACTTCTCCGTCTTCGGGTAGTAGACTAAAACTGGAAGCTAAAACTGATCAATCAGCACAGAACGCTTCTTCCGTGCTGCTCAAAGGAGTGTGGAACCCAGCGATTTATTTATCACCGAGCACGCCACCATACGACAACACAAGGAAACTCTGTTAAAATGCGCAGGCAGCGAGAAACCCTCAGTTCAAAAAGCACTGACAAGCAGTTGTTCAGCCATATCTGCATCATTCAGTCAAGCAGGTCAGGGAGACCCTGCCACCCAACAAGGAAAATAATAACCAAAAAATCACTTTCAATCACCACTCAGCAGCACAGCCCCGCCCGGCTCCTCCATTTAAGCCTAAAGTGCCAGTTTGTCGATTATCAAGACAAAAGACGAAAAGAGGATCACTTTCGAACGATACTCCTCACACAAGCGTGGTAGCAACAGGCGCGGCAAAAACTCTTGCTAGCCCAGGTGAGAAAGCTTACCAAGACGAAGAGGCCAGCTATTCGTGTACTACCAACATTCTTGTAGACGAGAATGCAACAGACCGAGAGATCGCCTGGCAACCCTTGCAGTCAACGCCGAAGGAAGCAGATGACTTCTCGCCATTATGCAGCCACAACTGGAGGTAAGCATATATATTTGTGCTTGCGCTAAAAAAACTGGAAATACTTCTACAGGAGCAGTTTAACATGCATGAATAACTAACTTTTTATTCCCATCGATTCAACTAGAACAGTCAGTCGTATACCTCGTTCACTAAGTTATCCACTGAGGTGAGCAATTTCGCCACCCGAACAGCAGCATTCGGCAGAATGAAACGAAATTGGCTTGACGTGAACGCAGGTGCCATGGCTGAACTATTGACTATTATAAGCGGTATTTCTTGCTTCCTGTTTCATCAAGAAACAAAGTCACGGAGAATGAATGATATGGCTTCAGTGCCGGAAAAAAAAGAGCATTCACGCTTTACCAGAACTTGCCTCCTTGTATAACGGTGATTATTTTTCTTACTAACTTATTTTCTACTATCTATTGCCTGGCCCAATTATGCAACTCCTGTGGATACCTTTTTCAATTGTAGTGTGACCTAAATAACCTCAGAAGTACCACCGTACTTGCAAGCAGTCACGTCCAACTCCAATTTGTCAATAATTGCTCTCATAATAACTGGCATGATATGTAGCACAACACGGTCGTGCCTTACAGAAATTTAAGTACAGCTCGTCTGACCCTCATTTTATCGATCACTATGCATATCAAAAGCCAATAACGCATAGTTTTTTTCATATAGTAACATTTTCAGCTACTTCACAGAGTGTCCATTAGCGATGGTCGGAATGGTCAGTATACGCATTTGCATTATGACTAAAGGCTTGCACGCGTATCATAAGTTTATCACCAAAAAGGGGCAGACTTTCGTACAATATTCAACCATATTATGTCGTAAAGGCGTCGTAAAGACGAGTGTTTAGTTAATCTTTGTAAGCTCTCTCGTGTATTCTTAAAACAGTTTCTCTATTCAGCGAAGAATATTCCAAAGATTTTTTTCAACAGCAGAACTGTTTAAGCTTGCAATCTTTTATTGGGCCGAACGTTAACTCTCATAATCGTGCCTCCACCTTTAAAATTCAAAGTGTCGAACGCGGTGATGTGGAAAGGAGAAAAGAGTAGGAAAGGAGAAAGAAAGAGAGAACTTAAACAAAATAAACTTTCATGGCTAGGCGAGATTCAAATTCGTGTACCCATGATACGAAAGAGAACATCATTACGAGTACAACGCGCCCACTCGCATGCACTTGTGGAAAGCATGCACTTATGGGAAGCATATGATCGCGTTGTTGTAGGGATTTTGGGGGGAACTTACTATCAGCTAGAGAAAGCGAAAGCGAGCGAAAGAGAGAACCACAAACAGTGAATAAAAAAGGAGGGGGAAGAAAGAGGGAATCATTGAAGGAGAGACAGAAGTAGAGCGCAAAAAAGGGAGAGATAAAAAGAGAAAGAGATACCGTAATATGAGAAAAAAAAAGAAAGTGGTGCGGCGGAGGCAATCCAACTCTGGTAGGCACGGTCTCAAGGCGAACACAAAGAAATGGCCCACACTGAGTTAGGTGCTACAAGTTGGGCGTGGCTTTGCTAAAGAATCGCTACTCCTTTGCTTAGCTAATCCACCGCAAATCTGCTGGTCATTGGTAATTTGCCCTAATGTTTCATCCGACGTATTCAATAAGACATGCAATGAGGTGTTTTAACGATAGGAAGTTGAAGAAGCCGTCAAGTGTCTATAAAAAGGGACGCCACAGAACAAATGAAGAAGGTTGCAGCAACCTTACGATGGGGTGTGCCTTCTTGGGCGAATTGGAAATGCCTTCTTGGGGGCTTGCGCCTTACAGTGGTAAAATAATGTACGCAGAAAAGGACAAACGAGAGGGACTCCATAGGTGAATTTTATTGAAAAGTATTTCACGTGCATGAGTCTTTTTCTGCGAGCCTTACCTCGCCGCTGTCTCAGAAAAGCGTAACTTTACCAGCTTGCAGTATGCTGGCTCTACTTGCCCATAACGCGTAATTTCAAATGTTACACGAACTTACTGGACAGTCTTACAATGTCAGTATCATTTTTAACTTGCACTCAAACTAATATGTTTTATTAGGTGATACACAAGTCACCTCGAAACAAAGCAAGCACCCGGAAGTATTGGACCATTGCAGAACTGGACAGCCTGCTCAAACAGAAGAAGGTAAGCACGACAATTTACAGACCTTTGCTCACTCAATCTAGCAGAAGATGGTTGGTAAATGCAGTCTTCTCCAAACCAAACGAATGCGTTCATAAGCAGCCAAGAAAGTAATTCACGGTCACCGATCACGAACTCTCGTCGAAGAGCCCTCGGTAAAATACTTGGTATTTTACATAACTTTTACATTTAGAAAAATAGATAAAATGTTGCATATTTCAATAGGACATCCTTGGATATCGTGGTGACTTTTAGGTTATGTCACAAGTGAGATCAAGTTGAGCACGTGCAGTCCAATTATTGCTGGTTCTGTTTTCTATTTAGGAGATTTATACAGCTGAAATACTCTTGGTGCGTTTGGTTATTGCGTAGTATCGAGACGTACCGAACGACGCCTAATCACTATGTTCTCAAGATCATATCACAATGATGATTAATATCATAAAATAAGATACACAATGAATAGAATCGTAATCTGTAGAATACACGCTCTAAGACTACTGGGTTTACATAGAGAAATGCAGATGGCGCTTTTCAACAGCAAAACACGTCATGAAAGGCTGCTCATGCGCCAATTGCTCACATGCAAAAGCTGAAGCCTGTACACTTATGGGCATATACATTATTTTGTAGAAATTTATACATCTATTTATTTATTTCTTGATATCACAAGAAATTTAGAGAAAGAGACTACGCAAAGGGAAAAACGAAAAAAAAAAGCAATGAAGTCTACCTAGCTCAGCTCCTTCTTCAGAAGTGTGGCAGTTTGGGTCAGTTGGTATGACAAGACGCTAGTTATAGTGCGAGGACAGAACGACGACAAAGAGACAAGAAGGACACGAGCGCTGACTTCCAACTGTGTTTTTTGCGCAGATCGTGAAAACATGTAGAGGAGACAGTAAACCATGTCACAAAAACCATGTGGCACAAAGAGGAATGCATGAGTAAGAAAAAACAAACAAATAAAAGCACAGAAAAAGGCAAAAAAAAAAGACTATAGAAACGAAACAGAGAAGTAAAAGTAAAAGTGATATAACTGCTTGGGCGCACCGAAGCCTTCGAGGAACCTTAGTTCCTTGTCGGACAGAGACACGGAGGGCTTGTACAGAGACACGGAGGGTTTGCTAACGCATGACACCTGTTCGCGTGCCATCTGCGCAGCCTCGACGATAACTGAGGTGCGCTCATTTCTGTGCTTAGACAGCGTCACTGTGTCTATGAAAAGGGGCACACAGTTGCACTCAGTACAGTGTTGAGCAAGAAAACGATCTTTCCCGTTTCTAACATTGTTAGCGTGTTCTCTCAGCCGATCATTCAGACACCTTCCAGTCGTTCTGGCATAATAAGCACCGCAAGAAAAGGGGGTCGTATAGACAACTTTCCGGGAGCAGGTCACATACCTGTTCCTATGCTTAACTCTACATTCCGTTGATGACTGCGTTTTCAGGGGGTTTGTAAATTTGGTGAGACTGAATAATTTGAACGGTGCAGAGAACAGCACACGAACTCCCGCACATTTTTTTGATTTTCTTGAGCCTGTGTGATATCTGGTGTTCGTACGAAAGAACGGCTATCCTTTAACGTTATGTATCTGTGTTGCTCGGATCCTGTCCCTGCCTCTGCTCTGCCCTATTGGTCCGCAGGATAGTCTCAACAACGGAAGTGATAAATGCCTCAGGAAGACTATCATGTGGAGCAATAGGGCAGAGCAGAGGCAGCAAAAGAATCCGAGCAACAGGGATACCTCTATGCTTAATGTAAACCTGTATGCTTAAGGAAATTGCAGTTGCTCGCGGCAGATATGCTGTCATGCACGTCATAGAAAGTGTTCAAAATGAAGGCCACTGACTTGGCCTGAGGGAGGAAATTGTTATTTCGAGTGTTCGGGTTCGTTGCTGCAAATTTAGCCAGTGCAAGAGCACACGCAGAGCATTGAGAGCGAGAAACTAATTACGATCTTGCTCTTTGAATGAGTGATTCACGTGCAGCACTTCAAGTTGTACACGTGCACTGGTTTGATTCCACAGAAGTGTGCTGGGGTCAATACAAATTGAACTAAATACATTTGCTCGATAATGTACAGACGCGTTCACTGTTAAAGGGAACACCTGTGTGCACAGCATGCTTAGATTTCGCAATCTTACGGAGCCATAGTAGCTTAAATATGATAAACGCTACTGGTGGTTGAAAGTTCTCACTACTCTTGACGCACTGATGATGTGCATGCAGATTGTTCTCATAACCACTTGCTGTTAGAGGGCCAGCAACATTGATGGTGTGTATTCGAGGGTGATCTTCAACAGTGGACGCTACTGTACATGGTTTCTCTGGACTTTATGAAGGGTCCTAAATATTATTGAACAATCCGTGTTTGAGCGAAATCTCAGAAAAAAACACAAAACAAAGAAAGCTGCTTTCCAGAGACTCCATAATGTGTGCCCAAATAGCACTGACATTTTGCATGATTTGCCATTCAAACTTAATAAACTTAATAAAATATATCGGTGGAGGTAACAACTAAGGACCACGAGGATATTTTCAATAATCAGTTGCAACCACCTTTTTCTTAAATTATGTAAGAACTATAGCAACAACCCAGATGACGTCCCACCAGTAATGACAGAATAAATAAAGACAGCCTAGGAGGAAACGCAAAGAGGCGAACCTGCTGGTTAGGAGGGTAATATTATCTGCGGAAAGACGAAGGACAGATTGTGTTAGAAAAACTAGCCACCCTGTTTACAAAGTGTCTCCTGAGAGAAAAGTTACCAGAATTTAGGAAAAATGCTAACATCATCTTAATGCATAAAAAGAAGATAAAAAGGACTTGAAGAATTACAGACCGATCAGCTTCCTCTCCGTCTAGTACAAGCTATTTACAAGGTAATTGCTAACAGAATTAAGACAACATTAGAATTCAATCAACCAAAGGAACAATCAGGATTTCACAGAGGCTACTGAACCATCGACCACATTCATACTATCAATCATATAGTAGAGATATGCTCAGAATACAACCAACCCGTAACATAGCCTTCATATAGATTACGATAAGGCATTTAATTCAGTAGAAATATCAGCAGTCATGTAGACACTGCGGAATCAGGGCATAGACAAAGAATATATAAACATCCTGTAAAAAAATCTACAGAGGATCAACTGCCACCATAGTACTCAATGAAGAAATTGACAGAATACCACTCAAGAAGGGTGTAAGACAGGGGGACATAATCTCCCCAATGCTACTTACCTCTTGCTTGCAGGAAGTTTTCAGAGGCATAGAGTTGGAATAGTTAGCATAAGAGTTAATAGAGAGTATACTTAGTAACCTGCACTATGCCGATGACATTGTATAGCCGAGTAACTCGGGGGACGAATTGCAGTTCATGGTTACTGAACTAGACAACGAGAGTAGAAACGTAAGTCTTAAAATTAATCTGCACAAAACGAAAGTAATGTACAACAACCTCGGAAGCGAACGGCGCTTCGAGATAGGTAGCAGTGCACTTGGTAGTAGGGCACTTGATGTTGGAAAAGAGTACGTCTAGTGAGGAGAGGTAGTAACCGCGGAGTAGAAGCACGAGATTGAATTAACTAGAAGTATAAGAATGGGGTCGACCACATTCGGCAAACATTCTCAAATCATGAATGGTAGATTACCACTATCCCTCAAGAGGAAGGTATATAACAGCTGATCTTACCGGTACATATCTATGAAGCAGAAACCTGGAGGATTACAAAGAGGGTTCAACTTAAGTTGAGGACGCCCCGCCGCGGTGGCCTAGTGGTTAAGGTACTCGGCTGCTGACCCGCAGGTCGCGGGTTCGATTCCCGGCTGCGGCGGCTGCATTTCCGATGGAGGCGGAAATGTTGTAGGCCCGTGTACTCAGATTTGGGTGCACGTTAAGAACCCCAGGTGGTCAAAATTTCCGGAGCCCTCCACTACGGCGTCTCTCATAATCAAATGGTGGTTTTGGGACGTTAAACCCACAAAATAAATCAATTAAGTAGAGGACGACGCTATAGCAAGCAATGGAAAATAAAATGATAGGTGAAACCCTAACGGACAGGCAGAGAGTAGAGTGTATTAAGGAACAAACTGGTGTCAAGAAAATCATAGTCTAAATCACGAATGAAAAATAAATGGTCATGTGCAGAACATGTCGCCCGAATGTAAGATAACGACTGGTCATTAAGGATCACAGACTATATTCTAAGAAGAGGCACGCGGGTGAGGGGGAGACTGAAAGTTAAGTAGGCAGATAAATTGGAAAGTTTACGGGTATACAGTGACAGCATCAAATACAAGACAAAGTTGACTGGCGGATCATGCTAGAGGTTTTTGTCTTGCAGTGGGTGTTGTCAGGCTGCTGATGATAAGGATGGCGACGCCATTTCTCTTCAGGTATACACTGCTGCCCCTTGAGAGCTACCCTGCAAGGCGAACGTGTCAAATAGCTTCATTTTCATAATTATTCTAACAATTTTTTATCAATAACACCAAGTATTTGTCCTGTATCTGAGTCGTCTCTTGTAATGGCTACCTCGCACTCCTTTTAATAAGTATAGTGCTAATAACTGATCATCACTTTGTGAAAATATATCTAGAATAGGTGGCGACGCTTCATTGCCATCTATAAACTAGCGTATTGCAATTCTCATAACACTCTTCACACTGTAGGCTATGTTTGATAAAGCAAAGAACAGACCAACTAGCTCGAATTTCTACTCTGTCAAAGTTCTTATTGTACCACTGGTAGTTTGATCTCCACGTAACATACATTTCCTTTCGCTTCTCAATTTTCTCGTGCAATTTTTTTAGTTTGGACAGAAGCGAAGTCTCATATGAAAGCTGGAAACCTTGCTTAACGAAATGTTCTTGCCGACCCTCTCTATTACACATTCTTGCTTTCGCACTCCTGGCCTCCATGGTGGCGTCCCCTCCTCCATATTTACCACAGCATTCAGAGCAAGCGTCAAAATCTCTGGACATTCATTCGTAAGAATTCGATTAAACTGCAGAGAAAAATACTTTTGAAAGATTTCTTTCTAAAATTCGGCCTAGACTCTTCGTTTTGGTAGTGCTCCATCTAATGCTGCCGCTTTCGATTTTAGCTACAAGTGCACTTGTAGCCACATTCGGTTTTCTGAGAATCGCCACAGTGATCAGTTAAACTTTCTTCCTTCTCCAGTTCCCAATTGATTGATTTGGGGGTTTAACGTCCCAAAACCACTATATGATTATGGAGACGCCGTAGTGGAGGGCTGCGGAAATTTGACCACCTGGGGTTCTTTAACGTGCACCCAAATCTGAGCACACGGGTCTCGACATTTCCGCCTCCATCGGAAATGCAGCCGCCGCAGCCGGGATTTGAACCCGCGACCTGCGGGTCAGCAGCCGAGTACCTTAGCCACTAGACCACCGCGCGGGCTCTCCAGTTCCCAATCTTACAATATTGTTTCCTTGATTATTTTTGTCATTTCATTAATCCGTAATTTAATTTGCAATTACTCCACTTTTTCGTTTATCACAGCTCCTTACCGCTACCAGTTTCTTGACCTATCCCCGAGAGGTGATTACGCTGCCAACTACTAAGCGACAGCTAATTCTGCTCCAACATCTCCTTATTTATCATATCAATAAAAAAGAGAGAGAACTAACCTACAACGAAACACCGTCTACCGGTAACGCATCTGTTATGGCTACCGAATGCAGAGCGTGTAGCACCAATCAATTCAATTTCTGCGTCCACTGCAGGTAGCCCAACATCGGGCAACGGCAGCAGCTGCACATGTGAGGTCACCCCTGCTTATCGGAAACTAATATTATAGGTGCTGATGGCAGCTTCACTATGACATGGGCGCTCACCAACTAAGCTTTGTTTGACATAAACTTCCTGATTTCAGACTTGCCAAATTTTTTTCTCTCTCAAAGAGAAATAAGTTCGGAAGTTATAGGTTTGAATATTTAGCTGCACCACATAGATTCCTATGTTGGGTTTAACGTCCCAAAACCACCATATCATTACGCGAGTCATCGTAGTGTAGGGCTCCGGGAATTTAGGTCACCTGGGGTTCTTTAACGTGCACCCAAATCTGAGCACACCGGCCTACAGCATTTTCGCCTCCAAGGAAAATGCAGCCGCCGCAGCCGGGATTCGATCCCGCCACCTGCGGGTCAGCCGAGTGCCTTAGCCACTATACCTCTGCGGCGGGGCAGCTGCAGCATCTATAGCATCTGTAAGTTCAGTCGACGTTATTCATGCACAGGAACTTCGAATTGCTCTCACCTATTCTCCAATGTAAAAACACGTGTAAAGCCAGCCTGAATAGAGACTGTATATGCTCCTTATATGTGAGCATATACAGTGATATACAGGTAGCATATACAGTATCTGTAGGCTTGAAAAGTTCAAAGCCTACAAAGTCTGAGAAAACTTTGAATTTCCAGTACTGTATATATTTGATAGTTGCGATAGTTATAGCGCAAGAACAGAAGGACGAAAAAGACAAGAAAGACTCGAAGGGCACCAGCGCTATGTGTCCTTCGTGGCCTTCTTGTCTCTCTGTAGTCATTCTATGCTCGCGCTATAACTATCGTCATGTCATACCAACTAGCCCAAGCTGCCACACTTCTATGTATATCTTCCGTCGATCAGGACACTATGTGTGCGCATTTTAGAAGACACCGGAAGTCTAAGACTGCCTGTTTCAAGGCTGCCTGCTGAATCAGCGGGGTATTTAGCTTTTTCTTGCGTCTCGTGGTCTCTAAATTTTTAACACTGACTGCACCTCAGAACTTCGACTCGCCCTCTCACAAACCACTCCACGGTGCTGCGAAGCTGCTCTGAGCTAATATCGAGATACAACATAAAATACTGACACAAGTATTTGACACATATGCAAAATACTATAGTAGAATAAACGTGTCCGATCGACTCGTCTTTCTATCTTCAATTATTGCTGCAAATTTGTGGTTCACTTACAAACTGCTCTTTGGTTTACAGCGAAAGCTGTTATGAGATCACAACTCTGGTCACGCGCAGTTGTCTGCTGCGCCGGTGTCTGTAACCGTATCGCGCGAAATCGGATAGCACCATTGAGACCATGGGGCTCGAACCCGGTCCACTTGGTGCCAGCCTGGGATTCTACCACTGAGCCACACCGGCGCTTGGCACTCGTTGGCAAACTTGCCTTAGGCAGGCTTGATGTCGGGAAAGCAATCTTGTTAATACGCCTTATAAAGCGTTTTAAAACAGTGATAGAACAACCAGTCGTCACGCAATAAGAATAGCGTAACCATTGGGTCGTCCGATGCTCCAACACATTACAAAAGCTTGTTGTTGTTCCCCTACTAATTGTAGCACATACCCATTTCAGCCATAATTCCTCATCGTCGTCAGGCACTGCATGAACAATGGCACAAAATTCCTTGCAAGCGTTTAGCGGATACCACGATTATTAGAAGAATGACGAAAAATAGCATAGTGAATGTCAGCCTACTACCCAGAAATTATTACTATAAATGCAGTAGTGGGTATCAAGCGAGTGTGCTTGCAGTAGTTACCCAATGATGTTTTGAAAAGACCGCTATATATATATTATATCAAGCATTTTTTTTCGCGAGACACCACATGTTGCTCACGTTACCTTGTTGAAAAATGATCGTGGAATAAATATTTTATAAACCAGTTTCGCCTTCCGGCTTTTAGTCATTGCATAGATCGGTATCGATATTCTTCTCGAAACCTGACGCCAAATCTTCTTTAGACACGAGCCATACGTGGGATATGGGAAAATGGCAACGTTAGATAAAACTTTGTTTGCCCCCCCCCCCCCCCCCCCCCACCGCTTCTCACGTACTCACTGTCCCGGCCCTTTATGGGACTAAATTTAGTGACTGCAGTCCGGGTGCGAGTTTACACCACTGGCCTATATCTTCGCATCCACACTGAATAAACTGCACGCCTTCTATAACAAAACAAAAGAAATAAATGTTCATGAACAACTTGTACAACCGACATTTTATGCCTAGGCATAGAAACGGCACTATACGTTGCTCATTGTAAAGCATAGTGCAAGTACAAAAATGTGCGGCATACATGCCCAAAGATGATTTTCACATCATAATCGCCATCATGAAATTGTTGTGATACGTTCACTAAAACGGTTCCGTGTGCACACAATGTAAATAAAAAGTTGTAGGTTTACTAAAACATAAATTTGGGCTTCATTGTTCTGCATAAAATGTGAACCAGAAAAAAATTTATATTATTTGGAGTTTAAAACAATTGAAATGCGCGAAAAACTTTTCGCCTGTCTAAAGAAGCGCATCTGCTACTGACCCGCAGGTCGGGTGATAGAATCCCGACGGCGGCGGCTGCATTTTCGATGAAGGCAAAAATGTTGTAGGCCTGTGCTCAGGTTTGGTTGCACGTAAAAGAACCGCAGATTGTCGAAATTTCCGGAGCCCCCCGCTACGGTGTTTCTCATAATCTTGGTGGTTTTAGAACATTAAACCCCATATCAATCAATGCAAGAAGCACAGCAGCGGCTACCCCAGTGTGTTGTGCTTCCAAAACAAAGAAAAGGTTCCTATTCCAGTTTTCCAGTGCAGAGTTCGACAGAAATAGATAAGCAGGAAACAGTACGTGAAAAATTACAGCGATACACAGCACACAAGTGGATCGACATTTAGCTTTTCACGAAAGCACACGGCCACGACGGGCCGTCATTCAAACTTTTTCACTCCCATGTGGCAGGGTAATTCCAGTCTGACGTACTAGAACGGCCGCGCTTTGTGCGAGCTCTGCCTCGATCAATTTCGATTTTGCCCGTCTTGTTCGGCGATAAATATCCGGAGCTAAGTGCTAGTTTCACGAGTTTCATGACGACGAATTTGCTTTGATGCGATTCACTGTAACACAGGCCTGTGGTGTGGTGAAACTATTTCGGGGTGTCTGCGTGTGTCAGTGTCATAATATTTATATGTGATACCAAAAGAAATAGCTGTTATACTATAACTAGGAAAAACATTTTTTACGTAATCTGTACTACAAAAGCCGTCACATAAGCATACGTGATGAAGCACGCACGTGCTGGAGATTGTGTCTGTGCACAATCAATAAACTCATCAAAAGAAATGCAGTTCATGCGAAAACAGGTAGTAGAGCTAAGCAGTGTCGATATACTAGCACAGTGCAATTTGTTCTTTTTACTTGGTTTGTAACTGCCTCATGTGGTCTTATGGGGCCCGTTCATAAAAGACATTTAACAGCGTCAGATGACGCGAAGAAATCAGGTTCATTTAAAACAAGTAGACAAGGTGACACTCACCCAATTGAAATTACGCTGTACATCACGCGCGCAGGAAAATGTCCCGTTTGTTGCTAAGGGCACCATTTTAACACACAAACCAAACCGTATCCCCAGTAGCGTAGCCAGAATTTCGACGGGAGGGTTCGACCACTCTTTCCGCATGTTTGTGCGTGTGTACATACGTATGCAAAATTGAAATTTTTCTGGGTGGGGGGACCATGAACCCTGCCATCTACTCCCCCTGGCTACGCCGGTGCACATCTTATTACTTGACTGTCGCCACAGGACGAACACGCCACAGTGGAAGTCATTTGCTTGAACTAAATTTTGCAAGAACTGAATACCGCCACAGATCTCCACACACCGACACGGCAGCGAAACATCGCAGACGCTGCTCGGCGTGATGTCATATACGTCGTTCAAATGGGAGGTGTATTACCGTATTACTCGACTCTACCGCGCCCTCGATCGTAACGCGCACCCATTTTTCTCGTTGGCCCGCACGATCACACCACTCGAAAAAACGACTCCTTTCGGGAGCGTCTTCCATTTAAATATGAGGTACGGGGGAAGCTTGTGCCCACTTGACGTGTAACAGAGCATTGCCGTCACCGTAGTTTTACCGTGGACCGACGTCAGCACGCGAACTTGCTTCGCCCCCTTCTCGACGGTTGTGGTGCCAGGTTGTCAAAGAGGCGTCTGATTGGCATTCCCGATTTGCCCAAGCAGGTAGTCGTTGTCGTGGCGCAAGTTTAGGACGAACCTCTGAAAACTGTGAGGCTTTCATCGTACTCCTCCGGAAACTTTCGCAGATGCCCGTTCGCCTTCGGAGGGAGAAGCCTTTCCTCTTCGTAAAGTTAGTTAGCCAGCACCTGCTCACTTCAAACTGGCTCCGCATTAGCCCTTTTTCTAAGGCTAACTGCATAACCGCCCTTAGAGCAGTTCTGTCGTCATGGGCCGCTCGCTGCTTAAGCGCATACTCGCCGAGCAGCTTCAATTTGCGAAAACCGACCCTACTGTGGTCCACTGAAGCCTTTGCGTGAAGCTTTGCTTGACAATCTTCTGCTTTTGTTTCCGCCAGTCCCGTACGCACGTTCGGGAACTCCGAACGACCGCGATGTGGCGATTTCCGTCCGTTTCTGCACACGCGATGACTTTTCTTTTAAAAGTGGCACTGTGGTGCCCTCGAGTTTTGGAGTCGGCCCTTCCATGCCGTCGATGCTAATGCACTACTAGATGACGAACTCCTCAGCACACGTACGAAGTGCCGCACGAGGGAAACACATAGGCGAGAAATGGCAGACGCGTCATGCGGACGCACGGGCGGCACTTAGGGGGCGGCCATTTTGGAAATGCTGATGGCAATAAAATGACCAGATATTTTTTTTTTCGTACTCGATTCTAACGCGCATGCGATTTATGAACTAGCTTAACCGGAAAAAAAGGTGCGCGTTAGATTCGAGTAGATACCATAAAGGGGCATTCGGACGGGCTCGCAAATTTCCCCCGCTCGAGGCAAACCAGTGTCACCAGACCACTCTGGTGGCTTGTATCGCCCATTTCACCAGCTGTTAGTAAGGAACTACCAGCGCATTGCGGCTCTATCCAGGACAACGTTTAGCTTAGCCTATAGAAACGCTGATCCCGCAGCACGTGCGACAGTAATGCCCAACAGCTGCGCGAAATTCTACATATCCCTTGCCGCCGGGTGGGTAGTTTCATTTAGTTTCAGTTTCAGAAACTATTCTGGAGAGTGATAACCCGCGAAACGAAAACAAATGCATATCAATAATGGATCCAACTGGACAGCCTATCGCGAATAATGCAGTAGCAGAAGAACTAAGCCATACCTTTTCTTCCGTTTCACCAAGAACCGATTGAAAACCTCCCTGATGTCTCCCCCACAAATACCCTACCATGCCGGACGTCATTTTTTCACCTCAGGGCATCCAGAAAATTAGAGTCGTTAAAACTTGCATCATCCTGCGGCATCGATGGTATAAATGCTAAGGTGCTCAAAAACACCAAGAAATCACCAGTGTCATTTTCCTATATTTTTCAGCAATCACTCTCATCCGGCATCGTTCTTCACGACTGGAAAGTGGGTAAGATCGTTCGGTTCCTAAGCCTGGTTCATCTAGTTACCGGCCAATTTCCTTAACAGCGTCTGTTCAAAAATAATGGAACATATAATTCATTCACAAATCGCTAGCTTCCTTACCTCAGTTAAATTTTTTCACCTAACCAACATGGATTCCAAAGGGGACTCTCATGCGATACTCAGCTTGCACTATTCATCCATGACTTAAGCGCTAGTGTAGACCTTAACATACCAGTTGACGCCCTTTTATTGACTTTGAGAAAGCCTTTGACAAAGTTCCCACAACCGCCTACTACTAAAACTCTCCCAATTAAGCCTTAACCAATTGTACAATTGGATTCAGGACTTCCTCACTAACCGTCAGCATTTGGTTGAAGCTAACGATACGCCCTCTTCCTTTCCAACGTAATCTCCGGTGTGCCACAGGTACAGTTCTAGGACCCTTCCTCTTCGTAATTTACATCAATGATTTACCGATAACATTTCATCTAACATCCGCCTCTTTGCCGACGACTGTGTAATCTACCGACCTATTACTAACGTTTCAGATACAATTACTCTCCAGCAGGACTACTAAAGCTGGACGAGTGGTGTCGCAAATGGCTCATGGTATTAAATAATAAAACTGCACTTATTTCATTTCACAGACGCCAAAACTTACCCACCACTAACTATAATATTAATGGCTCCATAGTTCTTCCCTAAGTTCCATTAAATATCTCGGTGTTAACATTTCACAGAATCTAAACTGGTCTTCATGTAGTAAAATAGTAACAATGCTAACAGAGCTCTCGGTTACTTCGTCGTAACTTGCATTCCCTCCATCAGTCAAATTACTAGCCTACAAAACACTAATTCGCCCAAACTAGAGTACGCATCCGCCATTTGGGACCCATTCCAAATTAACCTAAGTAAGTCCATCGAACTAATTCAAAAACGAGCAGTTAGATCATCTACTCAGATTACTCGTATCATACCAGTGTTACCCCCTTAAAAGAATAGCAGATCTACCTAACCTTGACCTACGCCGTAAGGTTTCCAGACTATCCTTGTATCACAAAATGTATCATACGTTTCATTACAACTGTCCCATTCAATCAGCTCATCGTACTTCAGCCCGCACAAGCCACCACAAGGCCGTGTACCCCCCGCATGTACCACAGCCCACCATCACTCCTTCTTCGCTCAAGCAGCCAGGGACTGGAACGATCTTCCCCAAGTGTCATCCATCATAGCAACACGGATAGATTTAAAAATGCCATAGAATCATTGTTTATAACCCATAATTGTTTGCCACACCCTCATGTAAAGCCCTGTTGGGTGGCCTTTGAGGATTAAATAAATAAATAAATAAATTTGTCGGAGAAAAGGTCCGTCGTCTTCGAGGCGGCGCGGGGAAGACGCACGCAGTCGCTAATCCGTGACGTCGTTCTCACGTGATCCGCAATCCCCGCGTCTCCCCCAAGGTATAGTGCCTAGAATATACTGGCAGTATTCTATGCACAATACTCGAGGCTTTCCTTCTGTGTGAATACTCCTTAACAACGGTCATGAGCAGTCCAACGGGCCGCGAAGCAGCAAAAAGCTTTGGTCTTCTATTCCGACGGGGAGCGGCCGCCTCGTTCCAAAGGATCCAATAAAGTTTATCCAGCCATCCGTACAAAGTACAAAATGACACTCGCACACGTTTGCCTGGCCAGCCCCCACTTTAAATAAAGGAACCCCTCCGCCCCCCAAAAAAAGACAATTTCGTCTAGCCCTTGTACACCCGTTATTATTTGAAGCACTTTGACCTTCCAACATGACAACTGCCTATTGTAAAAACTCTTATATTTAGGCAGAAAAGACAGCTATTTTTTGCACCAAAACCAACAAACAAAATATAAGTACTGACAGCCGAAATATAAATGTATTAATCTGATGTACTAATGCGTAATGGCTAGTAAACATGAATTTGTTTGCTGCAAAACCATGTGGTAACTGCAGCGAGTCGCCAATGGTTTCAGTGTTACAAGGACTCTGGTGTTACCATTGGTGTAGCTGTGCTATGCATGAAACGTTGATAGGAAGACCGCACAAAAGATCACTCTGACAACGCAAGGCAAAACACACACAGTGCTTCCTTGCCCTAAACTTCTTTTATTACGCTGTGTATCTCGAATGTTCAACCAACACGACCAAGCTTCGATGCTAAGGTGAAAAGCTGGTTTGGCGAAGCAAGCCGAGGGCATTACATTGCTTTTAGAAGTGCCTGTAAAGCATTCTATTATTTTCTTTTGTTTAAATCTATTAGTAGTATGGCAGTGAAAGTCATCCTTCGCTTTCAAGAAACTTATAAAAATGAGCAGCAGTGCACTCACATGCAGCAAAACTATGAAAAAAACATTGAGTACATGGGATGCATTACACCCCATTCATGGGGTTCTACCTATGGATGACACCACAATGTTCCAAGGCGCTTATTCCAATTCATACAATGTGTGCATGTTTCAATCCGTCATTTACAACCTGTACTTTAGACATATCCTCATTTTTACAACCCTGATCTTCTGCATTGCAAACTCTATTTTGTTATATAGCACACTCTTGGAATGGGGGCATAAACAGATACTCTATCTAACTCGAGCACTTCATGCCGTCTAGTGCAGTCAATTTGTGGAAGACTTCACTTTTTGATCGCATAGAAACAGCGATTAAATGATAGAATATTCTGAAACTACCAAGGTCCTTAGCTAACTTGCTCCTAAATGAACTCCAAGAAAACTATCAACAGTAAGCCAGGTGCACACCTGCTTAGCAGTAAACAAATTAACAATGCTAATTATATGCTTTTGGTTCCAGTTTGACATGCTCAACAAGGTGAACTCTGCTATGCTGCTTGCCTGGCTGTGTCACAACAATGTTCCTTGCAACATCAAGACCAAGGAAAGCGACACCCTGTTCAAGATAGCTCAGTACGTTGCTGAGGTTTGACATTGTAGCTCAGCATGCTTATAAAGGGTGGCAGCAGCAAGATTACTGCAAGAATCTACTAGCAGCAAGACGACTGCAAAAATACTCTTCTTTTTCTCTTCTTATTTTGTTCTTTTATTTGACAAAATAAAGCTCAATGCCGTTGGATGTACCACTTTCTTGTACATCCACTGTAGTGTCACAAATCGCTTCCTGTGGTACTGCTGATCTTTATAACATAGATTTACACTATTCACAACAGACACACTCCACACAGCATCTTGACCAACTTGGGTGTTCCTGTTTTGTCAGGTAGAATGCCTCTGCCCCGGGATTCTACCTCGCGATGGGCTGGTGGGATATATAGAAAGATGTGGTGTGTGGGGTGCCTGCCGGAAATTGTTTCTAAACAGTCCTCCATTTAGTGGTTATGATAATTGTTGTTTGTTCGAACAAGTAGTCATTTTCTATTGACGACTGATTACATCACTCGGCTCTGCTATGCAGGGTCGCAGCCAGAAACTTACCCTGCAGGGGGAAAAAAAGGGGTGGGGTGTATTTCCTACTCACTTTGTACGCAAACGGTGCAAGACGTTCCTCAACCTTAACTCCAGTTGTGTCCACCTAC